>CM076577.1:795026691-795361133 GCA_034641835.2 Pinus albicaulis | reverse complement strand
AACCGATTGCTACGTGGCGGGGCCGCAAAAACTCATTTCAGGCGGTTGAGGGTACTAACCCTTATCACAATTTTCTGCGCAATATGGTATCTGGACCGTCAAATCTGAGGATGTAAATCGACTGGCATGGCTGCATTCCGTGAGCGAGGTGTCTTCGTGAAGTGGAGCCCGTGGACAAGTGTCGTGCACAGGTCAAGTAGAAGGTGTGGCTAGGGCTCGATGACGTGGAAACTTTCTCGTGTTGTGCAGGTTTACATGAATGCAGGATGGGTGATGGAAATTCGAGCGCCATAGGATCAGGGAAATAGATTCCAATCAACGGTGAAGATGGCCCAGTGGAAAACATAGAGGCGATGTAAGGTAAGGGGTGCTCACTTTAATATTCCAAAGGTTGGGTGGGGTTTTCATAAGGTTTTCGAGGGTGTATAAAAATGAATTGATGGAGTTTATTTGAATGGGGAAGGGGCTAAAAAATGGGTGGAAGCCACGGTCTTATGCGTAGAAGGGGTTGGGGCTTTTTTAAGCAAAAGGGGCTTAAGGCTTGATTTATGCAAAAAGGCGGGTTTAGCATAAAAACAAAGTTTTTATAAGGTTTCTGAAGGGTCTGATAGGTTTAAAAAGTTATACTTAAACAATGTAAACAGGGATTTTTACATTTTTTAAGGCTTTTTAGGGGGGAAATGATGAATGGGAGTGAAAGTGAGATGATGAAATGAGGCAAACAGGCCCAATAATGAGCCCCACCTCTTCCCATTGAGTAGCTCTTGGGAGAGTTTGTATTGCATTGTCCACTATCTGGCTTAGGGAAAAGCTTCTTCTTTAAACTACAGTGTAGATCCTATTAAGGGTTTGGTTGTTTTTGCAAGCTGCAACAACTGGAGACTAGATCTTTCAGATCTAGGCCATTTTAGTGCTCCTTTTCAGTGGAGGAGTTTTCCACTTCATTGGGAGGACAGTATTGGAGGGCTTTGAGCTCATTTTTAGATCTTGGCATCAGGCCAACCTTATTTTGATCCCTACAGTGTAGTTTACATCCAGAGCTGCGTTATTTCTGTAGGAGGAGTTGCATGGTGGTTCAGCACACCATTTGGAGAGCTGATTTTCTAATGTTGGGGATTTGCCCTTCACTTTGAAGATATATTGGAGGAGGCTATTCTATTGATCATATAAGATCAACTACACTTTCCAAATCTGTATTTTTCAGTAGATCTGCAGTCTTAGATCTTAGATCTACATCTTGTTCTTGGTGTTTTGCTGAAAACCTCAAGGGGGTTCTATAGAGGAGCTTGTATAGTGCATGGATCTGATATAGATATAACTTTTGAGGAACATATTTTCTCTATATTTGATGTATAATATATTGCTATTACAGAGCCAGTAAAATAATGCTGTAAGGGTTTCCAGCTTTTATATATGGTTGCAGCACCTCATATTGTGGGATTTTCTTCATTTGAGACTTGCTTTTCTTGTTATGCATCTCATGGGCCATTTCTTACACATATTTTGTTGTTGTAATAACATATGAAACGTCTTCATATTGGCCTCTTGCTTAATAAATGATGATCTGCATTATTTTTCCATCATTTTGCATTATATTGCTCCTTTTCCCATTTGGGAATATTACAGGCAAGAAATACCGATACATGGAGAGGATATCAGTAGGCTTACCGAATTATCAGTAGAAGGGAAGGATGTCTCAACGGCATTCCAGAATGTGTTCAAGAGAGCCAAGAAGGCAGGGGACTGTGATTATTATAAGAAATACGAGACCAGAAGAGGAGGGAAGGGGGCGAAGATAGACCTCATCAATAATCTAGCAGTGAAATTTTCCTGCTACCTAATAGTGGGTAAGACGATGAGGCATTACACCAAAGGCGAATGCACCCTAGACACCATTTCAGTTGCGTAACATTACATCCAGGGAGCCTAGCTAAACTGGTGTACCTTCCTATTGAATGAACTGTTTAAGGCCTGCAAGGGACCTGACTTGACGGAAACCCTGAATTCATTTATGGCTACCTCTAATAACGACTACGATGTGGAAATGGACTCGAAATCGGGAACAACAAAGCGGCTCACGGAAATAAAAAACATCTAAGTCGATGGCGTTGCTCTGCATGCAGTCTCGGAAGATCCGGCTGAGGTGATAGGGAGGCATTCTCATTCGGCATAAGTAGATGGTGGATGGTGGTATTCTGACAAAGGGTTACGAGGACTGTTGAATGAGATATTCTTCAGAGATATGGTTTAGGAGTCACCCACAAGTAGACATATAATGAGACCTAGTTTCATGGATGAACCATGTTCAAAATGAGACCGTTAAAGTTTCAAGTAGAAGAAAAATCCTTCCACACCAAAGTCTATTCATGGCCAGGAGTTGCAATGGAGATAAAAAGCGGAATACCCCAGTATTCATTCGAAGGGATGCTGTCGAAAGCTCTCCCATGGGAGACACCAGAGGAAACAACAAGGAGAATTTCTCAACTGTAGCTACAAATTTTATTAGACCGAATGGACACAAGGGTGAAGGTCTTAAATCTAGTAATACAAACCCTCAAAAATGCTTCTACTGTGTTTCCTTCTTTTTCTGATTTTTAGTCTTCAAATTCTGCATCACCATCCACAACCACCCCTATCATCACCGCCCTACCTTCCACCATGTTCAATTCACCCCCAAAAACCACAGTTACCTCAATCTACAAGAAAAAAGCACCTAAACCTCTAGTAGTTTCACCCAAGGCCAAGAAAGCAAGAATTATGATAACTAAGAAAATAGTTGACCTCACCGAGGAAGATCAGACCCAACCGATGGATACCAAAGTACCAGTTCGAGAAGAGCTAGAGGTTACCGCACAAGTAACCTCCGTGCTACCTGTGTTTGATCTATCTTGGATTTTAAATGTTCAGACATCATCTTCACATCATACTCACAATTCATCACCCGATACTTCATTTACTTCCAAAGACTAGTCCATCCGCACTCCATCCACCTCAACAACTATCTCAGCCCCAGTGAAGCTAAGAAACAAGACAAATGGGGACACCGAGGCAGAATTTAACTCGAGTATAGCTAGGGTACCCGAGGTTAACCAACCTCTAGTGAGGAAGGGCACTTTCCTAGAACTATTAGCTCAAGGAGGGTCTTTTACGGTAGATACAACGCCCTCGCCAAAAGAGATGAACCCATTTCAACAAGCCAACCTAATACTACAGCAGAATCAACCAACCACTAGCATGGATAACCCAAAATATCAGCTACTACAACAGAACCAACCAACATCACCGCATGAGCACTCAGAGAGATCAATCGCTAGTGGGAAACCCCTTAGAGAAATACCGCTAACCCAAGATTTGTCAAGCGTTGAGAGCATGCAGAACTAGGGGACTGGACAATTATACAACTTCATTCAGTGAGTAGCACAATAAGCAGAAGGGTTGCACAATGACCTCTAGCAGAGGTTTGAGCAGCAACAACAACAGGTCATCATGCTTATTGAAGAGTGCAATCATCTAAAAGGGGAGAAGGAAAATTTACAGGACCAGTTGGAAAAGGTAACATAAATCTTCAAAGACCTCTGGCCAACAGTAATTTCCCAGGATAAAAACATGCGAGAGGACATATCAGCCTACTCCAGGGTTGAAAGGTGTATCTGAGTGAAAATACCATGTGCAAATCTCAACAGAGAGAAACAAGAGCTCAAAGAAATGTTAGCTGCTAGACCAGCATTACTAGAACCCCGTTGTGGTATACACTAAGAAGGTTACTAAGAAACAGAAGCAGGTAACCAGAATGAAGGAAACCTTGGGGTTGATAGGAAAAGAGGCCTACAACCTACTGAAGAATTTACATGAATGATATAACTCATTAACCATGAAAGCCCAACCTATCTCTCCACAGCTTCAACAAATTTCACAAGAGATCAAAGAAGCCACTGATCCCATCAGCATAACCCAAATCTACAACCAAGAAGAGGTGATAGAGACAAAAATACAAAAGATAGAGGAACACTCTGCTACCACAAAGTAGGTCCTAAGAGAGCTCAGGCAACCAGCCAAGTAGAAATCAGAGGCAATACAGCAGATGGCAGTCAAAGCCTAACCAAAGATACAAGAAATATTCAGCAAGTTGTTGCTAGTGGCAAGTGAAACTGAGGCTGAAAGAGTCGACACCCAAACTGAACGACTAATTAGAGAATGGCAATAGGAAATCACTGAGTTCGCAGAACTCAAGTCTTCAGCATTGAGCAAGGTTTCAGAGTTGGGGCCTTTGTTTGGATAGAGCGAAGAAATGGAGAAGACAAAGTCAACCTTAGAAGTCGATAGACCAATGGAAGCCATGACGGCAGGGAAATATTGACTCAAGACGAGTTAATAGCGTGTGGTCGAGGCCTGTTGGGGCCTTTGTTTTTAAAAATAAAGAGTTTTGATTTGCGGAGAATAGGTGGCAAAGCAAAATCAAGGTAGACAGGGAGATGTCACAGTTGCGGATAGCCCGAAGATAGGTGGCGCGACAGTTGCGATGAACAGTGCAGATTGAATATATGGGAGACAAAGACAATCAATAGGACTCCCAGTAATCAAGAGGAAGCACCAAGAAGTGGAGCAAGAAAAGAGGAAAGACTGACAGTCACATTGGCGGAAGAACAAATAGGAAATCAGCCAACATAGATGAGTTAGTTAGTCAGTGCGACAGAGGGTCGAGAGGAAGAGCAAAGTCATAGGAGAGATCTAGGAGATCTCTGTTGTACTGAATCACACTGTAATAGACTCCGCAGAGTGATGTATGTTGTTTTAATAGTGATTTGAAATATGATTATTTTTGTGCTTAATATTATGATTTGAGTGTTAATCATTGGTTTACTATGAATGTATGCCCAGTTTTAAATTTTAATTCAACTTCCTGAACATGCTTGACGAGTAATAGCATATACATAATAGCGAGATCTGTTTGTTGTTCCAAGTTCACTTGGTATTTCTTCATGGTTGTAATCGTTTGGTACATGATTTGTCTCCTAACCTTACTAAGGTCACGACACGCCTTAGGTGAGATGCTCTGCTCCTTGGAGTAGGGTGGAAATGTCGACATTGTGCTAGACTACTGTGAAAACGTTGTTGGCCTCTATCTTGAACCTGGGTCTTCTCTAGAGACCTCCTTTTTCACCAATAGATTAACAAGAATCCCTCCCCCTCCCGCCAAACTAGGATTCCCTTTTGATGCTCCAGCGAATTGTAGGATCCAATTCTTTTGTTCTCTCATCCACTGACAATGCTATTTAGAGATCAACCGGAGGACCCATCATGGTCTAAGATGAGGGACCATTTTAGTATTCACCTTTTCCTCTTCTTCAACCCAGGGAAGCAGCCAGATCGATATATTTTTATCCATTGAGGGCTAAGGATATGGATGGTGTAATTTAATGCAAAAAAAGAGACTTGAATGTTGTATTTCTAGCTATGATACGAGTCTATCATAATATTGCTTTATTTCTAGAAAGCCATATTTTCCAACACACATATTTTGGAAGGGTTGTCCATACTTTCTTGAAGTTAATTTTGGCCTCATGTGAGCCCACATAACTAGAGGGCCATGAGTTGAAGAACCATAGGATGTCTGAGGGCCACCTAGTTTTGTTATAGATCAGGCCTAATGCAACTGACCAAACTTCTTTAGTTACTTGACAATGCAGGAATATATGAGTTATTGTTTCCTCGGCTTTTTTTGCATAGCGGGAAATAGGAAGGCCCTGTATGCCCTCTCTTTTATATATCCTCTGTTGTGAGATTTTTCTTATGTGATTTTAGTCACCAGTAATTTTTGTTATTTTGTAGATGACTAAATGCTTGTCCTAGATTTCTAAAAACAAGATTCATGAATATTGTGCGTTTTAGAAATCTCACTGCCTTCATTATCCTTAAGATAATTTTTTTCACTGTTTCACTATTATATCATGTCATGGTCATCTTACCACTCCTAGAAGACCCCTCATGGGCTCATGCCACTTATCTTCATCTTATTTTCCCACCTATGACCACAGTACTCTGTTTTTCCTTTGCCTCACCCCTCCACTTGCCCTCTAAGATTACCAAACAACCTACTCTTTCCCATATTCACCAAATGCCTCAAGCATTGATGATCTCAAAACTAGGTATGTAGGCTCTTTAGATAAATCAATTACATTGGATTTTGGATCTTCAATACATCAAATTGTCAAAAACTATGTTTTTCATACTTGAAGACCCCAAGTCAAGCTTTCAGTCAAAAGACAAGTCAAAAGAGCCTCCCACTAGGTCACTAGGGTTTCATAGGTTGTAGGATTGTCTTTGGTGTTCTAAATCACTGTTTTTCATGTGCTAGAAGCTGAATTAAATGTGAAAGAAGGTTAACACCTATTTTTCCAATTTAGACCAAGAAAGTCTCCAAGGAAGACCTCCTTAATCAAGTACAAATCCTACAAAGGACAACTGTTCATTTTGACATTTCTGCAGGAGTGTCAAGGTGGCTATCAACAGAAAAAATTGGTAAGGTAAGATTCGTGCTCCTAATTAGAATATATACTCAAGAAAATGGAAGAGGAAGCAGCCTATGTTCAAGGAAAATTAGGGTTTCTAGGCGTTGATTGGGCCATCAGTATGCCAAGAAAATCCAATGCAGAAAATCACATGGATAGAGGCATACCAACACAACCAAGCATGAATTGAAGATTTTTTAGAAATTATGAATGAATAAGGGAAAAATGTGAGGTGAATTGGAAATAAATGAATGAACTTGAAAGGGATATAGAGCTTAGAAGACAACATTAATGATTCTTCTCTAATAGCCCAAAAACCTAAGGTTTTGGAAATATAGGCAAAGAGGGTGAAATGAAGATGAGGAGCCTCCATGATGACAACAGAAAGAGAGTTTGAAGAGGCTCTTGAAGATGACTTCTAGGGTTTGCAAAGGTAAAGTGTTTTACTGCCTCAAAGGGAAAGCATGAAAGAGTATCAGTATAAGGAAGGTCCAACCTTCATTTTTAGTCATCTACACTCAATGATCAAAGGGATAAAAACATAGGGATGAGTTTCAAGATAGGAAAAACAAACTGATTATGAAGTTCCTGTTGTGTAAATAAATGTGTTAAACACCAAGAAACATCAGAAAACTCAAATCAATATGTCTTGGCACGTGCAGCAAATCAGAAGTGGCCAAAAAGGAGATATGGCAAACATGATTATGGTCATTGTAAAAAGTAAGTTTGTCATGTCCAAAATCAGTGAAAGGGAGAGAAACCATGCTTTTTAGGTCACCCACACTCAGAAATCTTAAAGGAGGTAAAAACATGATTTCACACAAATGAAAGCAAAAGAGGTTTTGACAAATGCTAAGCAAGCTGCCACCAAAGCAAAAAAGAGCAACTTAAGAGTTTTTCAAGTCACCTGCAGTAAAAGACAAAGCAATATTAGTGAAAACTGAAAAAACTCTGAAAACATTAGCAAAGTGGGTTTTTGAGTTTAATTTATTTTCCTAAAAGGTATAAAGGGCCATTTTTTTCCTCCCATCTCATCTTACAGTTGAAAGGAGCAAAAAACATTAAAGGGAGAATTTTTCTGAGTTTCAGGGAAAATCGAGCAAGGTTACTTGGCACTGCGCTTTGGAGTAGGCGTTGCACTTAGAGCACCCAGCGCTGTGCTTAGGGGAGATTTCGCAGTGTAAAAATACACTGTGCTGCACGTACAATGGAGCGCGATGCGCTTACAGGTGGGCACTACCCCTTTGCCCACGAACCTGACAGACCCACAAGAATTTTCTCGGTGCTGCGCCTAGGAGGCCCGATAGACCTGCATGTCGGGCAACGCTACACCCAGGAGGAGCCCGACTCGCCCAGAAGTGCCCAACGCTATGCTTAAAGGGGACTTGACAGGCCCAGTTCTTCCCACAGATGCGCCCAGGGGACCAGCAGGCCTACACGAATCGTGCAACGCTGCGCCTAGGAGACCGGTAGGCCTGCATGTGGGTAGGCGCTTCGCTTATGCCAAAAGCCCTCTCTCACTTGAAAAATTTTCCAAAACACAAGGGAACACCCTCTAAGCTGCCTTCAAGAACCTGCAAACAAGTTAAAATTGGTAGGTGCATGTCTTCCTTACCCCTCAAGTGGTTTTTGTGATTTTGTGGTTAAAGAAAATTAATCAAACCCTAGTCACTAAAAACCATAGGTCCCCATGGCAAACAACCTTTTTTTTTACCTCCAAATAAGAAACTATCAATTAAGGCGGTTGTCAATTAAGGTAATTGTAGTCAGTTCGAGTTAGCCCTCCTCCAAGCTCAAAGAAAATCAGTCATAAACCCACACCTCCATCTCACTCATTTATAAGAGCTACACTTACCATCTTTCATTTCACTCCTCCTACCAAGTTTTACAAGCAGACCTAAGTTTGTCTAAAGGCCATACCAATCACCATGTTAGGAGAAGAATGAATTGTCAATAGTGAAGGAGTTAAAGTGCCTATGAGGAAAAAGCACAAGGGTGGGAAGGTTAACAGATTTGAGCCCCAAAACACCGTGGATATTACTACCTCCCCCATGATTCTCACATGCTTTCAAAATGTAGGGTGTTTCCAGTTTTGTGAGAAGGTCCAACAAGTGTATAGTCACCCTGAGCTCACTAGGTTGTTTGTCCTCAACCTACACAATAAAAAAGTAAATCTTGCAGGGGTAGACTTTGAGCTATCATCAGATACCATTGCCCATGCTACTCGACTTCTTGATGTTGGTGAGAAATGGTTCAAAATAAAAAAGTTGGACATGAACGACTATGAGCCATTTATCAAACCTAGATACAAAGAAGGCTACAAAACCATTTTCCCTTTCTCTCACTTGCTAGACAGGTATGCACCCTAGGTGAAGGTCATCATGAAATATTTTACATGTGAGGGGAGAAACTATAGGCTCTACTCCTACCATATCAGATTACTCATGCATTTTACCAGGGTAAAGATGCTTCATTTTCCCTACTACCTCTATAGGAGTATTGAAAAGATGTCTTTTGTTGTCTGGGGGAGGAACTATTCCCAGGAAATGCATAGTTTGTTCCACCACTCCTTGATCAAGATGGTGGTGCTACATCAGCTGGAGCAAAAAGGCACACCTTGAGAGGTCTTCATAGCTCATGAAGTATTCACAAGCCCTTAGCCCCATCATCAACCAAATTTACCCTCATCATCTCAGCCTCCTCCCTCCACTCCTCCATCACCTCCTACTGACCATCACTCATCATCTACCCAAGTATCCTCTCCTCAAGAAAATTTTCCTTCCCAATCTTCTCCTGATGCATTAGTTCAAGAAGGAAGTGGCAGTGAACAGTTAAACCAAAATGAAGGTGAGGATGACAATGATTCAAGCCAAAATGAGGATGATGGTGATGATTAGTTAAGCCCACAAGAGGAAGAGAACATGGAAATAGAAGGGGATGATGACAGTGCAGAAAATGAAGATGAAGGAGATGATGAGTTGATCCAACAAGAGGCAGGAGACATGGAAATGGAGAAGGGTAATGACAGTGAATAAAATGAAGAAGCTGAAAGTGGGAATGGATCAAATAATGATGAACAAGAAATCAGCAATGAAGCAGAGGCCATGGAGGTGGATGATGATGAAAAATAGGTAAGTGATGAAGAAAGCAGCAGTCACACTAAAAATGTTTAGGATGATTATGAAAAGGACATCATGGACACAAATGAGGCAATTAACCAAGAAGAAGAAGATAATCCTAAGGACATCAATGAAACTAAGAGCCCTAGAGATAGTCAAAATAGTGAGGCCCTTAGTCAAAACAGAGATGAGGAAAAAGATAAAGAGGACAACCAAAATGAAGATGATGACTATGCATAAAATGAAGAAGAGGCTGAAGATAGTCATGACTATCATGACAACAGTCATGACATTCATGAAGACAGTAAAGAAAATCAAGAGGCTGGCAGCCAAAATGAAGGTCACAATAATGATGAAGGAAACTACAAGGAAGAACAAGATGAGAGTGACAAATCAGCGAAGAAGCTAGCAGTGAGGCTAATGTTGAAGTTAAAGAGGCAAGAATCAGTCTAGGTAATGAAAAAGAAGACTTGGAAACAAATGATGCCACCTATTATGAAAACACCCAGGTAATCACAATTAAGCCTCTTCCATTGACATTTCACAGGGGGGAAAGGCATGTGCTTGCTGCCTCAAAAAGGCAAGTGACCATGCCTTCCACTTCTACCAAGTAGCTAGATAAAGGCAAAAAAAAGGTGAAGAGAGGTAAGAAAGGTAAGAAGGAGCTGAAACAAGGACTTGGCATCATTGACATTGAAAGTGAAAATGAAGACAAGGAGAGGGCCAATAGCATACTACTTTAAAGAAAGAATGTAGAGATTAAAGACCTACAAAGGAGCCTTGGCATGTCACAATAAATTATTTATTATTATAAGGATTAGCATAAGCATACGAAGAATATTAAAAGGAACCTTGGCCTACAGAAAAAGATGGCCAAGCACTATGCCTTGAAAAACAAACTTGCTTGCGCCAAGCTCAAAGAAGCCCTCACTAAAATTCAAGCACTCAAAGTGGAAAAATACCGAGGAAATCTTGGAATATTGGCTGAATATTCTCTACAGGCTTCTCAAACCCCATGAGGGAGACATCCACAAATTTTGAGGAATTTTTGACAAATTTTGGTTTTTTGTGAATTTGGAGGCCTCTAAGCGCAGCACCCCTAGCGCTACACTTTCATCTCAGGCATCTTTAGAGTGATAAATTTACATTTTTGGAATCCTCATGTCTAGTACAGTATGCTCACCATATTTTAGAGCATTTGGAGCATTTTTTACCCCTCAAAAGGTCAAAAAACACCTCATTTTTCACCTTTCTGCCTCATTTTCAAGTCTGGCACTGCACCTAGAGCAGTGTTGGGAAATTTTACTTTTGGATAGGTTAATGAAGCTCATTTAGAGAAAAAAGAGATTTTTTGGAAATTATACTTAGCAGGCTTTCTAACGGGCCAACACAAAGCAAAATCCGACATCGGGAAGGTCACCAAAACTTGGCTGCAAGTGGACCCTTTTTCTACCTGTGAAGGCGCTATGCTTTCAGACCTCACTAAGTCAACAAAAGACACTAATTAATTGCAAAATGATATTTTAATGTTTTTTGAGGAAAATCACTCCAAAGTTAGGTGCTAGGAGTTATTTTGGCATTTATTTCATGAGATATTTTATGCCTTGGGCCTTGCATGGTCTCTTGGGCATTAATGACATTTATGGATGATTTTGACATTTTCAACCCTAGTTAGGGTTTTTTGACCTCCTTTGCTAGATAAATGGAGCATGAGGGCTTAATTGTAAAAGGTTGGCATTTGATGACTCTTGAGAGCAATATATGGTTTTTTGGAGCTTGAAGAGGAAACTGGTGTTGTGGAGCTTGTGAATGGCTTGTTTTGCTTGTTGATGAAGAAGTCTTGCTTACAGGATCCCTGAGCTTGGTTAATGGTGATGTGCTTCTATTCAGTTCATGTTTTCTTATGTATCATGTTGTTTCATCCTTCTATATTGCAGTAGGACAAAGGTTTTAAACTAAGAAATGTTCTTTAAAGGAACCTTAGCTCTGTTTGTTCTTCATTGCCTTTATTTTTTCCTCTACTAGATCAATTTAAAGAACCCTTAATTGCTCTCTAGACCCACCCAAGCTTGTTTATCTCATGAATGGTTCAATACAGTAGATATCATAGATGCTTTATGGTTAGCCCTGCTTGTCTTATATCACTAAAACACTTTTCTTGAGGTCTCTCTTTGAAGTACCACTGATTAGGTCTACCAAAGAGGCTATGTTTCAATCACACCCTTTGTCCATGCTTGAAGAGCTATTCCAAAGATCTTTATGGCTATGATCAATGATGTTTAGGAGTTCCATCTTCTTTGATTAAAGTTATATATTTATCTTAAATGTTTTCTAACCTTTAAGGTGAAATCACTAGAAGTTAAATGAGTTTCTCGCCTTCTATATTTCATTGGATTGTTTATCTGAAATGCTTATTTTCTTGAGTTGAATCAAAGAGCTATTGGTGTGCCCTGTCTATTGATTACTTATTCATGCTAAATAGTGTTGAAGTCCCTTCTTGTTTTAAGTATTTGACAAAGGATTCTTGATTTCCCTTTGCCCTACTTTGTTCACAAACTTAATGTTCATTTCATTTCACACAAATATTGAAAATACTTTTGACTATGCTAGATTTTCCCTGTTATGCACCCTGATTCATTATTGAACTTTCCATGACTTTTATAGACTCCATATCCCAATGACTTGAATATTTCCTCACTCCATCTATTCTACTTTACCATATTACCCAACCAAAACAAACAAAAAAACCCTACACTTAACAACTAGCCTAAAATCAAACCCTAAAAGAAAACAAGTTAACATCCTTTGCACAAATAGAGAGAGCCCTCTATGAGTCCAGGAAGGCTAGGTCCTAGGACTCCAAAGACTGGTCTAATGTTACCCTGTGCATTTGGTCTTACCAATCTATCAAATCACGGGAACTTAACATAATGGCGATCACGGTGGGACCTTCTGAGTCAATAACAATATAAGTATTCCTTAGGACTTCAGAAACCGTTGTTAAAATAATATCTATTGATTTATCACCAAATCATAGCCCAACATAATTGGCAATCAAGGTGAGAATATTTATTAGTTAGTGCAATCTAAGTACTCCTTAAAACTTCATAAACCCTTATCAAATCATAGAGAACTCAAACTGATAGCCAAACAGGGGAATCTAATTGTCTCACCATCCTAGAAAAATGATGACTCAACTAGAGGACACTCATATAAACCTTAGGGATACATAAAGGAACTCAGGAAACCCCAAAAAAATCCCTAGATTGGTTTTTTTCAGTTATTGGTGGTGGACCATACATACATATCCTTAAAACAACTGAAAACATCCAGCTAGCGACTCCACTAGCCTCTAGTAGGCCTACTACTTCACTAGTTCTCATTAGACTTCCCTAGGATTGTGTCAAATTAGCTCTGAGAAGTTTAGAAGCCTAGTCACATACTATGTGAGTTTAGAAAACACTAAGAGAGGGCAGCCTTCTGAAAATAGTCCTAAAATTTCAGCCTCTCTACATTTTGAGTTTGAAATCTGGCTTCACAAAGGATCAATACCAAATCTCATTCGGACCCAAATCCTCCTACTATAGTTGATGACCCAGAAAATATTTTGTGGCAAACTTCCAAAACTGAAGATTCAACTACTGTCAAGACCATTCATAGAGAAATTTATGTCCCTAAACATCTTACAACCTTGCAAGATCCCCAGTTTGACTTGCACCATATAAAAAACCTTTTCAGAACCAAGTCACATAGTGAGATTGACCAGACTGACCTTGAGCCCATATATTTTCAGCAGAGTTCTAGTAGAGAAGCCTCTCCTACCACTCCTCCTGAATTTTAGCTTCTCCATTACTTTAGCTCTTTTCATCCCAAGTCTGCTCAGAATCAGTTTGCCGGTCCAAGTACTTCCACTACACCCATTCATACCACCACTGTGCAAACCACTCCACTCCATCCTCCACCTCGTCTCACAAACCCTCCTCTTGTAAATCCTCCTTGGATCCCATTAGATCCCATCATGGCAGCATGGTATGCCCCCCTAGTTCTACCACAACCTCTGGTACCTTTACCAAATGACTACCAATCCAGAATTCCCCACTTTACCGGAGCTGAATCTACCACTTCCCAACATCATGTAGATAAGATGAATGATGCCTTTGACTACATGGAATTAGAAGAAGAGACCTTAAAAATGAGAATCTTTGCCCAAAGCTTAGGAGGAGAAGCCAAAAAATGGTTCAAAATCTTGACTCCTAACAGCATACATGATCTCCCTTCCCTCTACCAGACATTCATAAACAAGTGGGAAATTAAGAAGAACCGTCTCAAAATCCTCTCATAATATAACAACCTCAAGATAAATGTTGGGGAAAGTGTCAAAGACTATTGCACTAGGTTCAATAATGTGTACAATGCTCTCCCACCTCACATGAAACCACCACAAGGCCTAGCACTAGTGAAATTTCCAAAAGGCTTTGATCCATACATGACATACCAATTGAGAGCGAGAGACCCTTGACTTTAGAAGAAATGAAAAGGGGAGTTGTGAGTGCAGAAGCCAACCTCATTGAAAAGAGGGCTAGGATAAGATCAGAAAAGAGAGTAACCTACAAAGATGAAACCATGCCCTCAACCTCCTCATCTGATGCCAAGATTGACAGCCTAGTTAGAACCATGGAGAGAATGATGGAAAGGATAAGATTAAATGAAAGAGCACCTCCTAGGGAAAACCAGGAAAATCCCCAAAATAGAAATAGGAATCCAAATTTCAGAAGAGACCCTCCCCAAAATAGACTATGAGACAATGATCAACAAATTAGGCCTCCTTTCCAAGACAATTATGTAGATGAAGAGGGAAGAGAGACTGAAGAACCTGAAGAAATGTAAACTTCATAGGTTCTGATAATGAGGGTGATTTTTTTCTCACTGAAGAAGAACAAGGTTTCTTTGCCTCAGATCAAACTGAAACAAACTATGAGGATTCTAAATATTACCAATTAGGATTTGAAAATTCCATAATGGAAGTCCATAGGAAATATGACCTTAGGAGAAAAAGCAACCAAGAAACTTCCAAGAGAAACCAAACAGATACTGCTATTAGGAAAACCCATGAAAATGCTCCTAAGAGGATAGCAGACAGTACCAACACCATGGCTAAGAAAGCTGATCCAAACAAAGAAAAAATCAGCCAGCAAAGTGGTGACCCAAGATGCCCTAGTGCATCTACTAGTGGCCCTAAGAAAACTCTTTTGTCCAAAGTCCCAAATCAAAATCATCAAACTAAACTTGTAGAAAAAATTATGGCTGATAAAAATGATGTAAATATGACTAAAACACAAGTACCTTTTAGTTTTGAAGGAGAAATCACTAAAATCAATATAACCATACCTCTCACTAAACTGATTACCCAAGACATGTACAGGTCCCAAGTTTTGAAAGTTTTGAACATAAGGAATAATACCAACACTCTAAATTTCTCTGACAACAATGCACCTGTTTATTCCATTCATTCAGACCTTGAATCATTTATCTTGTATAATGAAGATGACATCAGTGAACCAGTAAATGAAATTGAAATAGATCCAGACATACCACAACAGTCAAACCAGACACCGAATGAAGAACTCAACAGCCCAAACTCTTGCAGCCCTGAGAGACAACATAATGGCGAATATGAATTAGAAACACTTTGGAATGTCAACTTTGATGGATCTTGTGGAAAAGATGGTTCAAGAGCTAGTGTCTGGATACATAACACAAATGAAGGCCATTCCTATAAACTAGATTTTCAATGCACTAACAACATTGCAGAATATGAGGCTCTCCTCCTTGGTTTACATTTGCTAAAAAACATAGGAGCTAAGAAAATCTCAGTCCAAGGAGATTCAGAATTCATCATTAGGAAAATCAAAGGGGAGTATTCAGCCAAGTATCTTAGACTAAGAGAGTATAGGAATGTTTCCCTAGACCTCCTAAAGACCTTTGAGAAATATGAACTCAATTTTATCCCTAGAGCTCAAAACAACCTTGCCAATGAGCTTGCATTTGCTGCCAGCAATTGCCAAATACCCCATGCAAATGAGCAATTCACTGTCAAAGTGAAAAACTGGCCTACAGTACCTAACAACGAAGACTATTGGCAAGTGTTTGAGGGTGATAAACAAATTGATGATTTTCTGCAATCTAAAAATGATTTTGCAGTACCAACACCAAGCTTAGGGCATGAAGAAGATTTTTTTACTGAAGAAAAAGCCCACAAAACAGAGTTGTCCTCTACAACTGATATAAATCTGCTTGAACATCCTTATAAGGAAAAATTGTTTGAAAATCTAGATCAAAGAGACCTTGAGGTTTTACAATGCAAAGATGATACATTACCAAGGGGCCTTACGCCATTAGAAGAGCTATTTGATTTTAATGATGTGGCTAAAAAACCAAAAATGGAACCCACAGAGACTAATGTAGAAGAAGATAACATAGGCAGCTTGAAGGAACCCAAAATGATCAGGTTATCCAAAACTCTACCACCCTACATAAAACTGAAATACATAAGGCTGTGCAAAGAGTTTAGATATGCCTTTACATATGTTGATGAGATCTTGAAGCCTTTTAACACAAACCTTGTTCAAAGTATGATCCCTTTCAAGAGAAACTAGAAATCTTTGGAACAGATTGTGTCACTAGGAAAGAAAGCAAAGGGATATAGGCTATGTGTGGACTTTAGGGGCCTAGATCAAAAATCCCTGAAGAAAAAATACCCTTTTCCTAAGATAAATCATATGTTGCACGGGGTAGAAGGTTTTAACAAGATGTCATTACTTAATAGTGTTTCAGATTACAATCAGGTGATAATGCTTCCAACTAATCAACATAAAGCCACTTTTAAAGCACCTTGGGGCATCTACATGTATGACCAAATGCCTTCTGCGATAAGGAGTACAGAAGGTACTTTCCAAAGGGCCATGGTTCCTGATTTGAGTTACTTCACCATGATATACATTGATGACATCATTGTCTATTTTAAAACTCATGAAGAATACCTTTTTCACCTAAGAAGGATATTTAACAGAAACAAAGTTCGGGAGCAAGAATCAATGAGAAGGTACAAAGGAAAGCATGACATTTTTCATAATTTTTGGAAACATCATTCCATCATCCATTCACGAAGGGATAACAATGATTTCTTTTTACAAGAGCTAGATGAGAAAGAGTTATTTGGGGATCCTGTAAATGATAGGATACCCAAACACTATTACTGTTAGAGCCCCTAGTTTGAAACCTTCATTCATTGTACATAACATTGCATGAGGAAAAATCAGTAAAACAAAAAATTTCAAAAACAGAAAAAATGGAAAAGAGGGCAGATTTGAAACAGAGGTACAACCCCATACCCAAAAAATAGTAATGCTGAAAGTGAGCAAGCCTAAATGCCACTACTTGTTCAGAAGGAATCTTGTTTAGTCATCTAGCCTAATCATGGTTGAACATGTTTTCAATTTATTGCTGATAGGTTAGTGAAAGAGAACTTGTCAAAACATCTAAACTTGACTTGTCAGTAGGAATAGATTAGGAATAAAAGATACTGGTTCTCCATGCTCAAATCTGAACCAAAGAGAAAGATGGGGAGGCTTAACAACTGATCAATCATAGCCCTCATGATTTCTAGTTTTTTTTGTACAAAAATAATGTTTTTGTGCAACTTGTCCCAATGCCACAACCAACTTGTCCCAATGCCACAACCCATGGTGAATCAGATTGCTTAATCCTAGTTCAAACCATGTTTTCAATTTCATGTCAATAGCTTAGAGAACGAAGTCTATCATACAGCTTAATCTTGATAGATGAATAGTCTGGGTAGAGAATACAAGAGTTCACTAGCATAATCTGAACTCTTGGAAGCAATAAGGGTACAAGTAGATAGTTTGTTTATGCTTTCAAAGGAAAATAATGTCAAGGGTTTTCCAGTCCAAGTGCACCCAAGGAAGAAAAATGTTAGGCAAAGTAGGCTAGGTAGGTAGAGATGAGGTTGAAGTAATCATGTTTTTCAGATTCCTGAGATCATAACCTCAAAGAGAAACAACAACAAATGAAAGAAGAAAAATCTGCCCAATGGATGAGGCGCTGGTCTTCATAAACTCAGAGATTTGATATCTGAAGTTCTGGACACCTCCTGAAAAGGAGCCGCCCTCCCCAAGTTGAGCCACTGTTAGTCATCAGTAATTTTTTCTATTTTGTAGATGACTAAATGCTTGTCCTAGATTTCTAAAAACAAGATTCATGAATATTGTGAGTTTTAGAAATCTCACTGCCTTCATTATCCTTAAGATAATTTTTTTCACTGTTTCACTATTCTACCATGTCATGGTCATCTTACCACTCCTAGAAGACCCCTCATGGGATCATGCCACTCATATTCATCCTATTTTCCCACCTATAACCACAATACTCTGTTTTTCCTTTGCCTCACCCCTCCACTTTCCCTCTAAGATTACCAAACAACCTGTTCTTTCCCATATTCACCAAATGCCTCAAGCATTGATGATCTCAAAACTATCTCTGTAGGCTCTTTAGATAAATCAAGTACATTGGATTTTGGATCTTCAATACATCAAATTGTCAAAAACTATGTTTTTCATACTTGAAGACCCCAAGTCAAGCTTTCAGTCAAAAGAGCCTCCCACTAGGTCACTAGGGTTTCATAGGTTGTAGGATTATCTTTGGTGTTCTAAATCACTGTTTTTCATGTGCTAGAAACTTAATTAAATGTGAAAGAAGGTCAACACCTATTTTTCCAAGTTAGACCAAGAAAGTCTCCAAGGAAGAACTCCTTAATCAAGTACAAATTTTGCACTGGACAACTATTCATTTTGACATTTCTGCAGGAGTGTCAATGTGGCTATTAGTAGAACAAATTGGTAAGGTAAGAGGCCTGCTCCTAATTAGAAGATATACTCAAGCAAATGGAAGAGGAAGCAACCTATGTTCAAGGAAAATCGAGGTTTCTAGGCACTGATTGGGCCAACAGTATGCCAAGCAAAGCCAATGTAGAAAATCACATGGATAGAGGCATAACATCACAACCAATCATGAATTGAAGATTTTTTATAAATTATGAATGAAGAAGGGAAAAAGGCGAGGTGAATTAGACAGAAATGAATGAACTTTAAAGGGCTATAGAAATTAGAAGAAAACACTAATGATTCT
Source organism: Pinus albicaulis (assembly GCA_034641835.2). Classification (NCBI taxonomy): domain Eukaryota; kingdom Viridiplantae; phylum Streptophyta; class Pinopsida; order Pinales; family Pinaceae; genus Pinus; species Pinus albicaulis. The sequence continues at coordinate 795,342,301 of CM076577.1, read as the reverse complement.
TCTCTAACAGCCCAAAAACCTAAGGTTTTGGAAAGATAGGCAAAGAGGGTGAAATGAAGACGAGGAGCCTCCATGATGATAGCAGAAAGAGAGTTTGAAGAGGCTCTTGCAGGTGACTTCTAGGGTTTTCCAAGGTAAAGTGTTTTACTGCCTCAAAGGGAAAGCATGAAAGAGTATCAGTATAAGGAAGGTCCAGCCTTAATTTTTAGTCATCTGCACTCAGTGATCAAAGGGATAAAATCATAGGGCTGAGTTTCAAGATAGGAAAAACAAATTGATTATGAGGTTCCTGTTGTGTAACTAAATGTGTCTAACACCAAGAAACATCAAAAAACTCAAATCAATATTTCATGGCACCTGCAACAAATCAAAAGTGGCCAAAAAGGAGATATGGAAAACATGATTATGGTCATTGTAAAAAGTAAGTTTGTCATGTCCAAAATCAGTGAAAGGGAAAGAAAACATGTTTTTCAGGTCACCCATGCTCAGAAATATTAAAGGGGGTAAAAACATGATTTCACCCTCACAAATGCAACAAAAAGAGGTTTTGACAAATGCTAAGCAAGCTGCCACCTAGGGAAAAAAGAGCCACTTAAGAGTTTTTCAAGTCACCTACAGTAAAAGACAAAGAGATATTAGTGAAAAGTGACAAAAGACTGAAAACATTAGAAAAGTGGGTTTTTGAGTTTAATTTATTTTCCTAAAAGGTATAAACGGTCATTTTCTTTCCCTCCCATCTCATCTTATAGTTGAAAGGAGCAAAAAACATTCAAGGGAGAATTTTTATGAGTTTCAAGGAAAATCGCGCAAGGTTACTTGGCGCTGCGCTTTGGAGCAGGCGTTGCGCTTAGAGCACCGACACTGCACTTAGGGGATATTTCGCAGTGTAAAATTACACTACGCTACACATACAAAGGAGCGCGTTGTGCTTACAGGTGGGCACCACCCATTCGCCAAGGAACCCGACAGACCCACAAGAATTTGCATGGCACTGCGCCCAGGAGAATTAGCAGACCTACATGCCGGGCAGCGCTACGCCCAGGAGGAGCCTGACTTGCCCAGAAGTGCCCAACGCTGCACTTAAATAGGACCCGACAAGCCCAATTCTACCTAGTGCTACACCTAGGGGACCGGCAAGCCTGCACGAATTGTGCAGTGCTGTGCCCAAGAGACTAGCAGGTCTGCATGCAGGCAGGCGTTGCGCTTACGCCATAAGCCCTCTCTCACTTGCAAAAGTTTCCAAAACACAAGGGAACACCCTCCAATATGCCTTCAATAACCTACAAACAAGTTAAAATTGGTAGGTGCATGTCTTCCTTACCCCTCAAGTGGTTTTTGTGATTTGGTGGTTAAAAAAAATTAGTCAAACCCTAGTCACTAAAAACCCTAGGTCCCCATGGAAAAAAACCTTTCTTTTTACCTCCAAACAAGAAACTATCAGTTAAGGGGGTTGTCAATTAGGGTAATTGCAGTCAGTTCAAGTTAGCCCTCCTCCAAGCTCAAATAAAATCAGTCATAAGCCCACACCTCCATCTCACTCATTTACAAGAGCTGCCCTCACCCTATTTCATTTCACTCCTCCTACCAATTTCTACAAGCAGGCCTAAGTTTGTCTAAAGACCATACCAATCACCATGTCAGGAGAAGAAGGAAGTGTCGGCAGTGAAGGAGGCCAAGTGCCTATGAGGAAAAAGCATAAGGGTGGGAAGGTTAACATATTTGAGCCCCAAAACACTGTGGATATTACTACCTCCCCCATGATTCTCACATGCTTTCAAAATGTAGGGTGTTTCCGGTTTTGTGAGAAGTTCCAACAAGTGCATAATCACCCTGAGCTCACTAGATTGTTTGTCCACAACCTACACAATAAACAAGTAACTCTTGCAGGGGTGGACTTTGAGCTATCATCAAATACCATTGCCCATGCTACTGGACTTCCTGATGTTGGTGAGAAATGGTTCAAAAGGGAAAAGTTCGACATGAAATGCTATGAGCCATTTATCAAACCTAGATACAAAGAAGGCTGAAAAACCATTTTCCCTTTCTCACACTTGTTGGACAGGTATGAACCCTTAATGAAGGTCATCATCAAATATTTTATGTGTGAGGGGAGATACTCTAGGCTCTACTCCTACCATATCAGATTACTCATGCATTTTACCAGGGTCAAGATGCTTCATTTGCCCTACTACCTCTATAGGAGTATTGACAAGATGTCTTCTGTTGTCTGGGGGAGGAACTATTCCCAGCAAATGCATGGTTTGTTCCACCACTCCTTGATCAAGATGGTGGTGTTACACCAGCTGGAGCAAAAAGGAATACCTTGAGAGGTGTTCATAGCTCATGAAGTATTCACAATCCCTCAGCCCCATCATCAACCAAATTTACCCTCATCATCTCATCCTCCTCCCTTCACTCCTCCATCACCTCCAACTGAACATCACTCATCATCTACCCAATTATCCTCTCCTCAAGAAAACCTCCCTTCCCCATATTCTCCTGATGCAGCATGTTGGAACAAGGTCCTCCAAAGGCTGCGAATTGGGACAATTTTGAGTATTTTTGTATATTTTTGGTATATTTTAGTCTAGCCCAGGGGTTTTGGGTGGGTCAAAGCCCTCAAATAATTGTAATGGGTCAAAGGGTATACCTAGAGTCCGCAAACCACGGTTTTGAACCATAGGAAAGATTAGGCTAGATCGATATAAATAGAAGGACATTTTTGAGTCAATAGGAAAGAAATGAACTAAGATTGGTGTGAATTATGAATTAGTAGATCTATTTGGGTGATTGGGGAAAGGACTCCTGCTGGTTGTGTGCATGGAGATCCTTAATCCTGCTGTGTGCAGACCCTGCTATTGTGTGCATAGGTTGGGTTTTGGGTATTGTAAAAGGATTTGAAGGATTAATGAAAGCAGAATCTTGTTAGAATATCTGAATCTGTTAATGTGAATCTATGATGTATGTTATGTTAAGCATGGTTCTGTGTTAAGCTCCAAAAGTAACTGTATTATTTGCTTATGCTGCGTTGACATCTGATCTGAATCTGTCTACTACTCTTTATTCAAGAATATCTGTGATAGTTGTGTTATTGTTTTGTATTTGTTGTTTACTATGATTATAATTGGTATTGCGCACATGCATGCAAAGCGATCTATAGATCTGGGTTCTGTGATATATGATCTTGTAATTGTGAAGTCGAACGCAACTCTACTTGACTTACCCACCCTCTCCCAGGGTGCGGAAACTTGGTTCTAGCACCCTCCCATATTGTTTCAGGTGAGACTTTGGCCTGCGCAAGCAGGTCACTGCCAAAAGGGCTAGTAGTATAGGGGTTTGTTGGCAAACCTTAACCTCCAAACTTGGGTCAGGATCCCTCGAGCCAGAAAATGGTTCCGTTGCCGAGACTGGGAGCATTTTGAGAGAGGGATCAGGTAATGCCAGGGCCAATAGCATAGGGGTTTGTTGGAAAAACTTAACCTCCAAACCTGGGTCAGGACCCCTCGAGCCAACAAATCCTAACCAGATTTGGATGTCCGAAGATCCTCATGAGCGAAAGAGGTACGCACTTTGTTAATGAAACCATCCAAGCTTTAACCGAGGAGTTATGGATCCATCATGCGAAGAGCACACAATATCACCCACAGGCCAATGGCGCAGTCAAATATTTTAATAAAATCTTGGAGCAAGCACTAACAAAAGTATTCAATGTTGATCGCAGCGATTGGGACTTGCGCATCCCATCGGTCCTCTGGGCCTATCAAAAAACCTGCAAGAAGCTAACAGGAAAAACCCCATTCAGGATGGTTTATGGTAAAGAAGCCATTATTCCCATGGAGTATATTTTTCCTAGTCTGTGTATCACAGCATTTACAAACATGGCAGAACCTGACATCATGGAGGAGCGATTAGCGCAACTTATGGCTTTGGAGGAAGATCGCTTTATTGTGAATTTCCATCAGCAAGTCCAGAAGGCCCGCGATAAAGCCTGGCATGATCGACACATTTGCCAGAAGACATTCGCGGAGGGTGAATTGGTCCTCTTATACGATAGCCAGTTTGCAAAGCATCCCGGGAAGTTCTGGCAGCATTGGCTTGGTCCCTACATAGTTAGGGAGATCACGGATGGCAGAGCGGTTAGGCTAGCTACCCTACGTGGTGATATGCTACAAGGCTATGTCAATGGTAGTCAGCTCAAACCGTATCAGATCAAATGACTCTATGGTTGGAGTAGTCATACAAGTGCAACCACAGTGACTCAGGATGAGTCAAAATATTGTGTTGGGGGATTGTTGGAATAGGGTCCTCCAAAGGTTGCGAATTGCGACAATTTTTAGTATTTTTGTATATTTTTGGCATATTTTAGCCTAGCGCAAGGGTTTTGGGTGGGTCAAAGCCCCAAAAGCATTTTAATGGGTCAAAGGGTAGACCTAGAGTCCGCAAACCATGGTTTGCGGTCCACAGGAAAGATTAGGTTAGATCGATATAAATAGAAGGAAATTTTTGAGTCAATAGGAAAGAAATGAACTAAGATTGGTGCGAATTATGAATTAGTAGATCTGTTTGGGTTATTGGGGAAAGGTCTCCTATTGGCTGTGTGTGTAGAGATCCTCAGTCCTGCTGTGTGTGGACCCTACTGTTGTGTGCGCAAGTTTGGTTTTGGGTATTGTAAAAGGATCTGAAGGATTAATGAAAGTGGAAGGTTTTTGGAATATCTGAATCTGTTAATCTGAATCTATGATATCTGTTATGTTAAGCGTGTTTTTTTGTTAAGCTCCAAAAGTAACTGCGTTATTTACTTATGCTGCGTTGACATCTGATCTGAATCTTTCTACTACTCTTTATGCAAGAATATTTGTGATAGTTTTGTTATTGTTCTGTATATGTTGTTTACTGTTATTATAATTGGTATTGCGCACGTGGATGCGAAGGGATCTATATATCTGGGTTCTATGATATATGATCTGGTAATTGTGAAGTCGAACGCAGCTCTTCCTAACTTACCCACCCTCTCCCAGGGTGCGGAAACCTGGTTCCAGCACCCTCCTATACTGCTTCGGGTGAGAATTTGGCCTGCACAAGCAGGTCACTGCCGAAAGGGCTAGTAGTATAGGGGTTTGTTGGCAAACATTAACCTCCAAACCTGGGTCAGGACCCCTCGAGCCAACACATCAGATCAAGAAGGAAGTGGCAGTGAATAGTTAAACCAAAATGAGGGTGAGGATGACAATGAGTCAAGAAAAAATGAGGATGAGGGTGATGATGAGTTAAGCCCACAAGAGGTAGAGATCATGGAAATAGAAGGGGATGATAACAGTGTAGAAAATGAATATGAAGGAGATGATGAGTTGAGCAAACAAGAGGCAGGAGACATGGAAACAGAGGAGGGTAATGACAGTGAAGAAAATGAAGAAGCTGAAAGTGGGAATGGATCAAACAATGATGAACAAGAAATCAACAATGAAGTAAAGGCCATGAAGGTGGATGATAATGAAAAAGAGGTAAGTGATGAAGAAAGAAACAATCACACTAAAAATGTTGAGAATGAGGATGCAAAGGACAGCATGGACACAAATGAGGCAAGTAACCAAGAAGCGGAAGATAATCCTAAGGACAATAGTGAAACTAAGAGCCCTAGAGACAGTCAAAACAGTGAGGCTCTTAGTCAAAACAGAGATGAGGAAAAGGATAAAGAGGACAACCAAAATGAAGATGATGACTATGCAAAAAATGAAGAAGAGGCTGAAGATAGTCATGACTATCATGACAACAGTCATGACAGTAATGAAGACAATAAATAAAATCAAGGAGCTAGCAGCCAAAATGAAGGTCACAGCAATGATGAAGGCAGCTACAATGAAGAATAAGATGAGAGTGCACAAATTAGTGAATAAGCCAATAGTGAGGTTAATGTTGAAGGTAAAGAGGCAAGCAACATTATAGGTAATGAAAAGGAAGACATGGAAACAAATGATGCCACCTATGATGAAAACACCCAGGTAATCACAATTAAACCTCTTCCATTGACATATCACAGGGGGGAAAGGCATGTGTTTGCTCCCTCAAAAAGGCAAGGGACCATGCCTTCCACTTCTACCAAGAAGCTAGATAAAGGCAAACAAAAGGTGAAGAGAGGTAAAAAAAGGTAAGAAGGAGCTTAAACAAGGACTTGGCATCATTGACCTTGAAAGTGAAAATGAAGACAAGGAGAGGGCCAATAGCATACTACTTCAAAGCAAGAATGAAGAGATTAAAGACCTACAAAGGAGTCTTGGCATGGAAAAATAAATTGTTGATTATTATAAGGATGAGCACAAGCATATGAAGAAGATGAAAAGGGACCTTGGGCTACAGTAAAAGATGGCCAAGCACTATGCCTTGAAAAATAAACTTGCTCGTGCCAAGCTCAAAGAGGCCCTCACTGAAATTCAAGCACTCAGAGGGGCAAAATACCAAGAAAACATTGGAATCTTGGCTAAATCTTCTCTACGGGCTTATAAAACCCCATGAGGGAGAAATCCACGAATTTTGAGGAATTTTTGACAAATTTTGGTTTTTCATGAATTTAGAGGCCTCTTAGTGCAGCACCCCTGGCACTACGCTTTCATCTCAGGCATATTTAGAGGGAGAAATTTGCATTTTTTAAATCCTCGTCTCTATTACAGTATCCTCACCAAATTTTAGAGCATTTGGAGCATTTTTGACCCCTCAAAAGGTCACAAACACCTCACATTTCACCTTTCTGCCTCATTTTCAGGCCTGGCACTGTGCCTAGAGCAGTGTTGGGAAATTTTCCTTTTGGACAGGTTAATTAATCTCATTCAGAAAACCAAGGGCAGTTTTGGAAATTAGACTCGAAAATATTTTCAACAAGTCATCACGGAGAAAAATCTGACATCAGGAAGGTCACAAAAATTTGGCTGCAAGTGAACCCTTTTTCTGCCTATGAAGACGCTACACTTTCAGACCTCACTGTGCGTTTTTGGCCAAAATTCAAAAAAATACACTCATTAATTACAAAATGATATTTTAATGTTTTTTGAGGCAAATCACAACAAAATTAAGTGCTAGGAGTTATTTTGGCATTTATTTCAAGAGATATTTTGTGCCTTGGGCCTTGCATGGTTTCTTGGGCATTAATGACATTTATGGATGATTTTGACATTTTCAACCCTAGTTAGGGTTTTTTAGCCTCCTTTGCTAGATAAATAGAGCATGAGGGATTCATTGTAAAAGGTTGGCATTTGATGACTCTTGAGAGAAATATACGGTTTTTTGGAGCTTGAAGAGGAAATTGGTGTTGTGGAGCTTGTGAATGGCTTGTTTTGCTTGTTGATGAAGAAGGCTTGCTTGCAAGGTCCCTGAGCTTGGTTAATGGTGATGTGCTTCTATTCAGTTCATGTTTTCTTATGTATCATGTTGTTTCATCCTTCTATATTGCAATAGGACAAATATTTTAGACTAAGAAATGTTCTTCAAAGGCACCTTAGCTTTGTTTGTTCTTCACTGCCTTTATGTTTTCCTCTTCTAGGTTAGTTTAGAGAACCCTTAATTTCTCTCTAGACCCACCAAATCTTTTTTATCTCATCAATGGTTCAATACAGTAGATATCATAGATGTTTTATGGTTATCCTTTCTTGTTTGATATCACTAAAACATTGTTCTTGAGGTCTCTCTTTGAAGTACCACTGGTTAGGTCTGCCAAAGAGGCTATGTTTCGATCATACCCTTTGTCCATGCTTGAAGAGTTGTTTCAAAGATCTTTATGGCTATGATCAATGATGTTTAGGAGTTCCCTCTTCTTTTATTAAAGTTATATGTTTATCTTAAATTTTTTCTAACCTTGAAGGTGAAATCACTAGAAGTTAAATGAGTTTCTCGCCTTCTATATTTCATTGGATTGTTTGTCTGAAATGTTTATTTGCTTGAGTTGAATCAAAGATTTATTGGTCTGCCTTGTCTATTGATTACTTCCTTATGCTAAATAGTGTTGAAGTCCCTTCTTTTTTTAAGTATTTGACAAAGGATTCTTGATTGCCCTTTGCCATACTTTGTTCAAAAACTTAATGTTCATTTTATTTCACACAAAAATTGAAAATCCATTTGACCATGCTAGATTTTCCCTGTTATGTGCCCTGATTCATTGTTGAACTTTCCATGACTTTTATAGACTCCATAGCCTAATGACTTGAATATTTCCTCACTCCATCTATTCTACTTGACCATCTTACCCAACCAAAACTAACAAACAAACCCTACACTTAACAACTAGCCTAAAATCAAACCCTAAAAGAAAACAAGTTCACATCCTTTGCACAAATAGAGAGAGCCCTCTCTGAGTCCAGGAAGGTTAGGTCCTAGGAATCCAAAGACTGGTCTGATGTTACCCTGTGCATTTGGTCTTACCAATCTATCAAATCACGGGAACCTAACATGTGACAACAACCATTAAAAGAATTTGACTTTTGGAATAGCATATTTTTCCAAAATTTCCTCCATATTGATGCTTTAGGAGGAATCTGTGATTGAAATAGAAGATGTGTGTATCCTTCTTTAGCAGAGTATTTTTTTGGTTTCGATCCCCATTTTTCCTACATCAAATTTTCCACTAGGGCACAACCTCTTAATTTCAGAAAAAAATACTCTCATAATGGGACTAGAGAATCCAGGATGGCGTCCAAGAACGATCGCTTTTATTACCCCTATGCCTGTATGGAAATTTGATGAAGGAATTCCCCTCCCATCTGAAACAGGAATCTCCCGAGGGGAGTTAGACTTAAATCCTTGCCAATAAGCTGCCCCCTAGGATTGGGTCTCATAATATATTTATTTAGTGTCCATTCCCAAGAATTTCTCTTATGTTTCCTTCAATAAATTTTAAAGAAGCTTTCACAACCTTCCAAATTAGCAATCTGATTGTAGCCCCTAGTTATTATTTCCTATGAAAACATGGGTTTTAATACTTAGCCTTTAATACTTGAGTCCACCAGAGATCCTTTTTTGTAGTTATGCTCCATTTTAGATTTTCCCCCATGGATTTGTTAGCTAATTCTACATCTCTTGTCCCCATCAGACCATGGTGTTTTTGAGATCTTCTTGTTTTTCAATTGACCAAATGGTATTTTTTAGTTTCTATCTTCCCCCCTTCCCACAAGATTTTTCTGATGTAAACACCCAGTTTTTGTATAACATACTTTGGAGCTTGTAGGGCAGAAATTATGTACAATGGGATAGCTGATAACATTGAGTTCACTATGATAGCTCTTCCCACCAAGTCAAGCCAAATTCCACCCTAGTTAACTATTTTACTTTTTATTTTTTTCAACACTTTTTACCAAAAATTTGGGGCCACTCTTCTTAAAATGATAGACACTCCTATATAGTTGAATTATTTCTAGTCCCTCATTACATTGAATCTAAATATTTATTCGAACTTTTTGGCCTTTTGTGGGAGGAATGTTCGAGCTGTATATCTAAATTTTATTATCATTGATTTCTAAACTAGAGACACAAATGAACAAATCTATGATCACTTTAAATCTCCTGGCTATCGCCACCTAGGCACCTTCCAGTAGAATAGTGTCATCCTCGAGCTACCCGTGGTTTATACTTTTGATTCCTTATTTAAATATTATATACAGAAGTAGTTGGTAAACTTGATCCTTTTCTAGATTTCTACTTAGAACCTCTACCAATATCATATATAAAAAGGGGGAAAGGGAGCACCCTTTTTGAAGTCCCTTGGATGACTTGAGGAAGCCCACCACTATTCCATTAACAAGCGAAGCGATCCAATGAGACCTAAAGAAAAGGGTCATACATCCTATAAAGGTTTCATCAAACCCAATTTTCTTCAATAATTTCATTAAGAACCCATGCCCCACCCTATCAAAAGAATTTTCCATGTCTACCCTTTACTATCATTCCTTGATCACCTCTCCACCAGCTTGAATATATGTCCTCCTGAATCAACTTATAGGAAAATTATTGTATTTATTCAACTTATTTCTCAGTTTACAAAATTTGTCACAACCTATTTTTTCACATCATGTAGGAGCTTTATTTCCCTTCCTTGCATCATGCTCAATTTAATGTATTCATGATATGGTGCATATGCACCTCAACACTTTATGGGTGCATCAAATGCCCCCCTTCCAAAATGTTTTATGTTGTAACAAAATTCATCACTTCAAATTTTCTTTCATCATGAAAAACGAAGGTTTTTAAGTGGAATTTTGTGCACCTTCCTCCTCATTACATCCCTCTAATGTTTCATTTCACACAAACTATCACATGAACCAAACAAATTCTCTATCCCAAAGTATCACATCGAAAATCTTTCACTTCTCACATATCATGAGAACTATTAGTTTATAGTTGTGCAACATATTACATCACTTTAAAATTTCTATTTATTTTGACGTATAACATCGGACAAAACATTATACATGCATGAAACATCACATCACTCCAAACTTTATTTTGTTTCAACACATCACTCCATTGCTCAAATTTTCTTTTTGTGTGATGAGTCACACCTTCTTGAAATTTCATGCATAGTGGAAAATTTACATCACATATCACCAAAATTTGGTTAACTACGATAATATTTTTATGTTTTTTATCATCCAAGGCTTTCAAATGGAACATTTTTCCAAATTATTAAATATAACATAATACTATACTTATTTCCACATCCAAATATCTTGGAGGGGAGACAAATCATATGAAAAATATGAAGAGGCATGAAACGATGCACAAAGGGAAAGTTTCATACATAAAATGTAACATAGTTTTATATAGAACAACTCTTGAAGGTTTAAAATGCCACAACACAATATGTTTGTACATAAATTTAAAACAAATGTATCACATGGTATTTTTTCTTAATATCCCAATGGGAAAAATAAGATATAAACTATGCAACTTAACACACACAAAAAAAAACATTTTCTTCTACCTATAGATAAATTTATCCATAAATGTACAAGCACGGGATTTAAGTCAATGTGATAGCATAAAAAATTGTTAAAAGTGTAACTCGTATAAATTCACTTTAGATAAATAGGTTATTAGAATGATTTGTTGACAATAGAATGAGGTGAAATGTGGTGTCATTCTTAAACCTCAATACCGTTACCATGGGAATTTTCCAAAAGAACATTATGAACACTCATGAAAAAATATCATTGCCTAAAAGGATTTTTCACTCATCATGACTCTAAGAAAATAAATTATTTTCATGTCATTCATTTGAACACCTTAAGCTTGTATTTAATTGCCATAAAATAAATGAGGTCACATTGGATTAATGAAAATTTAAATATAATGAGCTACTCTTGGATAAATGTATGAATGTGTAATATCGAAGACCATGGAATGGGAGGGAAAGTTACTTGAATGAATATAAAACTACAAGTTTCCCAGGAGTGGGAAATTATTTTGGAGAGGTATTAATAGGAGGATATGGAAACACAAAGGGATTTATACTCTTGGAGTGTAATGTACCTTAAAATATATAGACAAACACACACACACAACGAAGAAGCCACGGTTTGTTATCCTGAAAAATAAGCTAGGGAATTATAGGAAACACATGAAATATCATGCTTTGATTTTTACGTTCATAGGAAGTTGGCAATAAGAAAGAAAGTGGATCAAGTGGATTGAACTAAAATGGCGTTCTGAAGGTCATATTGATCTAAAATTGGGTGCCAAGGGTTTCTTCATAGTCATCTTCACCAGTTTGGAGGATAAAGAGAGGATCTTCGAGAATGGGTCTTACTTCTATTATAATGGAGGCATATTTATGCATTTTTGGGAATAACGTTACAACACATAGCAAGAGAAATTCATGGTTTCCTAAGTATGGGTTCACCTTTTTTCCCTACCAGTAGACTTCTGGGATCCTGAAATTTTTGGAACGGATCAAATACTCAATAGGTAGATTCAACAAGGTAGCTGACTCAACGCGGTGAGAGAGATATACGTTGTATGCTCGAATATGTGTTTATATGAATATCACATAACCTCTTTCGGAATACATCGAACTGGAGTAACAATACAAGGTGTGGAAAACACTGCTTGATTACAAGCATATCCCTTTTCCCTGTATATGGTGTCCTGAATACAGGCACATATATAAGTGATTTCCTATAAACCAAGTGGAAGAGGTGGAAGCAACAGGGCCAAAAGAAGCATCACAATTGCAAGTGGAAAATGAAATATTTCAGGAATTCTCTAACAAAAACTACCTACAAATCCTCCTAAGGTAAACCTGATAGCTCATTCGTAGTGAAATCCATAAAAACAAAACATATTTTTGGTTTGACATGAAACGGGGGAAGCTCAAAAGAGGTAGTGAAATACAGGGAAGATGAGTCAAGGGTTATACGCAAAACAAATCCTAATCTGAAACAAAATGCATAAGAGGAACCAACTGATAAGTAGGTGTCTGAGCCTACCATGGAGCAAATCAATATGGAGATCGATGCGGAAAAGGCAGAATTAAGCTCTAAAGAGCAAGTCCTAAAGAGGATTTTGAATGAATGGCAGAATCTGGACAAATGAGTCATACTCGAGGATCAAAAAATGTTATACTGGGATACTTTCCAACAATATGAAGCTAAAAAAACTGAAAAACCACCATCTATGCCTGACCCACCAGGTTTCAAATGGGTGGTATGAGGAAAGAGGAAAGGAGAAAGAATCGACAAAGAGTCAATACATATGGTTGGGGACCTATTGGTAAACTCACGAAGGGTGGTTTCACTTTCGGTGGTGTTCCACCAAATTAATAAACTGCCTCAATGATTTTTCTCTCCTAGAATATAAGAGGCCTCAATAGTCGAGGCAAACAATGATACCTGAAGGATATATTAAACAAGGTGAAGACTAGTATAATGACACTCCAAGAGACCAAGGTGTCTGAATTTAGGCTCAATTGAATCATTCGATCAATGCGTCTAGGGTATGTGATAGTAGAGGATGCGAAAGGTAGTGAAAGAGGCATGGCCATCCTCTAGAATCCCTCTGAAATCATTTTTGAAGATTGGGTGAGTGTGCCCCATATTATTTTGGGAAGTTTCCGACATATAGACATCAAGTATTGGGCACTACTCTCAGATGTATATGGGCCTCAAATTCCAGATGAGAATGTTGGGTTCCTCCAAAATATAGGAACGCTAAGTATATATATGCCTAGATGAGTTTTTGATAATTAGGGGATACTTAAACCTCATTACATAACTGGAAGAAAAAAGAGGATGGATTAGACACCAAGATCCGAAGATGGAGGCCTTTCGAGATCTAATTTCTGACCTGAAACTGGTAGATATTCCCATCAAAAGTGAAATATTTACGTGGAACAATCGATGAGGGTGTCAATATTACGTAGCTTCTTTCCTGGACATATTCTTGGTTTCACAATCAATTTTAAGTAGAGATATATTCTTCGATGATTCAGTCATTCCATGCCTGGGGTTAGATCACTTTCCAGTCTGGTTAGAAATGGATCTCAAAATATATCCTAGAAATTTTCCTTTTCGTTTTAATTCTTTTTATCTCTTGGACTCCTCTTTCCTAGGAATACTCCAAAGTTGGTGGAAATACTCGGTAAAAGGAAGAAATCGTATGTATACATTCCAATCTAGGTTGAAAGATCTTAAAAATTAGAGAAATTTTTGGAATAAAATGGAGTTTGGGAACATTGTGATAGAGAGACACCAACTCCAGGAACAGATGCACCACATCTAGCAACGTCTAATTATGGAAGTCATAACTGAATCTCTTACAATATAGGAGGGTTAGACATTTACCCAACTCAGATAATGAATAAATCAAGAGGAAGTCCTCTAGAGAAAAAAATATTGGATTCAGTGGCTTCGAGAAGGTGAAAGAAACACCCATTTCTTCCATAAATCTATGGTCCAACATCAAAAAAAAAATATAATCTTATCACTGAAAGATTCTATAGGGAATCGGTTTGTTCAACATGAGGAGATGGAAAATATCTTGGTAGGTCATTTACATACCCTCCTATCTGAACCTAACCATGAAATATCTGAATCCATTTAGCACATCACAAGAGATATCCCTCATATGGTCAGAAGAGACCAAAAAATGTCACTCATGTAGACCATTACCATGGAAGAAGTTGAATAAGTGCTTAAGGGGTTGACTCGAAACAAAATGTCGGGTCCGGATGGATTTACAATGGATCTATTTCAAGAAACCTCGTACTTCATGGGCATTGATATACTAGAGGTAGTGGAGAAATCTCGACAATCACAAGAGGTAAATCCAACTCATAACTCCACCTTTATTTCCTTAATACCTAAATAATCTTAGGCGGAGGACCCTTAAGCTTTTAGGGTAATTTATTTATGTAATTTCATCTATTAAATCATTTCCAATGTCACGGTTAAAATATTGAAGCCTTTTTTTTCAACATTGATTTTCCCGAAACAAACTGGATTATGCCAATGTCGTCAGATCTTTTATGGTATAATCACTTCTTGGGAATTGGTTCATTGTATTAGAAATATCAAAGCTAATTGCATGCTTATCAAGATGGATCTCTCAAAATATTATCACTGTTTTAGTTGGCCCTTTGTTTAAATCGTTTTGAAAGCCTTTGGTTTCGAGTCTCGGTGGATAGCCTTGGTTTCCTCCCTCATCTCATCCCATGTATTTTCAATCCTTATCAATCACTCCCTATCGTGAACCTTTAAACCATCTAGAGGACTGAGGAAAGGTGACCCTCTCTCTCCCTTCCTCTTCATCCTTGCTGCAGAAGGTCTGGGTAATTATATTAAATATCATTTCCATTCGGGTTCTCTTCACGTTCTCCGTCTATGGGGTAATGAACTCCCACTTAGTCATCAACAATTTGTTGATGATATTATTCTTTTGTACGATGTGTCTCTTTGAGAAGACAGATTTATCAGAGATATTATTTATAATTTTATGCAAGCCTCTAGCACCTTAATCAACAATGATAAATCTAATATTTTCTTCTTTAATATCCTGGCTCCTACCCAGTCTCCTCTTGCCTAAATTTTAGGGTTTCGTGCTCGATACTTACCCTCGAAATACTTAGCTATTCCCCTTGAACTAAATTATCTCATAACTCCATGCTGGAAGGACCTTTTGGACCATATCCAAACTCGTCTTAAGTCTTGGTCATTCCAGGCCCTAAATATTGGTGGTAAAGTGGTCCTTCTCAAGGCTGTGCTCCAATGCATGTTGATCTATCAACTGTATGGTTTAGCTCTGCCAAATTCCTGATGTGTTAGTATAGTGGATATCTTTAAAATGTTTCACTAGCGAGGGCCCTAGGAGGCAAAAAAAGGGCTCTTGTCTCTTATGAAAGTATCACCAAACCCAAACTTGCAAGGGGTCTTGAGATCTGAGAGCCTTACATTCTGAATCAAGTTTTGGGGGCGAAAATATGGTGGAGATGGATACAAGGTGGGGAATATTTGTGGAAAACCATATAGACACAAAAATATCAAATTCCCAACTCACCTAAAGATCTAGTAAGAACCCAACATACCCTGAAAGGGTCCTCGATCTGGAATTTGGCCTCAGCCAATAGAGATATTATGCAATCCCATAAATTTTAGAAAATTCAGGATGGAAGACGATCTCTCTTCTGGAAAGACTCCTGGAAAAATAGAGCCAAACTATTAAGCCAACAAGATATGGCGAATCGTTTTCTCTGTAAAAATAGTCAAAACTATAGAATGATGGAAAAATACTGGAAACCCTCTCTGAACACAGCTTGGAGACAATGGAAGGAGAAATAGGATTGGCAAAAGCCCCCAAATTATAACCAATGGACGTTTTTAGACAGGAACTACACTCCAAAATGTTGGTCATCCTTGAATGTCCTGATATTCTTTGGTGGGGATACAAAACCAAAGGAATTTTTACCATTAAAAAGTCCTATAGGTTAGCCACTCAAGAGCCTCAAGATCATGGCAATCCCATATGGAGAAAAAATTAGATGGGACAACTATTGCCGAAAATTTCCTATTTCTTCTTGTTGGAATGTCGGCGGTGGATCCTCACTTTGGATCAACTCCATAAAAGATGGGTTCACGGTCCCTCATTATGTATGTTGTTTGAATCAAGTAATGAAGATATGTAACGCCTTCTAAACCTATGCCCCTTTTCAAAAAAACTATGGTGTAGCATGGCTCATCTTTTTGGAAATCTATATCGTGACATTACCAGTATTAAATCCTCTTTATAAATGTGGAGAAACAAGCTCTTCTCTAGTTTGGTCCTGAACCAAGGTTGGAACATTGGCCTTGGTTTCCTTCTATGGGCGCTTCGCAAGGAAAGGAATTGAAGGGTATTCAAGAACCATCGCCTCTCACAGTCAGCATTGTGGGATGGGGTCATCCAAAACATATGAGAAACAATCCTAGTTGAGAAATGACATCCAGATGAATGGAAGGTTGCACTTCATGAAGCCCGAATTCTAATAGATCTTAATCTTTCTCCTTGGATGTTGGCTCCATCATCCTAGAAGCTCTTAGTTTCTCCTCGATTTTCTCCATCAAAATATTCCTTCCTTCCTTCAGGCTTCCTTAAACTCAATTTTGATGGGGCGTCCAAGGGCTACCTCAGGGATGTGGCTTTCAAAGGCCTCTTT
This sequence comes from Pinus albicaulis, assembly GCA_034641835.2. Taxonomy (NCBI): domain Eukaryota; kingdom Viridiplantae; phylum Streptophyta; class Pinopsida; order Pinales; family Pinaceae; genus Pinus; species Pinus albicaulis. Next base: position 795,325,638 of record CM076577.1, on the reverse strand, counting down.
CGCAATTTTGAGGGCTAGAATATGTATTTTTTAGTAGTTGATTATGGCTATGAAAGTAATAATGAAGCTAAATTTAATGTGATAAAGCATGGACTACTCATTGCAAGACAAGTAGTATTTATAAATTTGGTGGTTGGAGGAGATTCAAATGTGGTCATTGAGGTACTCAAAAAGCTAAACTAGGACCACCAATTGGGAAAATATTAACCAGAGTTGGCGAACGGCCCATCTCGTGCAATATATAAGTGCTCTCCTTCCATGTTGTGAGTATATTATCCCCTTGCATGTGCTCAGAAAGTGAAATAACGTCATCGACTTCCTGGAAAATTCGAGATTCTCTCATATGGGTACAATCCTTGATGCCCCTTGGATGACCGATCAACCTGAAGATTTAGAACCGTTGTTCTTGGTTTAGGATCATGATTGTCACTAGAACAAGGACCATGTTCACTGTCACTGTCACTAGCTCAAGGGTGCGTTCCAGTTCACTGCCCCACTTGGGACTCTCGTTAATGGTGATTAGATGGGAGATAATGTGGAAGGGTGGCTTTGGTAGATGCAGGATATGTGTGATTTGGTTGATGTGATAGGATGTAATATTCCAAAATGGAAAATACGGGAATACAGAACGTATGCAGCATTTCAAATAAATCAAAATAGGAACATAGCACTAAAATCTGGAAAATTCTGGAAATATGCTGCAACTGGAAATTACATTAAGACATCATAATATAATATGATCAGAAACAATTGAGCCATATCATTATGCATCAACAGCAATGTACGGTACACATTGCTCCAAAAGAAATGCACTTAGGCCACTAAAGGAAACTAGCATTGGAAATGTGTGCTGCTACTGCTGTTGGTGCAGGAAACTACTTCTACATGGAAGAAAAACCATGTGCAGGAGGTTGTTGGAGTACTCAGAATTATCTATAATTTTAACCATGGATTCTACTCAAAAAACCCAGAAAAACCGAAAAATGGTTTGGCCAAATTTTAACTTTAGATTTGTGGCCCTTTTTGAGTTGCACACTACACCCCTAGTGGCTGAGTTACGCACTCTCTAAAGACAAATGTTGATATGGGGCTGAAATAATGATCTATCAGCTACAACAACACCCAATCAACTCAATACATTAAGGGTTGGTCCATTATCTTGATCTCCAAGCTAGAAGCTTGAGATCTAGCTCCTTCTTCCTCTACCCAAGTTGCAACTACACATTGCACAACTGCTAGATTGAACTGCGCTGTTAAGAGGGTTGAAGCTGTAGCCTAATTCTAGATGATGGAACATACCTCATATCTAATGAAAATAATCTCTCCAAATTGAGGTATGTTAGCTACCTATGACTTACAAGAATGGCAAGGATAAACGCTGCAGGGGGCCACATCAGAACCACTTTGGAATCCTAGGACCTAGCCTTCCTAGATTCAGAGAGGGATATCTCTATTAAGTGTTTTCAAAGGATATGTATTTATGCTTTGTTTATGATATTAGGCTAGTTATGAAGCTCAAAGAATTTGTTTGTTTGGTTGGGATGGATATCATTGACTGAAGAGGTCATTTGAAGGGTGAAAGTGGGAGCATATTTGAAGGATGTTTCAGCTCGATAGATAGGTCTTGAGACAGTATTAATCCATTGGGCAATGGAGTCACAAAAGGGTTTAATCGTACAATAATTCTTCAAGGGTTTCCATAGGGCAAGTCATCTAGATTAAAGGATATTTAAGATTGCATTTTGATATGAAACATTAAGATATTGTGAAAGAAGAAAAGCTAATAATCAATTAAGAATCTATTAACTCCACTAAATGAGAAAAGCCTTTCAAAGTAACTATTTGAAGCAAGCCAAAGGACAGGGCAAACCATAGACTTCTTTGGACAAAATTTTATTAAAGCACACTTTTCAGAAAACAATCCAGTAATCCTAAGACTACTTTCAGAAAGTAGAAAACATACAAGGGAACAAGGAGGGCAACCTAAGATCAAATAGAAACAATGAATCTAGCCTGCTTTTAGCATACTCTCAAGGGATCTTTCAAAGAAACTGTTAAATACTAGCCAGAGGATAGGGAAAAACATAGACTTCCCTGGGTTAACTCTACTTAGCAAACCTTGAAAAGAACATTCAAAAACAATGTCTCAATTTGTACTCAGAAAGACATGGGCTCACCAACATTTCTTCACTGGTTACACTCTATTGAATCATTTCTAAAATAAAAAACTGGATAAAACTGAAGGGAAATTAAGAATCCTCCAATCAGACCTTAGCAGAAGAAAACATAAAGATAAAGCTTTCAGATAGAAATAGGGTACTTTGATAGTAATTCCTACTCTAAATTTCCTGTTCTTCATCAGAGAAAATGGACAGCATGTAAAACATAAGGAAAGACAATTACATAGAGGAAAAACATCACCAATAACATAGCCTAGGATCCTATGAATCAGCTTTTTTTATTGATCTTCAAACCAGTTACACACTCCAAGTCCAACAGGTCTTTACAGCTCAAAACTCCTCTCTCCAGCCTATTATTCTTCAACTACTCAGCAACTCTTCAACAACTATCAAAATACACTTCTACACTCAATAATAATCCAACCAACACTTACAATGAGCTCCTCATATGATATTTATAGATGAAATAAGGAGGTGGGCTGAAGAATGGGTCCTTAAATGTTTCATAAATGACAGAGTAAATGTTTTTGACCTTTGAGACCATGCAAGGCCCAAGGCAAAAAATGTATTTAATTCTAACTCTGTATAATGAATATTACATTAACTCTTTGAACTAGTTAGTTGCTTTTTTTGACTTTCAAGCTTATTTGGTAGGCTGGCAATAACTTTTGAGCTGTCTATACAAAATATATTTGTTTTGTAATAACTTTGTGTATCTTAGGGGAGAATAGGCTGGCAGGTGGCATTTTAATCCTTTTGGAGAAGTAATTTCTTCAATGATTTGGCATTCAAAGAAATCTGTCTTACTGATCTGTCTGATTATTTCTTTAACTCCTGATTAGGCCTCTGATATTTCTTTTTGGCCTTCTTTATCATCTCATTGTCTGTGTCCTTTCTGTTGATTGCTTTAACTTTTAATTCATTTATCTTTACAGTATGCTCTTTATCATTAATCTATTGGTTTAAGGGTTTAATCTTCAGGCTTTATTCCTTAACCATTAATCTTCACTTTCTTTCTTCTTTTTTTGTGTATAGGTGTTCCTTTTGCTGTGCTGGAGCATTTTATTAAGTAACCAGTGCTTATGAGGAACTGGTCAAACATTAAGACCAAACCCTGAATCTCCCATTTTTCGTTGATTCGGCCTCCGGATCGTCATCCTCGGCTTCTGCCACTGGTATATGGTTGTGGGAGGGCCTGCAAACTTAAGGTCGCCATTAAACCTGCAACTCAAACATAAAACATATTATAAAAACCTACATTTTTTGGATAAACTGTGATCAGAGGCTTCGGGATGGTGGAGGAGCGATTGTAGAGGAGGAAACAATGTGCAGAGGCAAGGATTTCATGGACGAAGTTATGCAGAACTAGGGCGGATTTAAATATTGGCGCGAAATAGTGGAGGTGGTTTTGTGCAATACCAGGGTAGTATTTGCACGGAGGTCAGGTGGTAAATGGTATTGGTCGTGGCGGACGCGATACCATACAGGTTTTGACACCTGTCCACAGTCAGACCACTTATTTCGCGTAGAAAATAAGTGTTAACCAATGTTGACAAAATGAATGCAATTTTGATTGTGGGCCGTCAGATCTGGGGAAGCCAGATCAACGGTGGATGACGAGCACGATGGGGAAGATGTGAGGTCAGGTGGGACCAGTGCTGGCGTCAACAAAGGTGTCATGTAGTGGAGTGTTTACCGGGTGGAAAGATGGTAAGGGAAGGAATGATGACCATTGGATGAAGAAGATCAACGGTTCAGATCTTACCGCGGAAGAACGTAGTCGGGGTGGGTAGAATGAGAAGCGAAGGGGGCTTAAATGAGAGGGAGAGGTGGTCAAATGGAGGAAGAAAAACCATAGGCAAAGATCAAAGGGGTTTAAGCTTTAGCCTATGATCATGGGACTCGGTTATATGAAGGAAAAGGGCCGAGGGTTTAAGCCCGAAAGGGCTTAAGGCCTAATTGTAATAAAAGGGTCAGAGATAGGACTAAAAAGTGGGTTTTGGGCCCTTTTAGTGGTTCCGATAGGTATAAAAAGAGGAATTAAACCAAATAAAGAAGTTTTATTAGGTTTAAAGGGTTTTTTAGAAGAAATGAGGAAAAATAAAGGGGAAAAAGGGGCCTTTTTAGAAGAAAATAAAGGGTTGTTAGGATAGGTGAAATAATGAGTGAAATGGAGAAATTTGGAGGAAATTATGAAGGTGAAAAAATGGAAAAAGTGGCTTGAAAACAGTCTTATTTTGCATTAGCAGGGCAACTTGAAGAATTTGAGTGAAGTTGTCAGTGAAATGATTTCTTGTGAATAATGAACACAGTGGGCTTTCAAGAACTCACAAAGTTTTCATAAAAATTTGTTTCTTTGAAAGCCTAAGAATCTTTTTAGCCATCATAAGATATAACAGAATTTATAGATGGCTAACACTGGCTCCACTTGGGGAGGGCAACTCCTTGGAGATGTCAAGAACCTCAGAGAGAAATCTCTAGAAAGTAGACCAATGCCTTGTCTTTTACTGCATTTTGACAATCTTCTTTTATTTGATGATCATGCTGCTTAAAAATATGATCTGCAATATCATAACAAAATGATTTTTTTCCCAAACTTCTGCCTACACATCCTACTTTTCCTAACATTTTTTCTTCAGGGGGTGCACTTGGACTTGCAAACCCTTTCAACATCATTTTATTCTTTTATTCAAAGCAAGAAACTAATCTAATTCTACTCTTATATCTTCCATGAGTTCAGATTAAACAGTTGAACTCAGTAACTCTCTACCTATTCTAACTATCTGTCAAGATTGAGTTGTTTGACAGATTTTTATTCTCTATTTCTAAAACAAGAAATTTAAACATAACCAAATCAGGATTGAACAGTCTGATTTGTTATGGGGGCTATGGAATTATGTGCAAACTGCACATAGACTTTATTTGCAAAAAATTAAAAACAAAACTTTGAAGGATTTGAAATTTGGAATTGATAAGTATCCTTCTTTCTTCCTTTGGCTCAAGTTTTGATCTTTTTGGAGCCATTCCTCTTTTATTTTCTTGGTTCAGATTTTAAGCTTGTTAGAACCATTCTTTCTCTATCCTAATCTATTCTACTGATAAGACAAGTTTAAATTGTTTAACAAATCTGTTTTCACTAACCTATCAGCACAAAATTCAAATTTTACTCAGTCATGATTAGGTTGTATGACTGAATAACGGTTTTATTTTATAGTAGTGGCATTTGAGCTTGCACATTTTTAGATTTTTCTTCTTTTTTGGTATGGCACTGTACCTTTCTCTTTTTTCTGCCCTCTTTTCTCTTTTTTCTCTTGTTTTTGTATTTCATTTTCAAACTCTCTTTCAAGAAATGTTATTTACAATGAATTAAAAAGTTTTGAACAAATATTTTTAACAAAAATAATGCTTGAGCATCCTGCCATTGACAAGACCTCCAAAAAGTTCTATTCCATCCATCTCCTGAAGGAAGAATGCATTTTTACCTATAGAAAACTGAATCAGATAAGGGCCTTTCCATAAATTTTCAAACTTTCCATGTTTTCCCTTATCTTCTCTCCTGGAATCCCATTTCAAAACTTTGTCACCAATGTTGAAATCACTTGATTTTGTTCTTTTATCAAAAAACTTCTTGATGTTTTCTTGTACTTGTTATGCTCTATTATATACTTCCTCTCTGGTTTGCTACAACTGTACGTCTGATTAATTCTTCTTAACATATCATCTTCTTCAGACTATACCTCTTGGATCAGCTTCATGACTGGCACTCCTAAACTGGTTGGAAATATTGCATCTACACCATAAACTAGTTGATAAGGTGACATTCCAATTGACTTTTTTACTGTCAATCTGTCTGCCCATAGTGCATGCACTAGCTTGTTGTGCCATGATTTTTTGTTCTCTTTTAGCAACTTCTTGATTATGTTTACCAAACTTTTGTTTGAAGATTCTGCCAACCCATTACCTTGAGGGTAATAAGCTGTAGAATGACCCAATGTTATCTGATATTTGTGACAGAAATCAACCATCTTTTTGGATCCAAATTCAGCAGCATTGTCAGTGATAATTTTCCTAGGACAGCCAAATCTAGACAGGATATGATTTTCAAGGAATGAAATGATGACTGAGTCTGTGGCATTCCTAGAAGGGATGGCCTCTATCCAATTGGTAAAGTAATCAGTTGCTGTGAGAATCCATTTGTTTTGGGCAGATGAGGCAGGATGGATTTCCCCAATGAAGTCTAGACCCCACTATTGAAAAGGAGCTTCAACAGTGATTGGTTGCAGAGACAAGTGAAGCAATTTTCTTTTTCCTTGAAATATTTGACATTTATGACAGGCAATTATCATTTTATGGACATCTTGAAAGAGGGTGGGCCAATAATAACTAGCTCTGAGGATTTTGTTGACAGTAGTTTTCCAATAGAGGTGGCCTCCACATTCTCCTTCATGAAACTCATACTCGATCTTATCTGCATCATTCTCAGGCAAACATTTAAGCAATGATCCACTAGTATTTTTCCAATATATGCATTTATCTAAAATGCAGTAATTTACATATTTTAACTTTAGAAACCTTGCCTTTGTTTTAGACAAACCAGGAGGAACATTAAGATTAAGAAGCACATACAAAATATTAGCATACCAAGATGAATTCAGAAAATAATCTTCAATGAGTGGAGTTGCCAACTCCTCCTGTTCATCTAATGCATTAAACATGTTTATATCAAGTGCTTGTAAGTTTGATTCAACCATTAGTTTTGCTAGTCCTTGGCCTTTGATGAGCTTAGTGGGCTTAATTTCTAAGTTATATTCTAGTATAACAACAATCCACTTTCCCCTTTTGCCATCAGGATCTTGTGTCAAAATGTCTTTCACCACTGAATGAGGCACAAATGCAATGATGTGTGAGTGTAAAATGTAAACTCTGAAATCTTTTAAGGCTTTGACTAAGGAAAAAGCCTGTTTCTCCATTATGTTGTATTTCAGAGGTGCATCTCTTAATGCCTTGCTGAAAAATGCAATAGGCTGCTCTTGTCCCTTTATGTTTTTTTGTACGAGGACAACAGCCACTGTGTGTTCTGATGCAAATGAGAATATGAAAAAATATTTTGTAAAATCAGGACTAATGAGAGCCGGCATTTCGGTGAGTGCTTGTTTTACCAGCCCAAATGATTTCTTTGCTTCTACGGTCCATTTAACTCCTTCTTCTCTTTTAAGCATATTTGTCATGTTTCTAAGGAGTTCAGCTAGGTTGGGTATGAACCTTCTCAAGAAATTAATCTTCCCAATGAAAGATTGAAGTTCCTTGATGTTTCTAGGATGATTAATTTGCAATATACCTTCAATCCTCGTTGGGTCTATCTTTATCCCCTCTTCAGATATGATATGACCAAGAAGTTTACCTTCTTGGAGACCAAACAATGTTTTCTTGGGATTTAAGGATAAACCATATTTTTTGCATTTCTCAAAGACTTCTCTTAGGTGTATTAGGTGTTCTTCATCTGTTTTGGAATGGAATGTGATGCCATCTAAGTAGATCACAATGAAGTAACCTATTTCTTCTGAGAATGCAATATCCATGGCTCTCTGGAATGTGGCACCAGCATTCATTAAACCAAAAGGAATTTTCACATACATGAAAGTACCCCAGGGAGTGGTAAAGGCTGTTTTTAGTTGATCATCAGGGTGTACCAAAACTTGGTTATATCCTGAGAAGCCATCTAGCAAAGAAATTCTTCTAGAACCTACTACCCTTTGTAGGATATGATCCATTTTGGGCAAGGGATAGTTGTCATTTAAGGAGGCTTTATTTAAGTTTTTGAAGTCAATACAAAGCCTTATTTATCCTATTTTATTCCTTACAGATAAAATATTAGATACCCACTCTGAGCATCTCACAGGGACAATAATTTCGGCATCATACATTTTTCTAATTTCTTTCTCAACCAGAGGTAATTGAACAGGGTTTATTCTGCGCAATTTTTGTCTATAAGGCTTTTGGTTTTCCCTGAGGCGTATCTTATGCCAAATTATTTCTGTATCATATGATTTTAAATCTTCATAACTCCATGTAAACACATCAGAAAATTCTCTAAACAGCTCAAGGTATTTCAGTTTGACGTGAGCTGGCAGTGTCTTGGATAATTTGATCATTTTAGGCTTTTCTTTACTACCTGTATTGCATTCTTCTACTTCAGCTTCAGTAGGTTCTATTTTTGGCCTTTTTGCAACATCATTAAAGTCAAAAAATTCTTCTAAAGGGACCAGTCCTTTTGGCAAGCTTTCAGTTTTGGATTGCAACACTTCTAGATCTCCTTTTTCTAAATCTATGTAGTTTTATGTTTTAGTTTGGACTCTTTGATTTATATTAGCAACCTCAGGAGATTCTTCTTCTTTAAAAGGTGGTTTTTCCTTAGTAGGATAGTCTTCTTCATACTCTTAATCTGAACTTGGCATTTCAATTTCATTTTTGGACTGTAGGAAGTCATCTATTTCTTTATCTCCTTCAAAAAATTGCCAGTATTTTTCATTGTCTGGGACTGCTGGTCTATATTTGACTTGGACTGTGTATTGTTTTCTTTCATAAGGTTTTAGACATGTACTAGTAGCAAAGGCTAATCCATTGGCAAGAATATTTTGGTTTCTAGGGACAAAAGTGAGTTGGAATTCTGCAAATGTTTTTAATAGGTCCATGACATCATCTCTATAGGCTCCCAGTCTTGGATGTTTAGCACTGTATTCCCCATTTACTTTCCTAATTATCAATTCTGAATCTCCATAAATAGTTATCCTCTTGCATTCTAGTTTTTTTAGCAAGTGTAGTCCTAAGAGGAGTGCTTCATATTCTACTATGTTGTTGGTGCACTGAAAGTTTAATTTGTATGAATGACCTTCAGCATGATTATTCTCAGTGTTGTGCACCCATATGCCTAACCCTGCAACAGTTTTAGTACAAGACCCATCAAAACTCATGCTCCAAAGAGGAGTGTTTTTATATTCATCATTAATTTCCCTCCTGTCCCCTCTATTTTGTTTATTTTGAATGCCACCATGTTCCTTTTGAGGGTCTGTACTATATTTGTCTTTGTCTTGTTCCTCCAGGTTTTCAATGTGTTGAGGAAATTCTCTTTGATTGTTATGATTGGCACTATTTTGATGACTGTTTTGATGCTCAAGACCTTCATTTTGTTTGCTGTGATTTTCTGATTTAGCAAATTGTTTTGGTGATTCCTCCCTTTTTTCCTCTCCTTCTATGGCTGCCACTATGTTGGTGGATGTTTCATTTTTTAATCCTTTCTCATTAGGAATATCATCATTGTAAATAATGAATGAGTCAAGGTCAGTATGTATAGAATAAAGAGGAGAATTTTCTGGTCTTTCTTGGCAACTCACCATGTATTTCATGTGTGTTTCCCTATATAGTTTTCTAGGTTGACTGAAGACAGGGATGGTGGCATAAGTCATATCCATTTGCATAGTGCCTTGCAACTTAGCACCCCAATATCTTGAAAGAAGCATGCCATATTTGGGGGGTATATCAGCCACTACAATGTCCATCATTAAGCTTTTGGCTTAGATTTGTGCTAAGTTGATACAGAGATCTTTTATTAGGCCTAGGCATTTGACTCTGCTGGAATCAAAGGAGTATAAATCTTTATAAGGTCTGGTTACCTCAAGGCCTAATATTTCCATTATTACTTTGGGAATGAGGTTATGTGATGCTTCTGAGTCAAGCATGGCATTGTGTATAATGTTATCATGCATGTTTAAGCTGACATAAAATGGAGGAACTCCACCTTCTTGAAATTTTCCTTCAATTTTTGGTCCAAACAGAAGCTCAAGTTTGTCATCATTTAAGTTAACAGAGTCATTGTGATCTCCTATGTTCAAAGCCTTTAACAATTGGGACCTATATACATCTTGAGTGACTAACTTAGTGAGAGGGATAGAGATTTTTATTTTGGAAATTTCACTCTCTATGCTGAAAGGAGTTTGAGTTTTGGAAATGTTTAATTCAGCCTTTTAGTCACTGTTTTCTCAGCAAAATCATATTGTTGGTTTTTATTATTTACAACAGTTAAAATGGTTTTTTCAGGATCATTAGATGAGGTGCTAGTGCTGCTAGGGTCGCCACTATGTTTGCCATGAATTTGGGTGTTTTTTCCCTCGTTTTGATCAGAACTTTCAGCCGCTGTTTTATTGTTTTGTGTTGTCTTTTTGGAAGTATTTGCAGGGTTGTTTTTAGCAGAATTTTTAGAGGCTTTCTTCTTGGGAGTGTCTTGGTTCTTTTTACTTCTTAAGTCATATTGTTTGTGTACTTCCATTATGGCATTTTCAAAGCCTAGTTTTTAATCTTCATTTTCAAGTCTTGCTTCCTCATAAAGTATGTATGTGACTTGTTCTTCTTCATTTAGGAAAACAGTATCCTCATTGTTTACTCCCAACATGTTCATGTGATTTTCCTCTGTTTCTTCTATTATTCCTCCATCCTCATCGACATAATTTTCTTGGAAAGGGCGTCTGATCTGTTGATCAGAATCCCTTTTTCTGTTTTGAGGTGGATTTCTCCTAAAGTTCCGATTTTGGTTTTGGGACTGATTCCTATTTTGAGGAGCTGTTTCATTTTCTCTAGGATAAGGTCTCTCATTTACATTCATCCTTTCCATACTTTTTACTAAGTTATAAAGTTTTGAATCAGATGTGGAAGGTGTAGCTTCATCTCTATATGTCACCCTTTTCTCATTTTTCATCCTAGCTCTTTTGGCAAGCAGATTTGCCTCAACACTTACTGCCCCTCTCTGCATATCTTCTAAAGTGAGGGGTTCTCTTTCTCTTAGTTGGTAGGCCATTTCAGGGTCAAACCCATTAGGAAATTTCATTAAAGCTAGGCCTTGTGGAGGTTTCATATGAATTGGTAGGGCATTGTACACACTACTGAATCTAGTGCAGTACTCTTGTACACCCTCTCCAGCGTTTCTTTTAATATTCTCATATTCTGATAAAATTTGAACAGGGTTCTTCTTGACCTCCCATTTGTTAAAAAATAATTTATGGAAATTCGGGAGGTCATTGATACTATTAGGGGTTAAGTTTTTGAACCATTTTCTTGCTTCTCCCCCTAAACTTTGAGAAAACATCCTAAGTTTAACTGTTTCATCATCTATTTCTTGCCTGTCAAAGTAGTCATTCATTTTTTCCACATGTTGTTGAGATGTGGTAGAACCACTAGCATCATATAATGGAATTTTGGAATGATAGTCCGGTGGCAGAACAACTAAAGGTCAAGGAAGGACTAAGGGAGCATACCATGTTGCCATGATATGTTGTTGTGGAAACAATGGAGGGTTTACAAGAGGAGGATTTGTGATAAAAGGTTGATGATGAGCTGAAGTGGTTTGAACTGTGGAAGTGTGGGTGAGGGTAACAGAAGTACTAGGACCAGCTAAGTACTGTTGAGAAGATTTAGGGTGAGAGAAGCAAAAATTATGAATGAAATGGATATCAGGTGGTGTGGAAGGGGAGGCTTCTCTACTACTAGTGTACTGTGAATTTTCAGGCTCAAAGTCTATCTGATCTATACCACTTAATGACTTAGTTCTAGATAAAAAAAATTATAGGATAAGTCAACTTGGGTATTTTGCAGAGCTGTAAGGTTTTAAGGGACAGAGTTTGCTCTGTGGATTGGTCTAATAACAGTTGGATTTTTAGGTGTAGGGGACTTCCTAATAATGATTTCAGGATTGTCAACTATTTCAGGAGGAGTTGGGTCCGGATAGGCTCTAGTATGGATTCTTTTGGAAGCCAAGATTTAGACCCAAAAAATAAGAACAGTTAGCCAGGTATGACAATCTTTGGAAGGCAAACTAATCTGTGTAAGAAAACTTAATCCACAAAGTTCTCTTAACTGGGTTTTTGTGATGTTCTAATGATAAGATCAGGTATCCCAGTGGAGTATTTGGAAAACCAAGGGGAATCAACAGGCCTTCTGAAATCCAGTGGAGTCAACAGGTGGAGGATTTTGACTTATTTTCTAGGACTGGTTGTTGTCCACCATCAACAATCAAGAACCAATCTTGGCAGACACTTGATTCATTTAGAAAGAGGTTTCCTGAGTTGTGAAGTTATCTATAACTTAGTATGTCCCCAGTATGGTCGCCACTATGTTAGCTACATGTGATTTACAAGAATGACAAGAATAAACGCTACATGGGGCCACATCAGAACCACTTTGGAATCCTAGGACCTAGCCTTCTTGGATTTAGAGAGGGATCTCTCTATTAATTGTTTCAAAGGATAAATCTTTATGCTTTGTTTATGATATTAGGCTAGCTATGAAGCTCAAAGAACTTCTTTTTTTGGTTGGGATGGATATCATTGACTGAAGAGGTCATTTGAAGGGTGAAAGTGGGAGCAGATTTAAAGGATGTTTCAGCTGGATAGATAGGTCACGAGACAATATTAATCCATTGGGAAATGGAGTCACAAAAGGATTTAATCGTAAAAAAATTCTTCAAGGGTTTCAATAGGGCAAGTCATCTAGATTAAAGGATATTTAAGATTGCATTGTGATGTGAAATAGTAAGATATTGTGAAAGAAGCAAAGCTAATAATCAATTGAGAATCTATTAACTCCACTAAACGAGAAAAGCCTTTCAAAGTAACTATTTGAAGCAAGCCAAAGGATAGGGAAAACCATAGACTTCTTTGGACAAACTTTTATTAAAGCACACTTTTCAGAAAATAATCCAGTAATCCTAAGACTACTTTCAGAAAGTAGAAAACATACAAGGGAACAAGGAGGGCAACCTAAGATCAGACAGAAACTATGAATCTAGCCTGCTTTAGCATACTCTCAAGGGATCTTTCAAAGCAGCTATTAAAGACTAGCCAGAGGATAGGGCAAACCATAGACTTCCCTGGGTTAACTTTACTTAGCAAACCTTGAAAATAACATTCAAAAACAATGTCTCAAGTTATACTCAGAAAGACATGGGCTCACCAACATTTATTCACTGGTTACACTCTATTGAATCATTTCTAAAATAAAAAATTGGATAAAACTAAAGGGCAATTTAGAATCCTCCAATCGGACCTTAAAAGAAGAAAACATAAAGATAAATCTTTTAGACAGAAATAGGGTACTTTGACAGTAAATCCTACTCTAAATTTTTTGTTCTTCATCAGAGAAAATGGACAACATGTAAAACATAAGGAAAGACAAATATAGAGAGGAAAAACATCACCATTAACATAGACCAAGATCCTATGAATTAGCTTGTTTTATTGATGTTCAAACCAGTTACACACTCCAAGTCTAGCAGGTCTTTACGGCTCAAAACTCCTCTATCCAGCCTAGTATTCTTCAACTACTCAGTAGCTCTTCAACAGCTATCAAAATACACTTCTACACTGAATAATAATCCAACCAACACTTCCAATGAGCTCCTCATATGATATTTATAGATGAAATAAGGAGGTGGGGTGAAGAATGGGTCCTTAAATGTTTCATAAATGACAGAGTAAATTTTTTTGACCTTTGAGACAATGCAAGGCCCAAGGCAAAAAGTGTATTTAATTCTAACTCTGCATAATGAATATTACATTAACTCTTTGAACTACTTATTTTCTTTTGTTGAATTTCAGGCTTATTTGGTAGGCTGGCAATAACTTCTGAGCTTTCTATACAAAATATCTTTGTTTTGTAATAACTTTGTGTATCTTAGGGGAGAATAGGCTGGCAGGTGGCATTTAATTCCTTTTGGAGGAGTAATTTCTTTAGTGATTTGGAATTTGAAGCAATATGTCTTACTGATCTGTCTGATTATTTCTTTAACTCCTGATTAGGCCTCTGATATTTCTTTTTGGCCTTCTTTATCATCTCATTGTCTGTGTCCTTTCTATTGATTGCTTTAACTTTTAATTCATTTATCTTTACAGTATGCTCTTTATCATTAATCTATTGGTTTAAGGGTTTAATCTTCAGGCTTTATTCCTTAACCATTAATCTTCACTTTCTTTCTTCTTTTTTTGTGTATAGGTGTTCCTTTTGCTGTGCTGGAGCATTTTATTAAGTAACCAGTGCTTATGAGGAACTGGTCAAACATTAAGACCAAACCCTGAATCTCCCATTTTTCGTTGATTCGGCCTCCGGATCGTCATCCTCGGCTTCTGCCACTGGTATATGGTTGTGGGAGGGCCTGCAAACTTAAGGTCGCCATTAAACCTGCAACTCAAACATTAAACATATTATAAAAACCTGCATTTTTTGGATAAACTGCGATCAGAGGCTTCGGGATGGTGGAGGAGCGATTGCAGAGGAGGAAAAAATGTGTAGAGGGAAGGATTTCATGGACGAAGTTATGCAGAAGCAGGGGAGATTTAAATATTGGAGCGAAATAGTGGAGGCAGTTTTGCGCAATAATTTTGCGCAATACCAGGGTGGTATTAGTGCAGAGGTCAGGTGGTAAATGGTATTGGTCCTGGCAGACGCGATACCATACAGTTTTTGACACCTGTCCAGGGTCAAACCAATTATTTCGTGCAGAAAATAAGTGTTAACCCCTGTTGATGAAATGAACGCGATTTTTATTGCAGGCCGTTGGATCTGGGGAAGCCAGATTGACGGTGGATGACGAGCGCGATGGGGAAGATGTGAGGTTGGGTGGGACCAGTGCTGGCGTCAGCAAAGGTGTCATGTAGTGGAGTGTTTACAGGGTGGAAAGATGGTAAGGGACAGAATGATGACCATTGGATGAAGAAGATCAACGGTTCAGATCTTACCGCAGAAGAACGTAGTCGGGGTGGGTAGAATGAGAAGCGAAGGGGGCTTAAATGAGCGGGAGAGGTGGTTAAATGGAGGAAGAAAAACCATAGGCGAAGATCAAAGGGGTTTAATCTTTAGCCGACGATCACGGGACTCGGTTATATGAAGAAAAAGGGCCGAGGTTTTAAGCCCGAAAGGGCTTAAGGCCTAATTGTAATAAAAGGGTCGGAGATAGGACTAAAAAGTGGGTTTTGGGCCCTTTTAGTGGTTCTGATAGGTATAAAAAGAGGAATTTAAACCAAATAAAGAAGTTTTATTAGGTTTAAAGGGTTTTTTAGAAGAAATGAGGAAAAATAAAGGGGAAAAAGGGGCCTTTTTAGAAGAAAAGAAAGGGTTGTTAGGATAGGTGAAATAATGAGTGAAATCGAGAACTTTGGAGGAAATTATGAAGGTGAAAAGATGGAAAAAGTGGCTTGAAAATAATCTTCTTTTGTATCAGTAGGGCAACTTGAAGAATTTGAGTGAAGTTGTCAGTGAAATGATTTCTTGTGAATAATGAACAGAGTGGGCTTTCAAGAAGTCACAAATTTTTCATAAAAATTTTTTTCTTTGAAAGCCTAAGAATATTTTTAGCCATCATAAGATATAATAGAATTTATAGATGGCTAACAAGGTAAATACCCCTCACAAGATTCCAAGCCGAAATACTTGGAACTTCCTTCCTCCCTTAGATCTATGTGACTAGACTGCGTAATTCCTGAAGGAACTGCTGCTGCATGGAGGTGTAGAAATGATGGCCTGATTCCAGTTGTAGCAATGTTGATCTCAGAAGAATTAAATGAAGCATAATATGAAAGGGATGATCCCTCCACTGGTTCCTTAGCTGAAATGCTAAGAACTACAACCTCGTCTCAAACCGTAAGATAGGAATGTGTAATTCCTGAAGCTGTATGTGTTGCATAGAGGGGCTATATGTGGCACCAATGTCGAATGATGATTTGCTGCTAAAAAAAACCTTCCCAGAGTAGGCACTCGAAGTCCCCCGTAAGTAAGGGTGGGATTCCCGCCTAGGAACACCTATGTGCTACAAAACATAATAGACTTAGCTAAACAACTGAAGCATGCAAAGAATGTTAAACGAAAATACAATATCAAATTCTAGACTGATTTGCTTTGATACCCTCATCTTACTTATATGGTTGTGAGCCTTCCCTAACGTTGGCCCACCTCATAATTGCGCTGCACGTGTGGCCACTAGTCTCCATAAAGACTGTGTTGTCTCTCCATGATCTCAATCATCTCTACATTGACTTTCCATCCTCCATCATGTGTGCATTTAATTCACGACTCCCTCCATCTCTTCATCATTATTTCTCTATGATCTTACTTTTATTCCTCCATGATCTTACTTTGACTCCTCCAATATCTCCATGATCTTCCTGATTAATGTTGCATGATTTCCACCCTTCCTTCATTAATAAGCTACTCCACTACTCCATAATGTTGATCTATTGTCTAAGTAACCCACATTAACACAAAAAAAGTGGATTTTATTCATCTATGGGATTTATGGATCCCTCCACCCTTTTATTTACTTAACTAAGCAAGAAAAGTAATAACTTTAATATTCCAATTAACTGATGGAAAATTGGGAATATTACAGTTTTCCCCACCAAAATGTTGCTTGTTCTCAAGAAACTGCAAAATTAGATGCTACAAAAATCCTCCTCCCTCCAAATGTCATCCTCATATGGAAGGTCTCCCCATCTGCTTCAATGTGCTATGCATGCCCAACTCCATAGTTGCCTCTCTAGAATGTCTAAAATAGCCTCCAACTGAATAGTTATATGTCTTTCCCCATCAGTAAGTCCCCATGTGGAAACCATATGTTGTCCAAGGATCTTCTCTATGCATGAGATATATGAAATGAAGTGGTTTCTTCCCAAAGTGGAAAGTCCCAACTCCTAAACTATCTCTCCAACCCATGATACATAGAGTAGATTGCATCTCTCCATGATCCCATCATTGGCCATGTTGGCCTTGTTAGCTCTAAGAATCATCTCAACATTATGCAAAAGAAAGAATAGAGAAATATGGGTTAACATGTGAGATGTTGAACCATATTCTCCCAAAAGAAACCATTGCAGTAATTCCTCTTGCTACCACACCACCTCATCATCATACCAAGTGTGGTGTCCATACTCTCCTAACAGAAGCCAATGTAGTAAGGCCTCTTGTTTCCATCCTACATAAACATCATGCAATGTATGGGAGAAAGTCATCCCATACTCTCCCAAGAGTAACCAAAGGAGAAATGAATCTTGTTGCCACCTCACATCATGATCATGCAAGCCATGGAGTAACAACATATTGATTAACATCTAAAATGTCACATCATCCCAACATAACAAAGATCCCTGCTATCACATCATATGAGTGCCATGCAATGTCCCAAACCATAACACACTCATTGACATAGGATATGTTATGTGATGGAAAAACTCTCTCAAGAGTAGCTAGCGCAACCATGTCTCCTGTTGTTGCATCTCACCAGTAGTATACAAAACATGGATTATACAAATATGAGATGTTGGGTAGTAACCATACTCACCCAAAACAAACCAGCCCAGCCATGCTTCTTGCTGCCCCGTGTCATAGATCTACAAGTAGCTCACCAACCACTTGCTCAGCATCCTCACCCATCTAGCCAACTGTGGGTGATGACTCCTATCATGCTCCCAATTGGTATCCAACCAATGGAGAATATCATCCTCCTCACTCTGATAATATTTATGCTCCATTACATATTGAAGTGCATCCTCCTTGAGGTTGCTCCATGAGAACCTCTCATCGATGACCCGATAGAATCCATAAGATTTTGAATATGTTGAAGGTAGAAACTTCTCTTTGAGTTGTGAGATGCTCATCAGGAAATATCTATCATAATAATGCAAGATTTTATCCATCACAAGATGTCTATCATTGACCATCTTTCGATCCAATGCTTCATAAGTGAAGCGGTCATCAGAATGCTCCAAGAATAGTTGGCCACCCAACTCATCACTTCTCCTCAGTGACATCTCTGTTGATATCCATGATGGTGCATTTGTTTTCTCATGGCCATACACAATGCTAATCTCATAGCCTGACATTGTACTGATTAGGACTATGCTCATCCCATCCTCTGAAATTCCACACTTCAACAAAAAGTGTTGTGTGTAGCTCAACAATGAAAAACTGGGATGGCTATACATCTCCTCCTTGAGAAAGTCAAGGGTCCTCTGCGCAGTGACAATTTTCTACTCCAAATCAGCAAGGTGCTCTAACCCTTGGTTATGCAATTTCCCTGATGACATGATCCCACAAATATCAAAATGAGGTGTGAAATAATAGGGAATAGAAATGTTTGCAAACCTTGGATCAGCTGAAACTTGGGAACATCTTGAAAATCTACAAGAGTTCCTCCAACCGATTCAATGGCTTCTTCAAATTCTAGGGATAATGATGGCTTCTCCTTTACTAATACACCAACGCTAGTATCTACCTCCTCTTCCTCAAGCATCTCCTAAATCATGCATGGGACTCTCAATGTCAAGTTCTCAAGACCATATTGCAAAGATGCAAGTGCTCCTTCACTTGATGCAAATACTTCTACAACTGATGGTGGAGGTAGGGTTTCCTCTTCCAGAATAATAATGAGGACATCTTCCTTTTTCTCCTCATGTACTATTGCAACAATCATGGGATATGTCTCAATACAGGATGTCTACGGTTTCTTCCTACCAAACTTCTTCTTTAATTTCTGAATGAAATTTGCATAAGCAGACACTTTCATATGTGATAGATGACTGAACCACAAATAGTTGTCTTCACCCTCTAAGTGTAGTGCTGCAATCTCCACAGCCTATCTTTCTGCTACATGATATAGCTGAAATAATGTAGCTAAATCTTTGCTCCAAGCCCTCAATGTGCTTGTGGGAGATCCATAAAATCTAGACAAGAAAAATATATGCCTCTTTCTTCTATTGTTGCTGCGGGACCTCCTCTCCTCTTTGAGTTGCAAAAACTGTTGGAGAGTTAGATTCTCCTTGAATGCTCTAGACTGTGATTTGTACTATGCCAAATATTTACTTAGAGTTTGCTACTCCAAGTTTCCTTCATCTCCATGTCATTCACCTGATGAACTCTTAGCTAAACTGGAGGGGGGGAAGCGGGTGAATCATTTTAGTACATCCATGGACATTTAAAACTCTTTTCATTCAACTCAATTACACCTCCAGTTCATAAGAAGCTTAATACATAATGAATAAAAAAAATTAATGTGGGTAGATTAAGTAATTAAGCAGATTAAAACATCACAGAAACACATAATCATCAAGCACATAGGCAACAGATATAAGTGGAAACCCATAAGGGATAAAACCACATCTTATTATTGTTGTGATTCAAAGGCAAGCTCCAACTCCCTCTCACCACTGATTTTCTATAGGCTCCAAACTACAAGAGGCTACTACCTCAAATTATACAAGCTACAACTTTCAAGGAAGCTCCAACTCCCATCTATTTTCTGCAGGCTACAACCCACGGGAGGCTCCTACCTCAACCAACTCCAACTGGACATCTATCAAGCTACAAATTGAAATGAAAGCACCAACTCCCATGTATTTTTCTATAGGCTACAACCCAGAGGAGGATCCTACCTCAACTAACTACAACTAGACATCTATCAAGCTGCAACTTGATATGGAAGCACCAAATCCCTCACACTACAATAAAATCATATGTTCATTTACCTGGATATCATCTCTGTTTTACTCCTTCTTCAATGCTTCCCTTCCAACCTTCAAATATGCTTCATATCAGCTCTATATCTGCACAACATCTCTATCTTCTCTCTCTCATTCTTCCACTCTCTAACTTCATTATGCACAATACAATAACATCATTTATAGAGATTACTTCATGGTTTTTTGTATTCTATATGGGAATATGAAGTGAACATGCATGATTCTTGCCTTCCACCCATTCATCTCCTCACTCAGCATATTCAAGATGTTACAACGCTAAATACACTCATTTTAGTATTAAATTGGAGTTTTTCTTCGCCTACAGAGAATTTCCTTTGCATCACAAACAATATAAAATAATTAATACATTTACAATTAAGATAATATTCCAATTCAACACTTTCATCTTCTTAGCTTTGTTGTGTGTTTGTCCTCTTCTGTTTGCTATTCCTTTGTCTTTTCTGTTTCTGTAGTTATATTTCAAATGTGTTGCATAACTTCCCTTTTTCCTCGACTTGACCAATGATGTCGTACTGTTCTACACAAGGTTGAGTCGTCTTACTTACCTGAGCCTTTAATTACTCTATTCACCCTTTTCCTTTTGTTACCTGAGTCTTTTCTTATGTGTTCAACCTTTTCTCTCAACCCACATAGACTCCCTTTTAACACAGTGGAGTACAATATCATATTTTATTCCACATACATACATTAGCAATCAAAAAATTCATAGCTTATTAACAGAGCGCACATAACAGATGCGGAACAGGGGTTATCGGGTCCCACACTACTTAACCAATCACAATACGTCACACATTTCTTGCCCGCAACTTTTAACGTTTTACACAGATATCAAAATATGTGCGGAATCACAAATTGTTACTTCAAGCCCGATTATACATAAATCCCAAAGAAATTACATACAGGTGGAACTTCTTCACTAGAGGGTCCCACAACACTTTCCACCAATCACAGGCGATCGTACTTTGCAACCTTTATGATTTAACTTAACGAATAAACCATATTTCTTGCGATCTACGATATTTGCGCTGGTGCACAATGCTGACACGTGTCTCTTTCCTCATCGCATTGCATACAACTTACCATACATAGAAAACTCTTAACAGTAACCTCTAAGATTTGCGATGTGTGCTCGTGCGCAGTGCTGACACATGGCTCTTCCCTCATCACATCGCATACAACTTACCATACCAAGCGAACTCTTAATCGGTAACCTCTAAGATCTGCGGTGTGTGCTCATGCGTAGTGCTGACACGTGGCTCCTCTACTTCGCATTGCAACCAACTTAACCTACCATGTGATGCCTTAATGCTAAACTCTTAAAAGTTGCAATTTTTGAAATCTCTCCTGATGTGATTCGATCTCTGTCGTCCATCTCTCGCCTTCACTTTTGCAATCTAATCCTGACTGTTCGTTCACCTCCTATAGAAATTTTCTACGTGTTCTCTCCCTTAGTCTATTTTTTTTTTGTTTATCCTGTCGCCGCTCTGCAACACTGGTTCCTCCATGCTACTCCTCTTGAGCTTGTTTTGTATTCTTCAAAGCGATTCTCTCCTGAGATTTATATTTTCGCCACTCTAGAACACCAGTTCCTCCATGATACTCCTCCTGAGCTTGTTCTATATTCTTCATCCACTCCAATTTGTGATTATTATGCTTGTTGCATGCCTTTACTGCTTCTCTGTTGCGTTTGCTGCTTCTCTGCTTCCTTTGCTGCTTCTTTGTTGCCTTTGCAGCTTCGCTGTTGCCTTGGTTGCTTCTCTACTTCTTTTGCTGCTTCTTTTCCATCAATGACAATATTTTCAATAGTCTCCCCCTTTGGCATTGATGGAAACACATCCACCAATACTCCAATAGCTCCTCCAGGACTTCCTCCCCCTTTCATTCTGAGAAGTGTCTTTCTTCCTCTGCTTACTTTTAAGAAGAGCCTTTCTTCTTATGCTTGCTTTTCCTCCCCCTTTGACATCAATGGAAAATGGTTGCACATTTCCCAGTGTAGTTTATATCTTTTCATTTCCTTTCTCTGAGTTGTGTTTAGGCCTTCTTCTTCTGACTTTATACCTTGCTTCTCCAGACTGGTGTACAAGAGTTGTTGGGAGAACAATTTGAGAATCATTTAACTTTTATGTACACACACAGTAAGTTGATACTATCTCAAAGCATAGACTCCTTAGACTTTTATAAAGCTGAAAGTGATGATAGGGACACTTCATAGAACAAACTATACCAGACTTATATAATTAGAGATGCATCATTGGAATAATAGTAAAATGATGAGAATGCTCCATACAACATATAAAGTCGGCTCTAAATATACTTCAGTCTATATTATGATCTTCATCTGAGATACATATCTGTTGAGGAAGGTTGTAGATGGAATATGTCTTCTTCTGCAATACAAATCTGCAGTACACATATGTTCAAATATGATGATGCCAATATATCTTTTGCAGCTGTGGTTAACCCTTACTACCTATTGGTGGTGATATGTGCTAGATTACTAATAGGGATACTACACTAACAGCTAAAAGGCCCTTGATACTGATGTGAATAATGAATCTCAAGAATCCTTACAACTTGTTGTAAAACTAGACTATCTTTCAATCTAAAAGACCCAATGACTTTAATATTGTACATAGTATTTTCAAAACAAACCCTTGAGGCTAGATACATTCAATTCATTGATCAGTCTCACTTATCAACTATAAAGATTTTTTTATGACATAAGGGGGGTATGTATGTCAATGATCAACCTCTCTACAATGGTGAAATACCAAAAATTACTTTCTCCTAAAGTAAGCTTTAGATGAATCAATAAAAGACTCTTGAGCTTCAAATAGTAAGATTAACACAACTATTCCTTCATACTTCAGACACTTTAATTGTTTTATCATGATGATCTTCAGCGAAACATCTTCAAGTTGTTTAATTGAAATCTCAGCAAACAAACTTCACACAGTTTTATGAATGATATTAAGAAAGAGGCTTTGAAGATATATATATGTACTGACTTGAGGAAGGCATTCAGTTATATCTATAAATATATACTGCTTCAATTCTCAATATAATACTTCAAATGTAAATAAGATAATGATACTTTAGCACTTTTATTGACCTTTTCATTCTTTAATAATGTAGCTCGACATTCTCCAGTATTTACAATCAGAAAATACTTTTCAATAATCATAGAACCAGAGCTTAATCAACATCTACTATAATGTTGATAATGCTGGGAATACTACCTTGATGTACTTCTGCCATAATACTATGATCCTGAGGACCTGTACCATACTACTGCTCCACTAGTAACACTTGGTATTTAGCTTATAGGAAGGCTGCTTGTTCCTAATACCAATTGATACTATTTTGATAATCCATGCAGTAATTTCACTTCAGCTCGCACATACACCCATAGTTAAGACAACTTTCATAGTTTCTACTATTGAGCTCTCCATTGTTCTCAACAAAAATCATCAATATATTGAATCTGATCCTACCTTCATTAATATTTTGCTTATTCCATTATTATATTTTAAAAGAATGTCACTGCATATTCCTTTCTAGGAATACTCTAGAATCATTGCTACTCTATATGAAATTCAATTATTCTAACATAATGATCTTCAGGAAGACATCTTCAATTTCTTTACTTAGAATCTACAAGGGCAGATAGCTCATATTTTTATCACTCATTTAATTGCTTTCCTCCAAGGGGACATTCTATTGATGAATGATGTAATGATATAATGATGATAAACATTTCTATTACTCATCCTTATTAATTTTGTTTCATTGTTAAATCTTGTAGTGTGATGCACAATGTGATCATCGTCTATGGATATTTCCAGTTCTATAGCTCGAAACATGTTTTTTGTGATTTTAACCATTCATCACTTAGTGTGTTGTTGTCTTCTTAGCTTAAATGTTCATGACTAATGTTATCTCTACCACCATGGCTTCTTGTTGCCTTCTCTCCTTCCATAAACCTATTGGCTATTCAATGCTTCAGGTATCCTTCTTCCTCTATAGTTCACTATCAGAGGAATTGTCATTTTCCTTTCTGAAATTTTAGCTGTTCTTATTCCAAGGAGCTCTTCTTAGACTACTTTTATGGGGAATTTTTATGAACTGCTCTCCCCCTGGGATGTTGATTCTTATCTATTACTGGTTGGATATTTGCATTTCTTCCTAGAGTAGCTCCCCCTGAGACTATGATGGATTCATTATGTTATTGAAGTAACAGGCTCCCCCTTTCTCTTTTCTTTCCATACTTTATTGGGGTTCTTCATAATGTATGCACTTCTTTTTGATCCACAAATTTGTCTAATTTGATTGGGTTCCATCATCTGTCTAGAGTTCTTTAATGTATATGGCAGCTTACATGTTTTTTCTTTGTGACCAAGCTTGTGGCATGGATAACATTTTATTTTACCTAGGTAAGGTTGAGCTGATGTATGGAAGTTTTTTCCCATTTTTTAACATAATTTACATTCAACATATTTATGTCCAAATTCATTGCATGAAAAATAGTATCCATGGAAATGATTAGCATACCTGGTGAAAGGTTGTCCTCTCCATTTGTTTTCTTGAGGTAGTCTTTTCATTTTCTGCATATTTTGCTAGTTGGACTGGATTTTTTTTTGTCTTACAGTATGCCGCAATATCTCCATGTCTGTGGCAAGAAAAAAAAGTGATACTTCTCATAGGAGGAAAGAACCTACTTTGATAGCTTTCGAATTTATTCAATTCATATTCAAGAGTGTATGAGGATTTTGCAACTGAATGTTTCTTGATTTCGTTCTTTGTCATTTGAGGTTGCTACTTGTTTCTATTTACCTCATTACCCATCAAGGTCTTGCTGGCTCCTAATTATTTGGATCTCTTTTGGGTTGCTTCATCATATTTCTCAATTTCTACCTTCTTTGAGTTTTCCATGGAGGTAATCTCATCCCCAAGCTACTTACACAACCTTCTCCTTTCTTCTATCAGTCTTCTAGCTGCAATAATATCATATTGCTGAGAGTTATCATTTTATTTTATTAAATCTTTCACGAAAATGATATTCTTGTTATCTTGAACCTTGGACTTACTGTTTTCTCCTTCATATCCTATGCCGATCTTTATAAGAGGAGATCTTTGATCATTTATTATTTTTTCCAATTGTTCAGAGCTTTTCATCCATGGAGTATTCATAGATAATTCCCTTTAGGCCTTTTCTAATTTCTTTCTCAGGCATACTACTTCTTCCAATATCTCTTGCTCCTGATTTTTATCTTTTATTTGCTTTATCAGAATGTCTTCCACCTTCTTAGCTTCTTCAAGTTCTACTTTCAATTGAATGAGGTTTTCCAAACTTGGCTCTTCCTTTACATATTTCAGGAGAATGTCTTTCTATTTTCTGCACTTGAGTTTAAGTCTGTCTATTTCCTCCAGGGAACTCATTAGCTCCCCCTCAAGATCTACCTCACTTTCTTCCTCATCTTCTAGAAGGTATCCTTTAGGCTATTCCTTTGCCATCAACACAAATTCAGAGGTTCCTTTCTCATTTAAGGATTCATCTGAGCTTTTAGATGCACTGATATCTTGCTAAGCATAAAATGATTTTCTATTAAATCTCTTCCCTTTCAGCCAGATATTTATTTATTTTTCTCTGTCTCTTGTGATTGGTTCTATGCTCCCTTATGGGGAGATTTTGAAGCATAGTGCCCCACTCTTCCACAATTAAAGCACTTAAATGGAAGTTTACCTTTATACTTACCCATGCCTTTCTCCAATCTTCTCACAAATTTGGCCTCTTCTTCATCAGAGCAGGAGAATGTACCTTCCTTCTCTTCTCTGCACTTATCTGTTTTAAAGGCTTCCTCCCTCACATTTGAATTCCCCTTTGGAAGTCTCATCTCATAAGCCATAAAATTTTCAAGCAATTGGTTCATGCTCAATTTTTCCCAGTTTGTTGTTTCTTCTATGGTAGAAACCTTAGGGTTAAACCTGGATGGTAAATATATCAATATGTTTTGTACAATTACACATTCCTTAATGGTTTCTCCTAGAGCTTTGATTTTATTCACAACTTCCACAACCTTTAAGAATAAACTGGCTACATCTTCATCTTCATTCATTTTTACATTTTCAAACTGAGCTCTATAGGCTTGCAATTTGGCCATCTTCACCTTTTTATCTCCCTCATGGCTATTTTCTAAAGTATCCCAGATATCTTTGGCAGTCTCACTGTGCATTACTTTGATAAATTCTGACTCACACAGACCGCTCAAGAGTGCATTCATAGATTTTTCATTAGCTATGAAATTTTGTTTGGCTTCTTTCTCTGTGTCAGTATCCTTTGGAGCATATCTTTCTTCCACAACATCCCAAACTTCTATTCCTAGAGACATTAAGTATGTCCTCATTCTTATTTTCTAGAAAGCATAGTTTGTGCCAGTAAACAATGGGGCTTTATTTTTTGAGTGTCCGTCTAGGCTATCCATTTTGGGGACCTATGATCTCCTTCCAGTTTTTAAACTAATACAGAAGGAATTGGCTCTCATACCAATTGATGAACTCTTAGCTAAAATGAGAGGGGGGTGAATCAATTTAGTACATTCATGGACATTTAAAACTCTTTTCATTCAACTCAATTACACCTTCATTTCATAAGCAGCTTAATACATAATGAATCAACAAACTTAATGTGTGTAGAGCAGGTAATTAAGCAGATTAAAAAATAACATCAACACATAATCATCAATCACATAGACAACAGATATGAGTGGAAACCCATAAGGGATAAAACCACATAGTATTATTGTTGTCATGCAAAGGTAAGATCAAAATCCCTCTCACCACTGATATTTTGTAGGCTCCAACCTACAGGAGGCTACTGCCTCAAATTTTGCAAGCTAAAACTTGCAAGGAAGCTCCAACTCCCATACATTTTTTGCAGGCTACAACCCACAGGAGGCTCCTACCTCAACCAGATCCAACTAGACATCTATCAAGCTACAACTTGAAATGGAAGCACCAAATCCCTGTATTTTTTTGTAGGCTACAACCCATAGGAGGCTCCTACCTCAACCAGCTACAACTAGACATCTATCAAGCTACAACTTGATATGGAAGCACCAACTCCCTCACACTACGATAAAATCATATGCTGATTTACCTAAATATCAACTTTGTTTTACTCCTTCTTCAATGCTTCCCTTCCAGCCTTCAAATCTGCTTCATATCAGATTTGGATTTGCACAGCATCTCTATCTACTCTCTCTCATTCTTCCACTCTCTAACACATTTATTCACATTACAATAACATCATTTATAGAGATTACTTCATGGATTTTTGTATTCTATATGGGAATATGAAGTGAAAAACCATGATTCTTGCCTTCCACCCATTCATTTCCTCACTCAGCATATTCAAGATGTTACACAACTAAATACACTCATTTCAGTATTAAATTGGAGTTTTTCTTTGCCTATGAAGACTTGCCTTTTCATCACAAACAATATAAAATAATTAATACATTTACAGTTACAATAATATTCCAATTCATCCCTTTCATCTTCTTAGCTTTGTTGTGTGTTTGTCCTCTTCTTATTTTCATTCCTTTGTCTTTTCTATTTCTGTAATTATTTTTCAATTGTTCTGCATAATTTCCCTTTCTACCCGACTTGACCCATATTGTTGCAATGTTCTGCATGAGGTCGGTTGCTCTTACTTACCCTAGCCTTTAATTTTTGTGTTCACCCTTTTCCTTTTGTTACCTGAGTCTTTTCTTATGCATTCATCCTTTTCTATCAACCCACATAGACTCCCTTTTAGCGCAGCAGAGTACAATATCAGATTTTATTCCACATACATACATTAGTGATCAAACAACACATACCTTATTAACAAATTGCACATAACAGATGCGGAATAGGGGTTATCAAGTCCCAAACTACTTGACCAATCACAATACGTTACACATTGCTTGCCCACAGCTTTTAACATTTTACACAGATATCAAAATACACGTGGAATCACAAACTCTTACTTTAAGCCTGATTATACATAAATCCCAAAGCAATCACATACAGGTGGAACTTCTTTACTGTAGGGTCCCACAACACTTTCCACCAATCACAGGTGATTTCACTTCGCAACCTTTATGATTTAACTTAGCGGCTAAACCTTATTTCTTGGGATCTGCGATATTTGCGCTGGTGCACAGTGCTGACACGTGGCTCTTTCCTCATCACATTGCATACAACCTACCATACCAAGTGAACTCTTAACGGTAACCTCTAATATCTACGATGTGCGCTCGTGCGTAGTGCTGACACGTGGCTCTTCCCTCATCACATCGCATACAATTTACCATACCGAGCGTACTCTTAATCGGTAACCTCTGAGATTTATGATGTGCGCTCATGTGCAGTGATGACACGTGGCTCCTCTACTTTGCATTGCAACCAACTTAACTTACCATGGGATGCCTTAACGCTAAAATCTTAAAAGTGGCGATTTGCAAAATCGCTCCTGATGCAATTTGATCTCCGCCATCCATATATCGCCTTCACTTTTCAATCTAATCTTGACCATCCGTTCACCTCGTTTGGAAATTTTCTAATTGTTCTTTGCCTTAGCCAATTTTTGTTTGTTTATCCTATTGTCGTTCTGTAACACCGACTCCTCTATGCTACTCCTCCTGAGCTTGCTTTGTATTCTTCAACGCGATTCTCTCCTAAGCTTTATACTGTCTCTGCTTTGCAACACTGATTCCTCCACGCTACTCCTCCTGAGCTTCTTCTCTATTCTTCATTCACTCCAACTCCAAAAGTAGAAGAAAATAGAGATCAACGCCTTAGAAATAAGCCACTTCGAGGGGCCAACCTACTTTACATTACATAAATGAACAATTCTTGGATGATACAAATGAAAAAACCTCCTTCTATATATAGGACTCCATGGGGCCACAATATAATCCTAGCTAACCTGACAATAATAATGTAAGGGCACAATAATAAAAATATTTGGGTTACAGGGGTACAACAATAACAATAAGGGGGTTACACTAACAATAATAAGGAACTATACTAGTAATATAGGGGCCTAACATGCCCCTCTCCTTCAAAAAAGTGTTGTCCTCAATGCTTGAGTAGCTTTGGGTGCTTCTGTATAAAATTCTCATCCTCCCATGTAGAATCTTTAGTGGGTAAGTTCTTCCATTTGATGAGACACTCTGAAATTGATCGATTTCGTAGCTGTCGAGTTCTTGTTCCGGTGACTACTTCAGGTTCCAATATGATTTCTCCTTCCTCATCAAGTTCTGGAAATATTGTTTGAACTGGAATTTTGTCCCCTATAACCTTCTTTAAGGATGAAACATGGAAACTGGATGCACTTGTGAAGAAGTATGAAGCTCCAATTTGTATGCCATAGTACCAATATTTTGCAACACCTTGTAAGGACCATAGTACTTTGGCGATAATTTATTATCCTTCTTAGCTTTCTTGAGGGACATTTTTTTGTATGGTTGTAGCCGTAAAAATACCCAATCTCCTACATCAAAACTTCTCTCACTACGATGGTTATTTGCCTATTGTTTCATTTTATTTTGTGCCAAATTTAGATTATCCTTTAAGAGTTGGAGAACTTCTTGTTGATGCTCGATCTGATCTTTCACTGCTTGAACCTTAGAATTTTCTCTTAAAGAATATGTGATGGATGGTAGATGATATCCATAAAGTGCCATAAATGGGGTCATTTTTGCTGCAGTATGGAAATAAGTGTTATACCACCATTCAATGAGAGGTAACCACTTGACCCATTGTGCTTTCTTATCAGATACAAAACAACAAAGATATCCTTCCAAACATTTATTCACTATCTCAGTTTGACCATTGGATCGAGGATGATAAGATGAGCTATGAGCTGGCTGAGTACCCAAATAAGAAAATAATTTTGTCCAAAAATTTACAGTAAAAATGGGATCTCTATCACTTACAATAATCTTCGGGTTTCCTTGTAGCTTTTAAATTGTTTCCATAAATGCAGTAGCAACTGTACTTGCTCTAAATGGATGAGATAATGCACAAAAGTGTGTATACTTGGTAAGTCTATCAACTACCTCCATTATGACACTCTTTCCTCCGGACTTAGGTAAACCTGTGATAAAATCCATTGAAATCTCCTCCTAACGTTGACTTGGAATGGATAAAGGTTGTAGAAGACCCGGGGTCTTAATTGTCTCAACTTTATTTTGCTGGAAAACCAAACATTCCGCCACAAACTTTTGAATATCAGATTTAAGGCCATCCCAAGAAAAATCATTTCTTCACCCTGTGGTAAGTTTTTAAAAATCCTGAGTGTCCTCCTAAAGGAGAAGTGTGCAATTCGAAAATAATATTTTGTTTTAGTTGGGGATTCTTGCAAATATATAAGCAATGTTTGTACCCTAAGGACTCATTTTTCCATCTAGATGTATCAGATGTACTAGGATTGTGCTGCAACTTTTGAATGAGTGTCCACACTTTTTCATCCTTCTTCCATTCATCCCTTGCTTCAGTTATCCAATCTGGTTGGATAATAGAAATGGCACAAAGCAATGCTTCCACCTCTTCATCCTTTCTTGAGAGTGCATCTGCAATAACATTTAGCTTCCCTTTTTTGTAGATGATTTCGAAGTCATAACCCAACATATTTGTGGTCCTTTTTTGCTGCTCTTCTGAAGATATTATTTTTTCCAAAAATTGTTTAAGACTATCATGATCAATTTTTACCTTGAAGTGTCTTCCCAGTAGGTAAGGTCGCCATTTTTTTAGTGCATGTAGTATTGCCAACATTTCCTCCTCATAAATGGATTTTTGTAAATACTTTCCTTTGATTGGACGCCTTTCAAAAGCAACAGGTCTTCTTTCTTGTATTACAACAACACCAATTCCATTTCTTGAGGCATCATTTTCCACAATAAAGGTTTTTGTGAAGTCTGGCGTAGCTAAGATTGGTGCTAGGCACATTGCCTCTTTAAGATTTTCAGAGGACTTAGTTTCTTCAGGAGTCCATGAAAATGCATCTTTCTTCAATAATGTTGTTAGATGTGCTGTTATTCTCCCATAATTCTTAACAAACTTGTGATAATACCCTGTCAACCCGAGAAATCTGCGTAACTTCTTTATGGTTGTGGATACTTTCCATTCCTTAATGGCTTTAATTTTGTTAGGATCTACCTTAACACCCTCGTGAGATACAATATGACCCATATATTCCACCTCTGGTACTCCAAAGAAACATTTGGATGTTTTTTCATATAATTGTTTCTCCTCCAATAGTTTGAGCACCCTGTTAGCATGTTGAACATGATCCTTCCAAGACCTGTTGTAGATTAGTATGTCATCAAAAAATAATAGAAAAAATTTTCTAAGGAAGAGTTTGAAAATGGAATTCATCAACCCTTGAAATGTAGAAGGTGCATTGGTAAGGCCAAAAAGCATGACCAAAAGTTCTTAATGACCCTCATGAGTTCGAAATGTTGTTTTCAGAATACCTTCAGTCTTCATTCTAATTTTATGATATCCTGAATGAAGATCCAACTTGGTAAAATAAATTGCTCCATGTAATTCATCCAATAATTCATCAATCACAGGAATGGGAAATTTATCTTTAATAGTGAGCTTATTGAGCTCCCTATAATTTGGACACATGCGCCATGATCCATCCTTCTTGTACACAAATACTACTAGAGAAGAGAAAGAACTTTCACTAAGTTTAATTATACCAGCCTCTAAAATTTCTGCAATCATACGTTCAATTTCGCTCTTTTGGACATAAGGATATCTGTAAGGCTTGATGTTTGGAGGAACACTTCCTGGAATCAAATGAAAAGCATGATCATGATCACGAATAGGTGGGAGTCCTTTGGGAGTTTCAAACACCTTGGAATGATTGTCTAAGAATTTTTGGAGATTTGGAGAAATAGATGATTTTGATGTTGGAACTTCTAGTGAGCATAATTGTGCAATAATACCTCGTTGTTCTTTCTTCAGAATATTTTTCATGAAATTAGAGATTATTATCTTTCTTTGGTTCCCTGCGATACCCAGTAATTCAATTTCCTTTCCTTTTGAAAAAAATTTCAAGAAAAGTTCTTGAAAATTAAAAGCTACCGTCCCCAAATATTGTAACTATTGTACTCCTAGTACAACATCAACACCTCCCATTGGAATGGAAAGTGTTACACCATTTTTTGGTCATCTAACCTATTATCATTAGATGGATCCAAGTACACCATGTAAGACCAATTTTACCCTAAGTAAAATTGCTTTCGCTATAAAAATAGCTTAGTAAACCACCTTTATTAAGTTGTTTATGGTCTAAACAGGAAACCCCATGAGGAAATATTAAATAAATCTACATTTGTTTTATTTTCCTCAAGGAATAATTAATTAAACAGTAGTTTGATTAATATTCCTAGTTATATTTAACCCAAAACAAGAAAATTAATTAGATAAATCATTATTTATCTTATTATTTCCTAAAGAATAGTTATTTAAACCTTATTTAAATAATATTTTTTGTTAAATATGACTAAATCACCCATAAATAATTAAATAAATCATTATTTATTTCATTATTACTCAACCACATCCTTAAAATGATAAATAAATCATTTATTTATTTATTATTTACAAATAAATGGATTTAACCCAAGTCAAATTCCTTTTCCCTCCAACAAATATAATAAAATATTCCATAAAAGTTGGATTTTGATTTGGTTAATAATATTTTAATTATGCACCAATATCTAGACTAACTCAATATTTTGTTATAAATAGAAGGGTTTTTCCATTCATTTACCACCTTTTGTTGCCTAAATATCACTCCGGATCTATACTTTTGGTTTGACTATTGATCCACCATCATAGTCATATTTTGCTACCACTTTTTGTATGGGTTTTCTACACCATCAAGAGAGAGAAGTTCTAGATCTTAAGTGCTGAGGACTTACAAGAACCCATCCCATTGAGGAAAACTGGTAACACCCTTCTGTGTTTTCCTCCCAGGTGCCCATAATACAAAATTCATTCAACATATTCTTGTCTTGTCTATTGGATGCATGGAGTAAATATTATTTTTTCTACTGTTTAATGTCTTCTAATGCATAGATATAGATTTTTGCAGCATTTATCTTGATCACCTAACTGCGGATCTAAAGATATTGGCAACCATCTTTTCTGTTAGGCATGTTTGTTATGCACAGCTAAAGTGGTATTTTTTTGTATGCTTGGAATTAAGATTCATACTAACAACTGGCGACTCCACATGGGTTTACGATTACGACCGTTGTCGTTTTTCTAATCCTTGCATATCCAGCTGCTTCAAATCCTAGGATTTCTCTTCAGCTCCTTGTTTTTACTTTTCTTGATGTTGTTTTTAACCTATAAAACCCAAAAATGATTAAAATTCTAACTTCCGCATGTTTTCAGACCTATTACAAAGGTGACAGACATTAGCCACAGCTGAGACGACAATTTTTTCTGAAACCCGCCGCCGAGAGTGTCAGAAGTGTAGGTCACAATTTTCAGCCCAAAACCTACAACTTGGACCCTCAGGATGCACCTTACAGCCCAAAAAGTGTGAACTCAGTTGAAAACAAGTCAAAAACTGCGACTGGACTTTTTGTAGGAATTTTTCTGAAAGTTTTATGGGTTTGTCTGAGCCTATGTTCAGGGTTTTCTGACCTCCGTCTCTGCCCGTTTTGGACCTATACTTGGTTTTTTTTGCTCAACTAAGTGGGAACCTAGCCCCCTAGGGCTTCAGTACCCTCCACTTCTTATGGAAGTGTTTTTGTTGTTGTAGGTTGTCTGAAATTTCAGAGTCTTCAGCCATTTTTTTAGATCTGATACCTCACCTTCAGATCCACTTTAGATCAGCTTGTTATCCATCAAAATCACCTCATTTAGCTTTTTTTGGGTTTTCCTCTAGGGTTCACTCCACTTCCCTCCTGGAGATAACCTTTTTCCACCTCTTTTTACAACAATTTTTCCTCAGATCTGTTGCTATTTCTGCACGACTTTCCAGCAGATTTTTTCCTTTAGATCCATGTCCCTCCTGACCTTAGATCTATTGGCTATTTTAGTGTGTTTTGATTAGTTTTTTACTCACCTATAGACTAGTTGTTGAGAGGCCCGCCTCCTTGGGCTTAGATTATGTAATATCCCCTTTTCAGGAATATCAAAATTCCATTCTAGAGATTGATTGCAGGGGCATTTATTGGATATGTCACCTTTGAAAAAAATATGAGATCCAGAGGCTACCCGGCCATCTGCAAACTCTGTCTATAGAGCTTGAAATATTCCTCCTTCAGGAACAGCTACAGATTGGGAATAATATGAGTTATTACGAATGTGGAGCTACAAAAATATGTCTGATATAGATGTAAAAACACTTAAAATTTATTTGAATATGCAGAAACAACCTTATACAGCGTTTTATGGGAAAAAAGGTGGGGAAAAGTGATGATTTTGGCCCTAAAATGAGTATATTCTGAGATCTGTGTAAAAATAAGAGAAATGGAGGGAGGTTATTTTATATTAGGTCATGAGGGACCTATTATATGAATTTTAGCTAAAAAAATAAGTATAGCTAAGTTAAACAGTTCCTCCTTCCCAAACTAGGCTTAAAAACCCTGATTTCCCATGGCTTAAATGATGCAGAAAGTGTTGAAGCTTCTACAGCGTGATTTTATAAAGGGTTTAACTGAAATAATGATGGAAAATTAGTATTACAAGTTTATAATATGATTCAATGGCTTTTTATGAGAAAACACAGATTTATACATGAAGAAAGGCCTCAAAACTTAGGAAAATGCTACAAGGAAATGCCCAATAAACCAGACAGCGTAATATTCAGGAAGGTGAAGTAGTGTTTCATTATATTTTAGATATACAATAGATATGAATAGAAAATCATAGATTAGAATGGGATCTATATGCAAAAAGAGCTTTTTAGTACATTCCCCTTGGGGATCTCAGCAGAAGATGAATAACAATGAATAGATCTAAGATCTACACCATAGATCTGCAGTAATATTCAGAAATTTCTAAAGAATATGATGCACAGTAGATCAGATATGAAATAGGACATGGATTGGCTAGCCAATCCATAGATCACCTCAATGAAGGAAAGGAGCCCTTTCACCGGAGATCTCTCCTCCAAACTAATGCAAAACCCACACTGCAACTCTGCCTGCAAAAAGGACATAGTTTCCTCAAGGGACTGCGCTGAAGAAGTGGAGCACACTTTGGCCTAATTTTAGGATAAGAATCTGAAGCCCCAAAACAGCTATTGCACTCTTGCCAGTGATTTAGATGACTTCCCCATTGAAAAGATGCAATAGAACTCTTCAGATCTGAATAGATCTTATTCCACTTACTGCAGCTCACAACACAGCTCAACCCTCAACATGAGAAGTGTTGTAATGTAAGGTGAAGCTTGGCCAAAATTCCATATAGTGGATCAATGTAGCACAATCTCCTCCAAGAGACCCTCAAGGAAGGAAGAGGGATTCCTAAATAGGAAATCCCTCTCTCTAGCTAAACATCCAAGAGAGTTTGAGTTGCTCAAGCAATATCAAAATCTAAATATCATCAAAAATATTTTCCTTGAGCCTTCTCCTTCCTTTTATAAGATAAGGATGTGCAAAACCCTAAACCACCTCAAATGAATTAACCCCTTTCACATTGGATTCTCCTTCTAGAACTGTGCTGGGTCTTCAAAGTGGTTCAATGTATCTGGTCTGCTTAGTGATTTGGTCCTGTTGACCTGGTCAAGTGGCTCAATCTTGTTCACACACAAGTGGCTTTTATTAGGAAAGCCCTGATTTGTCTCTGGTCACATTGGGCATTGATTTATTTTTATGTTTTAGGAGTTTTTCATGTCCTCCTTTACATTTTATTCATCAATAAATAAAATTAAAACAAAATGAAATATTCCTATGAGCTTGGGATAGTTAGGAGTATTACAGTCCTCCCCTCCCAAATGTTGCTTGTCCTCAAGAAACTACAAGGATAGAACTGAATGATGTCCCCTCCTCCTACTGTAGCATCCACATATGATGAGCTTCTCCAAATAATGAGATGTTGTGTCAACAATGAATCTCCATATTGCCTCTCCCAAGCATGTAAATTAGCTGAATAGCTATCATCATGAATAAGTAGAGTACTCACGAAGGAAATAAGGTCCTGCCTAGAGGCTCCCTTGAGGCATGGAATCTGAAATGTATTGGGAAACAACATTCCCATGTGGATCCTCCATCCCCAAGCAATCATCCACACAAAGTGAGTTACCTCCCAACATGGCAACTCCTAAAAATGTTCCTCCACCTTGAGCTCCCGCAAAATAGGTGGGCTTAAAATCTGCACATGGTAGATAAGATAGCCTACCCCAAAATGTTCTCCTCTCCATTTAATATAAGTGTAGAGTGCAAACTAATCTTGGGCTGAAAGGATATTGCCCTCAAGTGGCATCATGAAGAATAGATCTGCAAGGATCCTCCCTCCAATGCTGTAAAACCAGTTAGCCCAAAATGTTCCATATGTGATGGACATAAGGGTATCATCATAAGGCATTCCATCACACACATGGCCCACCTCCAAGAGAAACAAGTGTTTGGTCATGGTGGCCACAACTCTTCCCATGTTCCCATTAGAACATGTACTCCAGAAAATATGGGAACCTACTTCCCAAAAGGACACATCCAAACCATGTGCCTCACTCAACATCATGTCTCCCATCAAGATAAAAGCAATATCAGCAATTGAGAACATGATTATCATCATCATGAAGGAAATACTGAAGGTTATATGTGATGCAAGAGAGTACCAATAGTTCCCCAAGTCTTCACAGCACAGTTTTACATACTGCTTCTTTAGAAGAATACATGGAAAATTGTTTCTTGTTACATGGTTAATCACATAAATCAAATGAACATACATGTAAGAAAAAAATATTTTCCCAAGGCCACATAAGAGATCGTTTTCTCCATCATGTAATTTGGCCCAATGTAGACCATGGAGCTCAATGAATAGCTTGCCCTCTTGTGGAGAAATGCACTGCCAAAAGATGGTAAGAGGATGCAAGCAAAAGCTCTCACCATATGTTGGAAGCAAGAAGATACATGGATCCATGAATGAATCCTCAATAATATTTTGGCACACTCCCATGAAGGGGAATGAACCAAGGGCTACATGAAAGTCCTCCTCTTGCTTGGAAAGCCAAGTCAAGAAAAGCACACCACAGTAATAGATGTCTCCATCTACCACTTCATCTTCTTCACCTCCTCTTTGCTCACCAAGTGCATCGAATGAGAAGTGATCCTGGGAATACTCCATCAATAAATCCCGGCTCCAAAGTGACAACGTCGTTGGCCTATGAAAATAGGCTCCCATCAACACATAGCTCCAATATTTGACATGCAGAATGTCAAAGACATCTCCCATAATGCTGCTACATATGAGAAGTCATTCCCATGAAGAAAGTCCTTCTTGAACATCTAAGGCCAAGGAGTAGCCCCTTTGCACCATGATAGTGTCATCTCCTACTCCCGCAACATCATGAAAACTGTGAGAGAAAATCTGCCCTTGCTCTCTCAAGAACATCCCAAGCAAAAAAATATTTTGCTGCCTCTCTATGCTCCCATCATCAAGATCATGTAGTGAAAACATGGTGATTGACATGAAGAATATTATGTCAACACAATGTGTCCATACTCCTTGCTGCTCCATGATGCAAGTATCCTGCCACGTACCCTTAGAAAGAGAGTGATGACCAAAATCTTTCAAGAGCAACCAGCGCAGCCAAGCCTCCTGCTGCCTGGTGTCATAGATCTGCAAGTAGCTCTCCAGCTTCTTGCTCTGCATCCACATCCACTCAACCAATTGTGGATGTCTCCTTCCATCATTCATCTTGGTACTCCTCCCATGACGGCTACCATCATCTCAAATCAGATTTCTGCATTTCATGGGATCTTGAAATGCAATCTTCCTGAGGATCAATTTGAACCTATGAGGATCCAAATAGGTGGTAGGAAAAAATCTCCCATCATGATGTGCATGGCTCAAGAAATGTTCAACACGGTCATGAGTGATATTATCCATCCGAAGATGTCCCCCATCTACTATCTGCTCCTGTGAGAAGGGAAGATCCTCCTCAAACTGTTGAAGAACTTTGCACTTCGTGATGTGCTGAAGTGCACCTCCAATGAATTCTTCCCATGAGGTCTTCTCCTCATGCAGGGCCTCCCAAAACCAAAGAGGCCTTGGATTTGCTACAAGTAGGATTTTCTCTTTGAGCAAGGGTGTGCTCATTGAGAAAGGGTCATCTGGAAGGGAGAAAGGGTTTCACACTTCAAGATGTCTACCATCCATCATTCCACCCTTTATTGCTTCATGAATGAAGCTTCCATGTGAATGCTCCAATGAGGAATGGTTCCTCTCTTCTTCCTCACTGCCTTTGCACAGCGCAGTGCAAATCTGTTGCTCTAAATCAGCAGCATGCAAAGATGTAGATCTCTTCATACAATGTGCTGAAATGACAATAGATGAATTTTTAATCATACCTCGGTGAGATGTAGAAGCAAGAGCTTCTTATATAACTATGTAGTCTTCCTTCATTACTGAACATGAAGGCTACTCTTCCAAGGTTGTGCTAGCGCTGGTACAACTCTCCACCCTCTCAATCTCCTTGAGATCTTCTTCAATACCCTTAAGGGTATGGAAAAGAAGCAGGGAGATTTCCTCTTCTGTCATTCTTCCAAGTGGTGGAGCCATGCTCTTGTTTCTTCTGTAAAATGCATCTTCTTTGTGAGGGTAGGAAGTGCATGGGTCTTCCTCTCCTTCTTGAAACCTTATGCAACTTTCTTCTCCTTGAAACCCTCTAGGAGTTTCATTTTCTTCTTCTTTTTCCTTTGTCTGTCTACCCTCTTGAAGAGGCTCTTCATGGATCTGGAATATGATGAGGTAAAACTCATATTCTTCAGCATTCTGACCTTGCTCCTTGCTGTATAGCACTTTGGCTTGAAGCCACAGGCCGAGCCAAAGATCTTGCTCCGATACCACTCTAATATCCCCTTTTCAGGAATATCAAGATTCTATTATAGAGATTGAATGCAGGGGAATTTACTAGATATGTAATATTTGAAAAAAATATGAGATCCAGAGGCTACCTGGCCATCTGCAGAGTCTGTCTATAGAGCTTGAAATATTCCTCCTTCAGGAACAGCTACAGATTGGGAATAATCTAAGTTATTACCAATGTGGAGCTACAAAAATATGTATAATATAGATATAAAACACTTAACCTTCATTTAAATATGCAGCAGCAACCTTATACAACGTTTTATGGGCAAAAAGGTGGGGAAAAGTGATGATTTTGGCCCTAAAATGAGTATATTCAGAGATCTGCATAAAAATAAGGGAAATGGCGGGAGGGTATTCTAGATTAGGTCATTAGGGAAATATTATCCAAATTTCAGCTCAAACAAATAAGTCTAGCTAAGTTAAACAGTTCCTCCTTCCCAACCTAGGCTTAAAAACCCTGATTTCCCATGGCTTAAATGATGCAGAAAGTGCTGAAGCTTCTACAGCGTGATTTTCTGAATGTTTTAACTGAAATAATGATGGAAAATAAGTATGAAAAGTTTAGAATATGATTCAATAGCTTTATATGAGAAAACACAGATTTATACATGAAGAAAGGCCTCAAAACTCAGCAAAATGCTACAAGGAAATGCCCAATAAACCAGAAAGCGTAATATTCAGGAAGGTGAAGTAGTGTTTCATCATATTTTAGATCTAAAATAGATATAAATAGAAAATCACAGATCAGAATGGGATCTATATGCAAAAAGAGCTTTTTAGTACATTCCCATTGGGGATCTCAGCAGAAGATGAATAACAATGAATAGATCTGAGATCTGCACCATAGATCTGCAGTAATATTCAGAAATTTCTGAAGAATATGATGCACAGCAGATCAGATCTAAAATAGGACATGGATTGGTTGGCCAATCCATAGATCACCTCAGTGAAGGAAAGGAGCCCTTTCACCAGAGATCTCTCCTCCAAACTAATGCAAAACCCACACTGCAACTCTACCTGCAAAAAGGATGCAGTTTCCTCAAGGGAATGCACTGAATAAGTGGAGCACACTTTTTCCTGATGTCAGGATAAGAATCTGAAGCCCCAAAACAACTATTACACTCTTTACAGTGATTTAGATGACTTCCCCACTGAAAAGATGCAATAGAACTCTTCAGATCTGAATAGATCTGATTCCACTTACTACAGCTCACAACACAACTCAACCCTCAACATGAGCAGCGCTGTAATGTAAGGTGAAGCTTGGCCAAAATGCCGAATAGTGGATCAATGCAGCACAATCTCCTCCAAGAGACCCTCAAGGAAGGAAGAGGAATTCCTAAACAGGAAATCCCTCTCTCTCTAGCTAAACATCCAAGAGAGTTTGAGTTGCTCAAGAAATCTCAAAATATAAATATCATCAACAAAATTTTCCTTGAGCCTTCTCCTTCCTTTTATAAGATGAGGATGTGCAAAACCCTAAACCACCTCAAATGAATTAACCCCTTTCACATTGGATTCTCCTTCTAGAACTGTGATGGGTCTTCAAAGTGGTTCAATGTATCTGGTCTTCTTAGTGATTTGGTCCTGTTGACCTGGTCTAGTGACTAAATCGTGTTCACACACAAGTGGCTTTTATTAGGAAAGCCCTGATTTGTCTCTATTCACATTGGGCATTGATTTACTTTTATGTTTTATGAGTTTTTCATGTCCTCCTTTACATTTTATTCATCAATAAATAAAATTAAAACAAAATGAAATATTCCTATTAGCTTGGGCTAATTAGGAATATTACAGATTATTGCATTATTAGCTGTTTATTTTCTGTTTTTGCAGGCTTATATACTGTCATTTGCAGGTTTATTTGCAGCTATACAACACACTTTTTCTTTTTCTCTACAAACATCTAGGTTTAAAAAATAAAATTTACACACTTCACACACACACCCTAAGGGAAAAAGGGCTTGGTTAACACAACCAAGAAAATACTCTAAAAACATTGAAATCAATTGATCCTACACCTCTCTGCCCTTTTTTTGACATTGTAATTAGTTGATCCTGCACCTATTTGCCCTTGTTGGTCTCTTTTTCCTTTGTGCTGTGTTTGTGTCATCATCATTGTGCCACAAAGGCATTCATCCCAGAGACTTCTTGGCCTTCATCCTCAGTTTCCGATAGGAAGACTTACTCCTCCATGTAGGATTCGAGTTAGTCCTCCACTGAGTTTGCACTCTAACTCTTCTTCTGGTCCTTTAGGTTCTCCTCCTCATTCTACCTTCGGTTCTCCCCCTGTCACCTTCACCATGTCTGGTGCAGGACCTAATGCTGGTGGTAACCCCAGCCCTCATGCCGGGAATACCACTAGTGGGACTGCAACAGACACTACCCCGGCTATGCCCTTGCTCCCCTTCATGGCAGGCCTCAGCCTCCCTGATTTCAACCAGTTGATAAACGACCCTATACACCATGACGTTAGTTGGCCTGCTATGCTGACGAAGCTCCCTTCCAACATCCCAAAGTTTGAAGGCCTTACTGGAGAAGATACGAAAAATCATGTTAGATCTTTCCACATGTGGTGTTCATCTAACTCCATTACCGATGACTCTGTCCGTCTTCGGTTGTTCCAACGTACGCTTACAGGTGAAGCTTCTAAGTGGTATTTTGATCAGACCCCTTCCTCTCATACCACCTTTGCGATTATTGCCCGATATTTTCTGTCTTGCTTCTAGCTTCCCCTTCGTTATGAGACTAGTATCGAACTTTTGAATTATTTCCGTTAATCATCTGCGACCCACCTATCCAATCATGTTCAAGAGTGGCGGAGAAGAAAGAGCCTATGTCAAGCCCCTACCTTCGAAGACCGTGTCTACATGGACTGGTTCCTTAGATCTCCCTTGCCTCCTATCGGGAAAGATGTAGCATCACATTTTCCTCAAACTGAAGAAGCCGCTTTCCAAATGGCATTAAAATATGACCTGATCTATGCTCACCCAGGTTATATATCGTTCTACCTGATCTTCCCAGACCTGATGGTGCCAATGCACCGGGGGCATCTCATGCCACCGACGGTATCGTTGGAGCTCTCTCTAATCCATACGCTTAGCCTCCCATGGGCTATGGTTTTCTTGGGGGGGGCTAGCACCTCCTGCACTTTTCCCCCTCCCGATAGCACGTATCTAAGATATGGCATGCCTTCTCCTTTTTCCCAACCTCCTGTTTACCACACTTTTACCCAACCTCCTTATTATCCGTATCCATAGCGTGGTGCTCCAGCTCCTCCAACATTAGCACCTCCGCCTCCCTTGCCTTCTCAACCCTCGCAACAATAACCACCGCCCCCTCAGGAGCAGGTGTATGCATAGCAGGGCACTGAAGGACAGGTGGCCACTCAACCTCTTCCATATAGTACCTCTGATTACCGTATTATCATGATGAACTCTGCTCAACCTCTAAACGTAGACATCAATCTTCAAACTCGGTCCCGTCAGTACAACAAGCCTCCCACTACGTCTATCCCCGAGCCACCTCCTTCGGTCTCTACAGAGCCTCTTTCAACACTTAATGGTCCCTTACAGATCCCTCAGCCTAAGGTATAGGTTCATACCAAGATCCCTAAAGGACCACTACACCGAAATGCTACTTCTAGCAAAGCTTCCCATTCGTATAGCATAGTAGATGATTTGGCGCAATCTCCTGCTGCCATTTCAACGTTGGAACTCCTCTAGTCATGCCCTTCACAAAAAAAAGCTCTACTATCTACCATGGGCACTGTAGATCCTTCCAAAGATCGATTGATTGTCTTTGATGTTGACCGGTCAGAACATCCTCCTCTCCCTGCTTCCGTCGCCTTCCAAATCCCAGTCAAAATACAGAATGCTCACATTTCCTGGTGTATCATTGATGAGGGGGCATCCACTTGTGTGATGTCCGCTTCGGTTTGGAAGCAACTCAGATCACTTGAGTTGGCTCTATCCACGATCTCTCTCCAAGCATGGGATGGCCACGCCTCCCAGCCCATTGGCTTATTCCGTAATTGTCCTATTACTCTTGCGGGAAAGACTGTTTGCGTTGACGTAGAAGTCATAGATGCCCCCTTAGATTACAACATTCTATTGGGTCGTAGCTACACCTATGCGATATCTTATTTCCCATCTGTGATTCACCGCAAGATGTCCTTCCCTCATAATGGAAAGATAGTCACCATTGACCAGTTGACATATTACGAACCGAAGTCTCAGACCTCCCCTAAGTCCATCATCTCTTCGGTGGCCAATAAGAAAACCGTCGATCCTTTGACCAGTGTCTCGCCCAGAGTCTACAAATATTCCTCATTGCTTGGTACATTCCCTGGTCTTCCTCCTCTTGTCTCTGATCCCAGCTCATCAAATGTTTGCATGATGCAATCATCTCGGGTTTCCCTCAAGCAGCCCACCTCGGCTAGTCAGCAGCCTCCTCGCATTCCGCAGCCTACTCCTAGCCCTTCGATTCAGCCTTCTGGACTTCCTCCTCCTGGCCCTTCAACTGGTATCCATGAGCCACTTTACCCTCTTGGAATGGTTCCTCCAGGCCTTAACCATTTAGGAGCCGTCCTGCCTGGCCATTATCCCTCCGATCAGATACCGTTCCTAGCTCCACCCCCAGGAGTGTACATAGTACCTGTCATGGCCACCCTCTCTCTTCCTAACTTGACCCTTGGGATTCCCGTCTGGTACCTTGATCCTCTAGCCGCTACCCCACCTGGTCAGCCCAAACCTTATCTTGCTTTGACCCTGGTTCAACCGGTCCCCATGACTTCTCCCGTGGCCCCAGTGCCTTAGCCACCTCAACAGGAACCACCTCCTATTGTGACCGCTTCGGGTAAGAAGGGAAAAGCTCACAAGGAGGCAACCAAAAACAAGGCTTCTTTGACAAACCATGCCCCTCCTCGGCCTCCAAAGCGCACCATCCACTATGCTTTATGTGATGTTTTCA
Source organism: Pinus albicaulis (assembly GCA_034641835.2). Taxonomy (NCBI): domain Eukaryota; kingdom Viridiplantae; phylum Streptophyta; class Pinopsida; order Pinales; family Pinaceae; genus Pinus; species Pinus albicaulis. The sequence continues at coordinate 795,281,804 of CM076577.1, read as the reverse complement.
GTCATGCCACCCATACTTGTCTGGAGTTACCTCATCTCAAGCCCATGGTTAATGTCGCGTTCCCTGAGTTTATGGTCCTGGAAACCTCTGTTCCTTCCTCAACTGTAGCCAGGAACCCCAAGACTATTCAAAAAAACCACCATTGTGCTTTGTGTGATTTCCATGGCCATTATACCCACCTTTGTCCCTGCCTCGAGGACTTCCACACCTCTCTAGTGACAGTTCGCCAATTCGAGGCCAAGCGCAATAAGTCCACCGCTCCCTTATTTGCGTGTTTTTCTTTGGCAAAACCAGAGGACACGAATACTGCCATTGACATTCCCCCTCCTGATGTCAATATTATGGAGCCTTCATCCACCCTTTTCTACCTATCATCATCCATGAGACCCTTGGTGGAAGTCCCCTTGGAGACTTCCCCTGATGTTTCGCCTGACCTCCCTTCAGCGATCACCCTGGGCTCAACATCGGTAGATCCTCTATCTGCTTTCTCTTCTGTCACCCCTTGTGACAATGCGCATGTGAACCTCTATTCTCATGATGATGAGTCAGGTAGCTTTGCCGCGTCAGGGGGTCTTTCTTCCACCAGTCACCCCATCTTCTATCACGATGACGACATTATGGAAGAAATCACCACCCCTGACTTTATCTATCCCCCCTTACATCAAACCCATGCATTCGAACCACATACACCTTGTGGCCATTACATTGACACCCAATGTTTGGGTAAGGGGGCACCCATATTTGAGAGACCAGGAGAAGAAATTATCCACAACTCTCCTAATGTATATGGTCGTGTCGACTCTAGTACCATTATTCTTCCACATTTAGAAGAACCTCTAGAGTCCCATATCACTTCAAATCACTCTAGGGATGATACCCCTCATCATTCCTTCACATTACATAAACAATCTAGTCCCTTCGACATTATTTTTGACCAACCTATGAGTTTTCTAGGAGAGCACCAGTTCATTATCTCCAAATCCTTTCTTTGGGATAGTGACACCATGTATGCCAATTTGGAAACTTAAAGTCCATTTGATTCATATATGTAGTACCAAAAGAGATTGGTAATCCTCCATTCCCTTTCTCAAACTGCATAACCATAACGAAAAAAAATGGTGCACCACATCATTAAAATGTATTTAGATTCCCCTTTTTCTAAATACATTTTGGCATGTCCACAACATGCTTGGGGGCACCTATGCCCCTAAACCATAAAAATCCCAGATGTCAGCCAAAAACAACACTAAAAACTCCTTTCTCTGATAGGTCACACTTTTCAGGTCATTCCCTGGGACAGGTCATATTTTTCTGCCTAGTACCTACTACCCAGGTCGCAGAACAAACCCCAAAAAGTGTGGCTTGGCCTGTTCATGAGTTCTGGGTACCTAAACTAAACTTTCAATCCACTGAAATGAAAGAGTAGGATTAGGCCTCTTACCTACAACTAACGAGTCTCAATTCCAACGGTCGATTTCTCTGCTACGATCACTGCAAGATTTAGGGCCTTCTCTCCTCACTACATTTACCATAGCTCCACCTGTGAATGAGTGAATTGGGAGGGAAAATGCCTTATTAAAAGAAAAACCCCTGATTTTTCTTTCGCCTGCTATGGCCAAACCGTAGCTCAGTTTGATGAACTGTCTGTACCGTTGGAAATATCTCACCAAGGCCTCAAATGGGTATCTGTTAGTTTTTAGTGATTTTATACTTCACTAGGACACATTTTTTCCAAGAAGCATCACTTCACTCCTCCTCAAAATCAAATTTCTTACTTGCAACACTCATACCGGGGGCACCACTTTGCCTCCATACTTGTCCATGCTCATGTCGACTTTTTTCATTAGTTACCATCTTGTACTCATGTTTTTATGGTCTCCATTGGACCTTTTCTATGTGGCAGCACCATAGAGTCACCCTTTTTTAGACCATCCGAGTTGAGTCATAATTGCATTCATGAAGTCTATTCTGTGTCCCTTTGCATCCCGCTATAGTCCTCCATTCTTCATTGCTTGGTCCCTCTCTCGTGTCGCACATTATGGCCTTCAATCCCACTGTCCCCTATCCCTCATGATGTTGTGTCAGTCGCCACCAGGTCATCCATGCCCTTTATGCTCTAACAAGGGAAGTCGTCTGCTCGCTAATCAGTACCCCCCATTTCATCATCATCATTGGTATCAGTCTATCAGTCACTCTACTATTTTCTCTCGTGCCTTAGTTGAGGATCCCTTATTGCCCCACCTATGGTGGAACTCCTTCTGTCGACATCAGCTCATTCATTCCAAAAGACAGGTCTAGAGGGCGGTGTACCTTGGTTCTAGCTTCCACTCTTGTTCGGTGCCCCAGATCAGGAAAAGGGACTCCTTATTTCCCTTTGACTTGATTTTTTCTCAGCTCCAGCTCCTTTCAGCATGATCAAGATCCGTATACTTGATGGTTCAGTGATGCAGCAACTGATATCGGTGATTCTCAGGTGTGTGTGAGATTTCTCAACCCTCATGAGGGGGTGGCCCTACAGGTAGCCCCCCACATACCTGGATGACTTCTTCACTTCAGCCTTTGATGCAACTCCATCGATTTGATGATGTCGGCCTCAACTACTTGCAGCGCCTTCTTGATTGCATATATCAATCATATTTTCAGAGCCCTTTCCTATTTACAGGGGCATCTGGGTTGTATTTGTATCTCATGTACTCAGATAGTATTATACAAGTCCTGGCTATTATCCCAGGCACAATATGTCTGTGGGATTCATTTTCATGTTATTTATCTAGCTCATGTTTATGCCAGCATATACTATATTGGCTAGTCCCGTGGTTTTCTGGACACCTAATTTGTTGTACTATTGCCTCGGCGGGGATAGGTATGCCTCCCTCGCCACCTATAGCAAGTACTCCCTTATAAAAGAGACTTGTCGCACCTGTAAATCTCGCCTCCTCAGGGTCTAGTCCTTTCATCACTTTGGTCTACCTTATACTTCTCTCTCTTTGACTTCCCCTTCGGTGTCTAGTGATTGAGTTCTTACAACGTACTTCGGTCATACGATTAGCTCCTAACGCTCGCACGCTGGGGGGCAATCTTTTACACCATTTTTTGGTCATCTAACCTATTATCATTAGATGGATCCAAGTACACCATGTAAGACCAATTTTACCCTAAGTAAAATTTCTTTCACTATAAAAATAACTTAGTAAACCACCTTTATTAAGTTGTTTATGGTCTAAACAGGAAACCCCATGAAGAAATATTAAATAAATCTACATTTGTTTGATTTTCCTCAAGGAATAATTAATTAAACAACAGTTTGATTAATATTCCTGGTTATATTTAACCCAAAACAAGGAAATTAATTAGACAAATCATTATTTATCTTATTATTTCCTAAAGAATAGTTATTTAAACCTTATTTAAATAATATTCTTTGTTAAATATGACTAAATCACCTATAAATAATTAAATAAATCATTATTTATTTGATTATTACTCAACCACATCCTTAAAATGAAAAATATATCATTTATTTATTTATTATTTACAAATAAAGGGATTTAACCCAAGTCAAATTCCTTTTCCCTCCAACAAATATAATAAAATATTCCATAAAATTTGGACCTTGATTTGGTTAATAATATTTTAACTATGCACCAATATCTAGACTAACTCAATATTTTGTTATAAATAGAAGGGTTTTTCCATTCATTTACCACCTTTTGTTGCCTAAAGATCACTCTGGATCTATAATTTTGGTCTGAATATTTATCCACCATCATAGTCATATTTTGCTACCATTTTTTGTCTGGGTTTTCTACACCATCAAGAGAGAGAAGTTTTAGATCTGAAGTGCTGAGGACTTACAAGAACCCATCCCATTGAGGAGAACTGGTAACACCCTTCTGTGTTTTCCTCCCAGGTGCCCATAATACAAAATTCATTCAACATATTCTTCTCTTGTCTATTGGATGCATGGAGTAAATCTTATTTTTTCTACTGTTTAATGTCTTCTAATGCATAGATCTAGATTTTTGCAACATTTATCTTGATCACCTAACTGTAGATCTGAAGATATTGGCAGCCATCTTTGCTATTAGGGCTGTTTTTTATGCATAGCTAAAGTGGTCTTTTTTCATACGCTTGGAATTAAGATTCATACTAACAGAAAGCATTGGACTATTCAATACATATTCCCCCATGGTTAGCTTGATATTATGGCATTTTCCAGAGAAATTTATAGTTCCTCCATTTGCAACCATCACTTGACATTATGGTGCTAGGTATAGGATACAAGTCAATTCCTTGGCTACCTTACAATGAATAAAATTATGGGTACTACCCGACTCAATAAACACTATTAACTTTTTCTTCTTGATATGTCCTTCTATTTTAAGAGTTTGAGGAGTGGTAATTCCTGCCAATGTATTACATGATATGGTCAGACTCATTTCTTCTTCTTCTAGGGTTGGTTCTTGGTGTATATCCTCTTCTTTTGAAGTTTCTTGTTCATTTTCTTCCTCCTCTTCACAATATATGTAAAATAATTTTTTCTCAGCACACTTATGACCTTTCGTGTATTTGATATCACAACTGTACCAAAGCCCTTTTGCTCTTTTTTCTTCCAATTGTTGTGGTGTCAACATTGTAGGTTGTGGAAGTCTGGGAGTAGCAACACTTCCTGACCGTTGGTTCACCTCCTTTGGAAATTTTCTAAGTGTTCTATGCCTTAGTCGATTTTTGTTTGTTTATCCTATCGCCGCTCTACAACACCGGTTCCTCCATGCTACTCCTCCTGTGCTTGTTCTGTATTCTTCAACGTGATTCTCTCCTGAGCTTTATACTGTTACCGCTTTGCAACACCGATTCCTCCACACTACTCTTCCTTAGCTTGTTTTGTATTCTTTATTCACTCTGATTTGGGATTATTATGCTTGTTGGACGCATTTTCTACTTCTCTGCTACCTTTGTTGCTTCTCTACTAATTTTTCTGCTTCTTTTCCATCAATGACAATATTTCCAACATCACCTTCCTCTTCAAAGAAAGTTGACATAGTAGATTGTTGTGGAACTCTATGCATGACCAGTTGTTTATGTTGCTGATAGGAAGTGCTTCGATCTTCCTCATTTTGAAACCATCTTGAGGTTTCTCTTTTCCTTCCCCTTCTCATTTATTTAGTCTCTGTGGATATATCTTGCATATATCTGAAGAGAAGTGTGGAAAAACTCAATCCTTCCGCCATTGTATACTTCTTCTTTTTCTACTTCTTATTCTTATTCTTATAATGTCATGAAATGCCCACAAGATGAGCCAAATATCATGCTCTGATACAAATTTAATATTCCAAAATGGAAAAGACAGGAATATAGAACATATGTAGCATTCCAAATAAATCAAAATAGGAACATAGCACTAAAATCTGGAAAATGTTAGAAATATGCTGCAACTGGAAATCACATTCATACATCATAATCTATGAGCAGAAAAAACTGAGCCATATCATTATGCATCAAAAAAAATGTAAGGTACATAATGCTCCAAAATGAATACACTCAAGCCACAAAATGGCTAAAATACACTAAAAGAAACTAGCACTGGAAATGTGTGCTGCTACTGCTGCTGCTGCTGGAAATTACTGCTACTAGGAAGAAGAACCATGTGCGGGAGGCTATTTGAGTGCTCAGAATTATCTGGTATTTTAACCACGAATTATACTCAAAACACCCAGCAAAACCCAGAAATGGTTTGGCCAGATTTTAACTTTGGATTTTCAGCCCTTTTTGGGTTGCACATTGCACCCTTGTTGGCTCAGTTACACACTCCCCGAAGAAAAATACTAATATGGGGCTGAAAGAATTATTTATAAGCTACAACATCACCCAATCAACTCAATACATGAAGGTTTGGTCTCTTCTCTTCATCTCCAAGCTAGAAGCTTGAGATCTAGCTCCTCCTTCCTCTGCTTAAGTTGCAGATCCACACTGCACAACTACTAGACTGAATTGCACTTTCAAGAGGGCTAAAGTTGTAGCCTTCTGCTAGATGATGTAATATAGCTCATAGCTGATGGAAATTATCTCTCCAAAGTGAGGGAAAGACCCCTCAGAAGATTCCAGGCTGAAATACTTGGAACTTCCTTCCTCCCTTAGATCTGGCTGACTGGACTGCGCAATTCCCGAAGGAACTGTTCCTGAGTGGGGGTATAGAAATGATGGCCTGATTCTGGATGTATAATTTTTTATCTCGGAAGACTGAAATGAGGCACAAGATTAAAGGGATGATCCCTCCACTGGTTCCTTATCTGAAATGCTAAGAACTACCACCTCCTCTCAAACCCTAAGATAGGAATGTGTAATTCCTGAAGTTGTATGCACTGTAGAGAGGGGCTGGATGTGGCACCAATGCCAGATGATGAGTTGCTTCTCAAACAAACCTTCCCAGAGTAGGCACTCGAAGGCCCCCGTGGGTAAGGGTGGGATTCCTACTCGGGAACACCCGTGTGCCAAACAGCATAGCAGACTTAGCTAAACAGCTGAAGCGTGCAAAGAATGTCAAATGAAAATACAATATAAAATTCCAGAATGATTTTCTTTACTGCCCTCATCTTCCTTATATGGTTGTGAGGCTTCCCTAGCCTTGGCCCACGTCATAACTACGCTACACATGTGGCCACTAGTCTCTATAAATACTGCGATGTCTCTACATGATCTCCAACATCTCTGCATTGACTTTCCACTCCTCCATCATGTGTGAATTTAATGAACCACTCCCTCCATCTCTTCATCATTATTTCTCTATGATCTTACTTTTATTCCTCCATGATCTTACTTTGAATCCTCCACTATCTCCATGATCTTCCTCATTAATGTTGCATGATCTCCACCCTTCCTTCATTAATAAGTTGCTCCACTACTCCATAATGCTGATCTATTATCTAAGTAACCAACATTCACACAAAAAAGTGGATTTTATTCATCTATGGGGTTTATGGGTCCCTCCACCCTTTTATTTACTTAACTAAGCAAAAAAAGTAAGAACTCTAATATTCCAATTAACTGATGGAAAATTGGGAATATTACATGGGAGGAGGCATGGGAGAGATTAGGGAGGGATTTAATTCTCATCGAGCAATAAACTTTGAGGTGGTGAATGATTGTACCTCATTTCATATAGTTATGTTGTGGTATAGTGTGGTCTCGAGAGCTACGAGGAGGCTTTTGTGTTCCCTTCTCATGGAAATATTAGCAGGGAGGATTCATTTGTGGGCGGACACCCACATTGGCTTCATGGAATTGGTAACAGGGTATGTACCATTTCTTATTTTTCATCCCTTCTCGTGACATACTATTATTGTGAATGTTTCTTGTAGTATTTATGCCCCTCCTATGAATGGGTGATTGTGTGACTTTGTAGTGTATGTTCGCCTGATGAACATGTCTATGTAACTCAATTTATCTTGAAATTGTTATTTCTAAGCCGGTATCCATTTTTTTAAGGTATCTTACTACTTCGAATGGGAATGTATGGTATAATTTGGGCTCCTTATCTGTGAGAGAAGGATTTTACACCTAGTTGGAATGGTTGTTTCTGTATTTGGCTAAAATGGATTCTTAATATACTTTGCATGTCGTAGTTTCTCGCTTTACAACATGTTGACACATTTTTATATGGTAAGTGGCTTGAGGAGTTGGTGAGTATCTCTTCCCTTTGGTGGAGACATACCACCTCTGGCTTATATCTTCTTCGTTCGATGTCTAAGAATAAGGTGTTGATAATTGGAGGAAAGATCCAATGGAGGTTGGCTGTCTCGAACCGCTATGCTTTCAAATGGCTTGGGTCTAATGTTATTTTCTTCTTGCTCTTCTTATCTGTAAATGTATTAGGTTCTACTAACTTGAGATACTTCTTAGTCTATGAGTCGTGGGTCTCTTTTTGATTGGCAGTTTATTTAGAAAAGTATATTGTAGTACAACAAACATTAAGATAAATTACTAGGCCAACCACGAGCACAGGCTCGCCAGGTACTGGGGGTCTTAGGTGAAGTCGAAGGAATAGGTCCCTAGGGGGACGAGGATCATCCTAGTCAGAGGCACCAAGGAGGAGCATACATAAATCAAATGATCTGCATATTAGTGTCATGACCCAAGCATATACAACAAGAACTCCTAATAATGTGAGGTAGATGATTGTGGGTTTAGAGGCTGATCTCAATCAACAGGATGATCAGGAGATACAGATGGAGGAATAACATCCATTGCTTGCGTTGTTCCCTAATCCATGCCACACTTGTGGCAGGCTCACTTAGTACAGGTAGAAAATACATCTCTATTGAATGACGAAGAACATAATAGCGAGAGTTATTATGAACGCAAAAGGTTCCATTAAATATGATCCAAGGTTTCATGAAATTCAAAAGAAATTCCAACTTATTCAATTTCAAATTTAGCAATAGAATGTCTATCTGGATCGTATTGAGAAGCACATTCAGTGCCCTCCTCAATCATAAATACTAGGTTCCAGTGCAAAGGACCCAGCTCCGGTGGAGTCCTCAGATGACTAATATTTATTTGTTTCCTTTTTATTAAATTTTGATGATTTATATGTCAATTGGTAGTACTTATGTTATCATGTTAAGGGTGAAGTGGTTTCTAGACATTAAGGAAAATAAGGTTGAGTATGACATACTTAAGAACCTTATATTTTGGATGGCTTATAATGCATTTTGATGCCCAACAAACCTAGTTTCTGAATGGATAGGTTAAGGCCACATAATTTATTTTATGGATGTAACCTGATTTTATGATTATTAGTGGTTACATGTAATAATGTGGCTGACCCACCCAACCACCATGCAACACATGGGAATAATAAATTTTTCCCCATGCACATTGTCTTGTTGAAGGGAATTCTCACCTAGATAATGGATATGCTTATACCTTTAGTTATTTTTTTCTTAAAATAAGGTTCATAGATATTGGAAACTCATGATCATGCTTATAACAATGTGTCGTTTCACCATCGCTCTATTACATGGAAAATTTTAAGGGTGGAAAATTATATTAATGTCTACAAAAATTGGCGAATCTTAATAGTCCTTAATATGAAAACTATAAAATGTTTGGCGATATGTTTGTAAAAATATTCAAATATCTAATAACTTCATATAGTCTCTATAAGAATTTGGCGATTTTTAAGGTAAAATAATTTTGTATTATAAAATTTGGGCAAATCATTCTCAGAAAAAATGGAAATTGACGAATATTTTTCCTTGCCCTTGAAATTTAGCCCACTTGTGAATATTAGCCCCTGAAATTTTCCCTGCTCTATTAATCGACCTTTGTAATGGTATTTTTATTCCTCCATAATATGACATAATACCATGTGGATAATTGGTAATGGATCATCGACGTGATATATCAATTGAGAACAACTCAGATCTTTCGAGGAGATCCAATAGTGTAAAATTTATTACAAGAAATTAGAGTTATCATCCCCCCTTTCAAGTCCAGTTTTCCATTTCCATTGGTTAGGTTTGGAGGCCAGGTTCTCTAGAAGTTCCATGAGTGTTTTTTTTGCTCTTCATATTTCTTTTACCCATACTATTTTCCCCCTTACTACACTCCCATCCAAAAATATTGTATTTGTTTCCCCTCATCACAGATCATTTTGTTATGCATTGAGGTGTTTTTCTTATAGTGGCTTATCCACTCGATGAACAATAAGAACACAGAGAACCTTACATCACTCCTTAACTTTCCACATGATTGAAAAAATATTGATTCCTTTCTTGGAAATTATTAGGGTTTGAAAGATTAACTAATTGGCTCAATTTTTGTGTAGGCCTGAGAATATTTGAAGGGACTTTGAGATTTTCCACATCAAATTAGGGTTTAGGCATATATTTTAATGGGATTATTCTTTATTATTACTAAATTTTTATCTTGGTATGATTTTCTAGTTCTATATCTAAGAATTATTTACATTACGCATCACATGGGGGCTTTATTTAGGTAATTTTCAAGTTGTACTAATAGTTTCCTTACTTCCTTGAAGGCCTCCCCTCGATTAATTTGATGGTTTCCTTATCTGGATTTATTGAACTCGTACTTCCCTTAGCTCTCCTTTTGTTGGTCCAAGTGAAGTTATTTTGGAGCTTATTTCCATATTTTCCAGACATAGGTCTTAGCAATAGGATTTCATAGGTCAATTTGTCATCACTAGGATTTTATGCCTTGGTATCTCAGTTTTATTTCATTTTAGAATCGTTATGATAAATTATTCTCATATTTTTTTCCATTGAGATGATATTATTCTCGTTTCTTTAAAACCATAATCTATCCTTATTTGGTACTGATATTTCCTTTGATTTCCTATACGTATCCTTATTGAAAACCTCGAGACTACCCTTCCATGAGATGCTCTAAACCATAAGTAATTATCGAAGATCATACTTAGATTACTAATGTACATGAAGGGTAAACATTTTCACTCTTATTTTACCATAGTACCCACAATATTTATCAAAACTATCTCTTAACATGTGTTGGAGGTTTCAATGGATGAGGAAATCCTTCTAAGGTAAAATTTAGGGTAATTTGTTTTATGTCTTGTTTACTTTTAGGTTTTTTAGGGATTATATATAACCTACTAACTGAGCCTTTGTATTTCTTTTTTTTTTCTCCAGGTTAGGATTAATTCCATTAAGGCTTATTGGGGAATGATCTTAATACTCAAAATTATTTGAGGTGCCTTATTGTCGTTGTAACTTCTTCTATTGCATGTTATATTCTGGTTTGCAATTTTTCATAGCCCGTTAGTGGTCATAGCCTCAAGTGGCATAAATTTTTACCTTTGGGTGTTTTAATAGATTTTGTTTTAATACTGAGATTAGAATTTCTTAAGCTTGTTAATGTATACAACTATATTTGTATGAGTTTATAGTATTCATATTAAACCTTTATTTAAATGTATTTATGTGTATTTATATTTATAAATTTTTTAATTTATCAAGCACATTAGACTACATGTGCTTCAATTGACTCCTAAGCATTACTAAAGTAGCCTAATTGTAGCAACATAACTTTGAAAATTATTAAATTTAACCAATTTATTTTTCTAATTTTTTTCATCTTCTAAATTCTTTGAGTGAAGTAGTCTCTTTATCAACAAGCAATGTAAATCCATGTATCTTTATAGTTTCTCAATGTTTTTAGACCTTCATGTATAATGAATGCAACTTAATTCACTACATATACTCGACCTTATGTTCAAGAATTATGTTAGCTATCAAATATATATTTACTTATGTATAAATTTTGAGCCCTTTCCTTAAGAAAGTTACTTATTCGTGGCTTTTGTATATGTGATTTTTTTTTTCTGTCATTACAAAGTTACATATGGATAAACCCATGTTCCTTCCTATTAAACAAGGTATTTTATCAAGAATTATTCTAAGGCTATCTTTATCAATAATACTTAGTAACTTCTTCCTAGTAACCCTCATCACAATCAAACTCAAAATTTCTTGAGTCTTGCAGGTGAAAAAATGGTTAGCTACAAGTTTTCTATTCCAAGAGTTTCTACCACTATTGTTGAAGTTTTTAGATACTAGAAGTGACAAATATATTTTTCAATAGATAGTACAAAGGATATTCTGCAACATAGGCCTAGGACTTTGCTAAACTTGCTTATCCTATATACCAATACAAACATCCATAGATAGGTATTTTCCCTCCTTTTATAATATTTGAGTAAAGTGACAAATCATGTATAAAATTTAGATACTTATCAAAATCCATTTAACAAATTTCGTACTACATGTATAAGTACTTTTTCTTCCATTTTATGCATACATTCATTTTCCACTATGAGAACAACTATTGAAACATTTCAATAAAATAATTTGATCACTTATGTGAGTATTTGGAAATATAATAAGAACAAGTGTGAAACACCCAACCAAATAAACCATTTCTACAACGGTTTCCCCCAATCCATAGGCTACCTTTTTGTCATAAATCCCAATCAATATTTGATATTCTTCCTCCTTAGAACCTAGCAACATCCTTCTTGTTCATTATCTATCTCTTTTTCTTCTATCCAATACTTCTTGTTGAAATTCATTCCTTCTCTCAAATCGACTTTCTCTCTCACAATCTCTCTTTTTCTCCACTCCCCCCCCCCCTCCCACATGACCCTTTTCTCTTTTCATGCCAATATGTGGGGGTTAGGAATATTGGGAATATGGGGGCTTAAGTTGTGATAACTAACACTCAAAAAATTGTTTCTTATTGGACTCCAACTAATTAATAATAATTTCTAGAGAGTACAGTAGCCTAACTACACAAGTGTTGGATCCTTTTATATTTTCAAATAAACAATAAGTGAAATATGATAATATATTATTCATAAAAATATATTAATTCTTACATCCTTGATTAAGAATATCCAAATAATTATTAGCCCCATAACTATTATCCTTATTTGAATATTATAGAGAAATATAAGGCCATAGAGTTTGATAAATAAATAATTACAATAGGGGCGCTACCTTTCGTCTATCCTTAAATGAAAATCATCCATGAAGTTTCCTCTACATTCATCAGTTCAAGAAAAGTAAAGGAAATCCTTCTCACATTTTCTCTTCCATCTCTAAATAGACCTCTACAAAATAGCTCCAATCATACACAAAAAAATAATATTTACTCAGTTTGTGATCCATACTTATGTAGGAATGCAATAAAATACATAAATAAACATAAACGCGAAGATGAAATAGAAATAAAACTTCATTTAATGAATATTAAATAACTGAAATATGCTTACATACAGAATGGAAATAAAATAGCTCGGGAGATTGTAGCTTATCTCTGAGAGGAGATGTGGTGGCTACATATAAAACCTTAAATATCCAAAAACATAACCTTAGGAGATGAAGTGCAAAAACTATGGGCCCCGTTTGGGTACATTGGTACATCAACTTCCTAGGGTCATAAGTTTGGCATACGATCTTTGTTTGGCGCACACAATACCGCATTCTAAATACTATCCGAGTAGTACAACTTTTGAGTGCCCAATGTTGGTCAATGGCCCATGTTGGCCCTTGTTTTCCCAAAAAAACGTCGTTTGGGGCCTCAAAATGGATCTAGAAGTTAAAGACCCGAAAAACTTCCAAAAATACTAAACTGTGCTATAATTAAGGAAACTGAAAAAATTGAAAGAAGCAATGGTGGAGGTCTAAGTGGAATAGGTGGGTGGACACCAATATTCACCTGGCTCAGTTAAATATTTAAGAATGTCTCATAATATTAGGCACAAGAGTACTCTTGACTTGATCTATTCCCTTACAAGATACTATATCTCTCTTTGTTTTAATACTACTATATATATATATATATATATATATATATATATATATATATATATATATATATACACACACATATCATCATAAAGGTTTATAACCTATAGGTCTTTCAGAGATGCACCACACACCATTCAAGTTGTTTTAACCGTATCACATGCAATGGATTTTATTTCCTTAATTTGGGGTCTCAACCCTTACACACTTCTACATGTTTACAAGGGTATTCCATGGCCCCTAATGTTAATTAAACCCTTTCCTACACCAAAGAAATGGAGGTCGCTACCTTAGAAAAGTGCATATGTTAAGTTCAAGGTGTGTCATTGTGATCCAATCACAAGTGGAAAACCTTGATTTATTCCTCACATCGAATGATGGAAATGAGTCATGATCAAAAATTCAAATATATACTACCTCACCACCGTCATTTGGTTTGTATCCTTTTTGTTTTTTGAGCTCTCTCTCTCTCTCTCTCGAATTTCTTGGGGTTTGATTATAAAGGTGTCATTTATTAGCGTTCAAAAGGCCCTATAAATCCCTCACACTACTTAGCTTCATGTAAAGGATTATTGTTCTTTCCAATGGAAAGTAACCACAGAGCTTATTCATTTGGAGATTGTTTTTCTTGCTAATTTTCTCTTATTTATTTTTATATTGAAAAGTATTGTTTCACTTATGGTAGTCTCAATGCTCTAATGGGTTGTGTTAAAATGTGAAAATTCTCACACGATTTTGTCCTGGTATATTTTTCCTATGGGAGTTTTGAGCCTAGAAATTATTAGCCTATTTTTTTCATATTCCAAGGAATACTTTTGCTCCAATTTGTTCTTGTCTTTCATGGACAATTGTACCTATTCGATTTCATTTTACAATTAAACATGGAACCCCCTCATATAATGGTATAAATTTGGGCTTACCTATCCTTCCTATTTTATTATGCACAAATTTTCCAATTTGGCCATACCTGGGGTTTATTAATACATTGTTCCCTTGGATTTTTTGTTTGTTTGTAACATAGGTCCAACCTTGGATAAGAGGATCAACAAACACTCCTCTATTAATTTAGGTAAATACCATTTCCATGGCCACTTTTAGTCTATTCACCTTATTCATAGTCTGGTTGTGCTATGAAAACCTTGGATAAGAGGATCAACAAACACTGCTCTATTAATTTAGGTAAATACCTTTCCATGGCCATTTTTAGTCTATTCACATTATTCATAGACTGGTTGTGCTATCAAGGTTTTCACTCTAGATTTTTTCTTCTATATATCATGACTACTTATATTATGGAAATGTATTTACTCTTGCATGGTTACATGAAGTTTTCTCTTGGTTTCCCCTTTTGCAAGAAATTAATTTTCTTTGTGTGATTTTTCTTTTCTCCTAGGTAATTCCTATACATTAACTTCGCCTCATTACATTTGTATGGATATTTTAGCTATCTTCAGGGTCCTACTCTTTGCATAGCCTATAATTTCCTTTGTATTAGTAATTTTGAGAGGTGTACTACCTCTAAACCTATATCTCTAGGTCCTTATGCACCCTGGTTGTTAAGAAAAACATAACAGCAAACATTTCTATTTCCTAGGTTTTGCTCGAAAAGATTAGTATCACATTTCTCACTGTGATTCATATCTTTGGTTGTTCGAGGTTTGATTAATAAAACCTTCCTAGTGTGATCTTTATGATTAAAACAATCCTCCTTCCATGTACCTAATGAAATTCCTAAATTCCTTTGCTTCCTTTGCAAGGTTCCTCTAAGCCAAAGCTGAGTCACATCTACTACTATTCTATGTTTTGAGTGAAATAGACATTTGCTTAAGTTCAATCATAGAGATTGTTACAGTTTCTAGTCTTTTTCCGATGCCAATTTTTTACATGTGTACATATCCTTTATATGAGGTTTAATACCCAACATTATGGACATAACATGTCTAACTTTAATTTAAATTAATATATTTATTGTGTTTTCTGTATAGTTATGCTCATTGGAAACACATCTGGCTTAGAAATGGTCATGCATTTATGCCATTTTCCTATTTATACCTTTGCATGGTTAATAGGGTTAGAAGTAGAAATCTATTCTACTTTACCAGTAAATGACCTGTTTAATTATTTTACATTGATCCTATATAGTCAGATAAATACTCAACGACCATCGTAACTTTTTAGGTGGTTTAATTATGTGAGTTATTTTTTATATTTTTTATATACTTATACATGTACATGAATATTTGTTATTCTTGAATTACAATACTTGTAATAGTAATTAGATGGGGCTTCCATCCCCTACACATTTTGATAATTATAAATATATTCCAACACCTTCATATTCTACTAATTATAATTATATTCATTCTAGGGCTTGATAACAATGTAGTAAGCTTTTACACTTATAGTAGGATTCATTGCGATATTTGAATACAATTTGTTTTCAAGATTTCATATCCTATTTAGGTGTTCACTATAGGTTTTCTATATAAGTACATTATATTGAAGTAATGTTTCGATCAATATTAGATACCTCAATCCTAAAACTATCTAATTCCAATGGTGAAATGAAACTATCTATATCACCAAAATCAAACAAAATTTTAACTTTTACATGATTTGCCATACCTATTATTTCCACCATGGTGGATTGGCGTTTATCTTTTTGGTTATTAACCACCACATATATTTGATTGTGGGTTCTTATTCCTCCCATTTTCATTCCCTTCTCTATGGGTGGTACTAGGTTGTGCCTTAGGGTAGTCAAGTTTGGTATTTAGGCCCTCCACATACCAAACACGTGATGTAAGGTGGATTCTAGATATATTTTTGTGGAGTGCTCTCTAATGAGTTACTTTTTCTCGAACATTTGACTCTAGTTATAGCTACATGTGTCTCTCCTGGACTTTTAGAAGCCCCAATTTTTTTTGGAAAAAACACATTAACAACCATTGAAATTACCAATGCAACTTTTTTGGGTATAAACCAGTTTCCATATGGAAATGGCCAAAAACATTCTCCCCTATAGAAGGTTTGGAGGGACATGCCCAAAATTATTGGCTATTTTGAAATCATAGGTTTTCTTTCCCCTTCTATGTCCAAGTTTTATTCTACATAAATAGAATTTTTAACAACTTTCAAAATTGACGATGGCTTCCACATCCATACCATTTCCCTAATCTAAGGGTTTTGTCCATAAATTATTCAATCTTACTAAGATTGAGAAGTTTCTATATAGGAGAAACAATTGACCAAATCCAATGTAATATCATATTCCTCTATATTTAAATTTCCTTGAAAAAATTCTTGGAATTCTCCAATTTTCTTCTCTTCAAATATGGTGGTAATAAATGTTTGCTAAACCTTTCCTAAAATAACTCACAAGTTACATTATCAACAATGAGGTGGAACTGTCACTCTTGGTTACCCCACCCATTTAAGGAACTATCTTTCAGGTTAGATATTTCTATCTTGGCCTTCTAATTAAACGTATACTCACTCAGTTTGAAAAATCTCATCATTTCTTCCATCCAAGCTTTTGTATTTTTACTAGCATGGTGTCCAAGAAACTCTAGGTGATTAAAATTCTTGATCTCCCTACGAATATCCTTAGTTGGGGATCCTTAATGATATTCCATTGATCCCTTAAGGTTTCCCTCCCCTAATGGATGGTTATCTACTTCAACCTCATATGCTTGGTTCCCTCTTAAATTTTAATTAATTTCCTCTAGGTAGTGCAAGATGAGAGTGAGCTTCATTGATGGAAATGTTGGTTCTGTTAGAGGTGGTCCTTACATTGAATCTCCATGAGCCTAATTCCATTAAATACTCACCATACTAAACTAGTTTAATATAAGCTAGGAATACATGGGTAATTAGTGTAGGTAATGGCATTCACAATTTCTCTTTGACTCACATATGCATACATAAGGGTGGATGACATTTTTCATTTTAACTATGCTCATAAATTAGCATTATTAATAATGAATATATAATCAAGAATATACTAATTCTTCTTTATGTGAGCACCAATACATATTCAATAATATTTTTATTTACCTTCCTAAAGTGTTTCATATTTCCTCCCTTAACAACATTAATTAATTAGTATTGATAAATTATATTAGTTAAATAAAGTTATTAGATTTTATCATTTTAATGGGTTAATATATATATATATGTATATATATATATATATATATATATATATATATATATATATATATCTATATATATATATATAGATAGATAGATAGATAGATAGATAGATAGAGTTAGGAGGGCTTGCCCATTCTACTTACTTCACTCGATGGAATAGGGGGTACACAGAATCTATCCTCTACAACGTGGGTGATTTTCGCTCCGAACGACGAGTTAGTGAGTTTTCAAGGGATTTGTATTGGTAGATCGACGAACAATATTGTTGAGTATAGAGGAATAATAACTAATATAATGGATAATATATATTCTAGTGTATAAAAAGTATTATAATTATAATTTTATAAATATATAAAAAAAATCATAAAATTGTAGATTGTCATTATAATATTGATAAAAAAAAAATAGAAAAAATAGTAAATAACCTATACATAATTACCTTCCACCAAGAGTAAGCATGGTAGCATACATCCTTGCATGAGTTCAACCTTCCCTCAACCCCAACATCCGAATGGAGAAATATTTCACAACTTGTAGAATGAGTTAGGTAGAGGACATAGATACAAGGTCGAACTATTCATGGTGATAAGGAGAACAAGTGGAAAGAGAAAAATAAATGAATATTTATCTTCAGGCATTAAAAGCAAGTGATTACAATATTGAACTATATTTTTGGTCTCTTTTACACCAAACATAGACAAAATCCATCCTTTATTCACTAAATATTCAAGACTATTATTATACATCCTTACATATATATGATTACGATGGTTAATATCATATTTATTTGCAATGATGTACCAGTACATGCAGATGATATTGTAATGTTATTCATATCATGGTGTTTGAAGAAGCAACAATCCATGATTTTTCATCGAAAAAGTTTTAGCTTTAATCTTTCCAATTTTTTTTCTTAAGTTTATAAAAATTATTTATCCTTACATAAGTATGGTTATGATTGACAATATAATCTTTATTTTAAACGATATATAGGTACATGTAGGTGATATTTTAATGGTTTTCATATGTTGATGTATAAATTTTCAACAAATTTTTATTTTTTGGGGGAGGGGGTGACGATGGGTCTGGGGGGCGCTGGGTTTACAAACATTGAGAGTAAATTAAAATAAAATTTTATGGTAAACGATTAAATATATATTCTTTGAGTTGAAGGATGGAATGAATTTTTGTGTGTTCCACAATTTTTCATGTACTTAGGAAAAGGAAAAGGGTGAGAGGTAAATGACATTAGAAATGTCTGTGGAATTGTAGAAATCATGTGGCAGTCACGGATGGCTAGATGGATGATCAACGTGGAGGGATGATTCTAACAAAGATGACATTGATTCTAATCTACTCTTCATGTGGAAGGTACAATTATATATTCAAAAGGAACATTTTCCATTATCAAATGAAAAATTCAAGGCTATCATTAATGGTAATTACTCAAGGGAAAAATTAGTTCAAGTTAAAAAAAAAAACATAAAATAAGTTTAAAAATTGCTCAGGTTGTTTCGAATGGTACCTTCTTATAACTCTCTTGATCCATGAGAAAGTAGGGAGGGTATAATTGTTCTTTAAGTAACTAATAGTGTTAGGGTGGGAATTGAGGCAAGATCTGAAACATGTGTTGATCAAGCTGCCCAAGGTCCATTATATCGACCTCACACAATGATGCCTCATCATGCACAATTTATTTATGCTTAAGCTTTGTAAGAATCATATAATTATGCATGTGTGTATCAAAGGCATGCTTCACCTCCTAATCCATTTACAATGATAAATGGGTTTGAATCTGGTAATGATTATTGTGTGGTAGATATAGAGCTTGAATATCTAGACCATTAGAGAATAACAAAACATGTTTTAGAGAAGACTTATCTTGATGAGATCAATAGGACTTATGTGCTAGGATAGGTAGAATAAATTTAAGCTTTCCTAGACAAAGTTTACTTTACATTTTCTATGACGTGATCATATCCTTCACTTCTACGGTCATCTTCATTGTATCAATACTGATTGAAATATATTTTATAGATGTTTTGGTAGCTTATTTGTTTGAAATGATAATACTTTGATACAATTATTATAAGGATATTGATAGAAAAATCAATAAAAACATTTCTTTTGAAAATAAAAGGCTATTATTTGATCAATGGTGTTAATTTTTTTAGGCAAAAAATAACAAATTTATTTCGAAGGACAAATGGTGGCAGATAGTTAGCTGTGCTAGCTAATGGACATATTTTTAATACGTCAAATTCTATAAGAAAATATGAAAGGTGTTTCACATTCTAATGTGTATTAGGGAATTTGATTTTAACACTATTGCATTTACTTGTGCAAGCAACAAGCATAATGCAACCTTAACAACTCCTCTCTATGCTTTTATCTCCCCATCAGCTTTGTCAGTGTTGACTCTTATTTGGGCCTAACATCTTCTCTTAAGTATTGTAGGAAATATGGTTTAGTTTATTTCTTGAAATCTTATGAGAAGATTTTTATTTATAGGAAATTTATTGTACTTCAACTTAGTTCTTAGTTTACAAATTTTTTCACAACCTCCTTTTTCGCATCATGTAGGAGCTTTCTTCCCCTTCCTTATATCATGATCCAAATTATTTGTTCATGATATGGTGCATATGCACCTCAAAAATTTCTGGGCTACATCACATGGCACCTTCCACCTCATTACATCCCTCTAATGTTTCCTTTCTCGCAAACTATCACTTGAAGCCAAAAATATTCTCTCTCTCAATGTATCACAAGGAAAAGCTTTCACTTGTGATATATCATGACGACTATTATTTTATGATCTTTTTATAGGAAAGAGTAGATTTATGTATTAATATGAGCCCATTCTCGGCATAAAACCAGGTGATTTACAATATAATATAATGCCAATAAAGGCTCCAAATTGAATTTCTTGCACTATGAGGCCTTTCAATTTTTCAAAATATACTTAGTATTTCCAAACTACTACCTTGAAACTATAAAGATAAAAAAATTGCCTCAAAAGTGGCACACATTCTCAACATATCATATATTATTTATATTAGGGCTCCTTATTTTCCCATGGATGAGAAAGGAAACCAAAGAGGTAACCATAGACCAACTTTAGACTTGGTATATAGCCCTACCAAATCAAAGAGGGATCTCTCTATATCAAGCTCACAACCAATGCAAATGACTAGAAAATAATTATTTTAGGCTATTTATAAGCTCAGTAGGGTTTGATTAGGGTTTGATGGACAAAGAAGCACCAATTTTAAAAACTAGGCAAGGTATCCCAAAAGATCAATTATGGTCATAGTATGGGGAAAGATAGTTGTGATTAGTGACAAAATTGGTTTGTCATTTTAGTATGGTGAGGAGTAAAGCATATAAGAAGTTAAGTGAGCATAATGAATTCACTCATTCAGAGGATGAAACACTTAAATGCTTATCTTAAACAAAAACAGAGCATAAAAGAATGATTTTGTTTCAAACCTTAAAATATAAAGCATAGGAAGAAAATGGATGGTCGCTTGAAAAACTTGATCATTAGATGCATAAGAAAAATAGATAAAAAAAATGTCACTAACAACATCGCAAGAATCCCATAAAAATAGATGTAACTGCCTGTAAATTACATGTGCAAATAATCAAGTACACTAGCGCCAAAAGAGTGTGAACTTCAAATATCCAACACTCTCAATGACTTTATTTTGAGTAAATATAGAAAATAAAACAAGATTACACCTCTAGGGGTCGAATCCTGATCCATAGCAACTAATTAATGAAGCTAATGATTCATTGCCTAATCCTAGGGAGGATAGAAACAACTTTCCCCTTTTTTAGCTAACTAGTTAAGATTTTATCTCAAGGCATTAATCATAATATTATTTACAAAAATGACCATTAATAATCATATTAATCATCAAAAAAATCATGGTCCATTTGTTACATCGACCAAGTTGAGCTTTGACCTCCATGTGTCATGAAAAACCTTCAAGCCCATAAACGTAACAAAATTTCCCAGAAACACAACAAAAAATTGGAGGATGATTTGGAGGCCTTCCTGGATGGGATTTTTGCTGAAAAAGGTATCTTTGAAAACCTAAATATTTATACTACATAAGGGTGTCATAAATAACTGCAAAAACAAGCTCCAAACCCCTAAAAATTTGACTTGAAATCAAATTTTCACAAAAGCACAGCGAATGGTCTGAAAAAGTGGCAGAAAGGTCAAAAATAGGCATTATTTGGTTAATTTATGAAAATTTGTGAAATTTCAAGCATCTCCATGAACTATTCTAACATTTTTTTTCTATTAGAAATATTCACATGATTGAAATTGTGAATTTGGGCCTCCTAAAAAAAAATCGCATCAAGTACTCGCTACGTTTTTGTAGAGTGTTTTTTATTGTGTGCACAAAAAACTCAAAAAACTCAAAATTTTGGTCTTTTTCTTCTCTATTTTCTATTATGCTTTCGATCCACCAATGAAGAATCTACCAAGAGGTTTAGGTTATCCTTATTTTTGAGTTTTCTTAGGGTCTTCTTGAGCTTCTTCTTCATATTCTTAATCCTAACCTTGTAAACCATGTTTCTTGCATAGTAATGCCTTTCCATATTCCTTTAAATAGTGATATTCATGTTGGCCTTTTTTAATAGCTTTTCCAAATGTTCATTTATTGCCCCAAGGAAATAATCCCTATCTTCTTCAATTTCAAAATTTATGATGTCATTTATGTATTTGTGCGCTTGAGGAGGAGATGGCTCTTTTTCATATTTTTACTTTGTTGCCATTGCTCTAGTTTTAGGCCTTCTATGTTGCATCTAAATGTTCTTCTCATACAATTGCTCCACATAAATTATGGCTTTGCCTTTGTCCTTTCATGTCAAATTATATGCTTGGATATATGATGGAGGGATTTTTTGTGGCTTACCTTGCTACATTAGGCTTAGTTTCAGTTGTGTATTTTCTTGTTGAAAGAAAGCCAGTGTTGTTATATCATCCACCACCTTAGCCCTAAGAAGCTTATAAAGGCAGACCACCTGATAGCATAAAGTGGTAAAGTATTTAAAAGTGTGAATGGGTAAATATGAATGAAGATCCATATTAAAAAGGGAATAAGGCGCTATATTATATGGTAAGACTTGTGGAAAAGTTTTAACTGAAACAAAAGGACAAAGGTGCAAGACAGCTGTATGAGGCGGGGCCTGCCCACAATCTGCAGATTCAAAGGATAAAGGCGTGTGAACAATTCCGGGGGGGGGTCAAGAATGGCAGGGGGAAGGCAAAAGCTCCCCCCTCTGGAATTCTAGTGACGTGGCATATGATGGGACCCGAGGCAAATATTCTGTGGGGAAATGGTCGTAGGACTGAAGCTGCTACAAAACCCCGCTAGCTTTTCTAGTGGGTCTGACCACGAAGGACACCTGTCGCTACGAATACAACGGTAAGGTAAGTCTTAGGACACTCGGTACATGACTAGTACCGATATTTAACTGACATGTGGTATGCACCTAACCAAAATCTGATAGCGAATAACCAGATGCTGCGTGTCTCAGTGTCGATGTCCTTATGACATCAGCCCTAGTAGTGTCATCCTAGTCTCGTTTTCTGGGAAATATGAAGTAGTATAACCCTCTCCTATAATTCACTATGGTAAAATACATTCTTTTACGGATATTGTATAGCTAAAGCGCGAGCGTCGGTACCAGCTCTGCCAAGTCGTTTTAAACCTCCCTGCGTCATTTTCCCCGAGCATTGTCCTTACTGCACAGGTATTCCATCCCTTTTTCACTATCTAGTTTCCTTCCGCTTTTCATTTTTCATAAATGGTCATGGTTAAAGTCACGGTTAAGAAGTCAGAGCCTGAAACCCCTAAAGCTCGTGAGTCCAGGGCTGCTCCTGGACCAGAACCTTTCACAAACTTGCAAGTCCACATCCGAGACCCTCAATACCCATTTTTCATTAGTAGTGTCAAGCCGGAGCTTTTCAGGAAGCATGTGGAAAATAGGGACAGGTTCAGGGTCGTTTTTTGAGGACTGTATCACCAAATTACTCCCCCTGTCTACCCGGTGGTCGAATTCATTTTTTGGCTCAGAGAAGCTTACGATGAACGCTGGGATATGTTCCCATCATCTAGGGGAACAAGATATTCAGTATATCCCCTGAAATCATCAGAAAAGCCCTCTGTTACCCTACTAGTTCACATTATGTTAGTTTCAATGAAATGACACTATCCTTCCAGTTTTCTAAGTTACCATGGAGGCAGTAGAGCGATTTCATCACTGCTATTTCTGACTCCCGCCTCACAGCCTTCCCGTCTGCGGACCCGGTGCCCCTGAACACATTCAAAGAAGACCTTTAGCCAACTCTTTCCCTCATTGCCGGATTACTAGGTATAGAAGGGGTCGGGCAGGTCTTGAAAGAGTGTGCATCCCTTTTATTGCTAATGTCACAACCTGGCGTTGTATTAGATATCCCCGGTTTCTTGGCCACCTCCATCCAAGCTCAATTTCAAGACCTCTTAGCTACAGGTCATTTTCGTTTCTGTTCCATGGTTTTCTACCTTTTCCTCTTCCAACAAGCTGATAAGTTTGAGGGTTTGGGTCTAGAAAAGGTTTATAGGATAAACTCTCAGCCAAGACCTATCTTTGACTGGAGTCCTGCAATGCATCAGTTGGAAAATGGGGTGGGTTATTCAAGTTTCTTGAATGAATTCATGACAATAGCTTATACTATTATTCATGAAAATCCTCCACCCAGTATTTTTCCTAAGAAGAAGAAGTGGCTATAGTATAGTGAGGCTGAAAGCACAAGAGACTAGTACCTATTTGATGACTACACTGAAATCAGGGTTTACGGTGCAGAAGTTTCCCCTTACAGATTTCCAGTTTTTCCCTCCCTGTAGATTTATGCCCTCGAATACCTCTAGCAGACCTTGAAGGCTGACCAACTCCACTTCCTCCATGTGAAAAAGGGGTTCATTCTCAAACTCCCTACAACCATTGGCCCATTCATTGTTAACTCAAGTCATGCCCTCCCATAGTGGAAAACCTACTCAAGGGCATGGATTTAAGGCAAGGGAAAGCTTGGCCCTACGATCCGAAAGGCATCATCTCAAATAAAAGGAAGAAGATTAAATCAACTGCTTATGCTCATGAAACTAGACCCTTCATCGAGTGGAGAGCTAATCTTGATACCTGGCCTTTGCTTTCACAGATGGAGATTGATTCATCTACGACAGGGGAAAAAGGAGATACTGCTTCGACATAAGAAGCAAGAAAAAAAGCAGGTGGAAGAAGCTGGAGTTTCGGGAGGATGCTCTCCGCCTTCCAAAAGGCAGAGAACCAATGATGAAGAAAGTGTCGGAGAAGAGAAATCGCTGCAAAAAGAAACATTGTATGGTCAATCGGACAAGGGAAAAGTAGGTTTTGTGGTAAGACATGATGGCACATCATCTTCTGACTTCTCAGAAGTTTCGTAAGCCATCTTTGCAAATAGGTCGAAGGCAGACAGTGAAAGGAAGGTGAAAAACAGAGCTATCAGGGAAAAACACTGGTCTGAATTAGAAGGATATGTTGACAAGTATCATACTAGGTTTTCAGCTGAGATTGAGATGGACAAAGAACAATTGGTATTGGCCATGACCAAAGTGATATTAGACCCATAGGCTTGGACCACGAGATACGGAGCTCTGGAAGTGGCACTAAACATGTCATAGGTCCCACCAATTGACAAGTGCAATCTGTTCCAATGTTTTGGTGATATGCTAAAGGACGAGGTTGTGAAGCTCTCCCTCACTTTGAGGAAGCTACAAACCAAGCACAACCAAGTGCTTGATAACCTCAGAATGGAGAATATTAATTCCCGTGCACTCTCAAATGACTTGCGCAATCTGCAAACTGTTGTGAAGGGCAAAGAAAGTGGCAAAGAAGATCCTCAAGGCCATGTCATCTCATAATTGCAAAAAAAAGTTGCAGCTCTGAAACATAAGGTGAATATGCCTGGCTCTCCGCATGTACAAACTGTTGAATTAGCCCAGGTAGAAAAAGATAAGGCCAATCTGGAAGATTCCCTTGCTAAGGAAAAGGAAGAGAGGGCTAGAATTTCTGGCGAGATGACTGCCCTCCAGTCACGGATGGACGAGCTGTAGAAAAACTGAGATGCACATGTATGCTCCACACCACCTCCTGAAGGGTCCAGCTCCCTCTTGGAGCAACTGACCATGGCATTGGCCGAACTTCAAGCGGCGGAGAAGCAGGTTAAAACGACACGACAGAAGATCAATGAGCTCGAGGCATGCCTCAAGGAGAATTCCAAGAAGGTAGCGGCTCTATAGAAGGAAATAGAAGAGGGAAAACAAGAGAAGTTACAGCAGGAGAAGACTATCCAAGACCTTACGAACTGGATAAAAGGAAATATCACCCTTCTGGACGCTCGATGCTTGATCTGGACGGACATCATTACGGAAGTAAAGAAGCGTTGGGTTTTCCTGACTCTCATTGAAGAAAAGAAGGCCATGGCGTGCCTATTCAGAAGAACTCTCCACGAAGGGTATACTGATGCCTCAACTAAGGTCGAAAATGCTAAAATGTATGTCGCTCTCCTAAATGATTTAAGTTCAGAAGAATTGGTTAAACGAGGAATCAAGAGCAAGTTTAAGGAGGCATTAGAATGTCAGAAGGTGATGGAAAAGGAAGCTGCGTGCAGCCTTGCGCTGGGCAGTTTGGAAAATATGGTGACAAGTTTGGAACAATTCGAAGCAGAGTGGACCGAACTTACACTCGCCGGCCTCCCATCATGCTGGGAGCCTTCAAATGCAGTTCTTCAACCGTTATCATTATATGAGTGCCGACTGACAAAAGTGATGAATCAGACTGACATACCTTCTGAGAAGAGTGCTCGGCTTAAGGATGAAACTATAATCGCAGTACTCAGCAAAGAATTCTCCATCGTTCATCAGGTGAAACAACGGTTACCCACTCAGGCGAGCTATGCCGAACTAACTGAAGTATACATTCGGATCGATGCTTTGATTGCGATATCTGATCCTACAGCCGACACTTGGCAGAGGTGTAACAGTCATGCGACCGCATCAGCCACCACATCCGGTCCGTCCGCCTCTAAGAAATCCAGCTCCTCTGCAGCCCCAGCACTGCCTTCTTCAGCCACAGCCTCGACTCTATCCCACCACTAAAGTTGATAACTCATGATTGGGCCCATGTGGCCTCTTGTTTTCTTTTTACTTTCAATATTCGAGTGAAATTTATATTTCACTCTTGCAAATTTTACTTTATGTTGGACAGTTGTGTTATTTTCATTAGAAATGGCTACGAGCCTGTTTTGTAAAATGATGGGAAGCATTTCTACCCCATCATCAATTTTTATGTTTTGATTAAGACTTAAAACTGCATACAGGCATGCGAAAAAGATATTTTCCCAAAATATCTTTCCGCGTATGACCATTGGAAATGTTATAAAAGCAGAAAGCAAAGACATGTACAGGGTTCCAGATTTTCCAAAGGACTCACTAGCTCAAGTACTTTGTATGTATTTTTGTCTGAATTTTGATAATTAATGTTGAAGATCTCTAAGGGACTCAGTGATAAGAAGCTTTGTTGGAATTGGGGATTCTGATTTGGGTGATTCACAGTTTGTAACCCCTATATATGTTGTCTAATATAAATACTCTTTTTACATCTCTCCATATTTCTTATATCTATGCTCTGGAATGCGAGTGCTCCTGTGTTTAAATATGAATTTATCATTACAGATACTCATGTTTATTCAGTTATAGCACTTTAAATATAGCTCAGGCAGGATATTCTATTCCATTTTTTCATCTCTTCCATCGTTCCTTTGATAGTAACTATAATAGATCCTTATCTTTGGAATTGTTCACATATATGGATTCTTATCTTTTCATAGGCCCAATATATATGAATTTCTGTCTTTGGATAAGCTACGTTATGGTTAATATTCCACTACATTTTCTTCCACAGTCATTGCCTACATATTAATTGATATCTATGAGTCATTTTAGAATTTGGCCCCCTCTATAATATTCTGTCTTAAGCTGTCGGATGCATTTATGTATTGAAGTTCATACTCAGTTTCTGCAGTTTCATAGTTGTTGCGTTTAACTTTGGGGTCTTGGTTCCACCCTTATTAAAACCATTCATCCAAGAGATTATAGAATGAGAGCTTTGCCTTTTCAACTCCTACCTGTTGAGTCATATGCTCCTTGCAGTTAAGATGTCCTAGGCACTGGTCTTTGTACAACTCAAGACTATCTCTAGGAGCTACAACAACCACCATGAAATTGGCTTTGGCAAGATCATATTTTAACTCCCTAATATGTGCCTCTTTTGCCTTGATGATGTATTATGATGGCTTATCTCCATGTTTCTCTTATTCTAGGTCTGCCATTTCAATTTCAGGAGGTATCTCTTCTTCATGTTGAAAAGGTGCATCATCTCTATCTCTAGGTGGTTTCTCTCTTATATCTTCAACCTGCACTTGTTCATTGACATCCTACTTGGATAGCCTTCTGCCCCGAGATCTAGTTTTAGCCCTAGACCTAGGCATCTACTCTTGTGCCTAGGGAACAAAGACCAGCTTCTGACCTTTCTTATCTGCCCTTGAAATATTTGTTCTAGGCTGAGCTCTTGTCATTAATGGCATACTTGATGTTTCAGTTCCTTGTGGTCCTGATGGTGATGAAGGAGAACTTTGACTCTTTGGTTGGCTTGAGACGGGAAGAAGTGCAACTGACTCTAATAATTTTTCCCATGACATATTGATTTGTGCCAACCAGTGGAGGAATATCATTTTGATTAGATCATTATGGAAAAGACTTTCTTGCTGATTTCTTCCTTTGGATTGAACCTTCTCAGTCATTTTCACCAAAATTATAAACATATAGTAGGGTAGGTTTAAGGGGTTGATAGAAGTGAAATGGATCAGTAATATGATATGATTCTTATATAACCTGCTAAACCTCCCCTCACAAGTGAAATATTTCATGATAATATTCATCAAAGGGATGTACTTGTCCAACAACTGTCTACTAGGAAAGATATGAGAAAGGGACTCTTTGTACTTTGGTTTCAAGAAAATGTTATAATTCTCAAGGTCTAAATCTATCCCTTTGAACCAAATTTCACCTTCATTAGGTATTGTCGTTGCTAAAGATATGATTTATGCTGACACCATAAATTTCAACCCTGTAATTGCGACATGATCTCTTTTAAAATTGAGGGCAAATAAACTTGTTAGATCAATATTATAACCCACTTCTTGCACTTTCCTACAAAACCCTAAACAAACTACTTGCTCAACTAACCTTATTATAAAATATGATGAATTGACCTATTTTATATGAATGGGCTCATATCTTGAGATATTTTCTCCATTGAATTTCATCTTTTCACTGGTTTCTACCATGTTTGACTTTTCTTCTGACAGGAAACCCTAGTTTGACACAAGAATGAGCAAGGAGACTTGAGCTGCTAAACAAGGGTGAAAACGTAGCAAGAGTATGGAATGGAGGGATGGAGGGCAAGAAAAAATCTTAAAAAGTTATGGGGCATAAATAAGTTTTTTAGGAAGACAATGAAAGTGAATTTCTTCAATTTGAGTAAGGGAAAGGGAGTGAAAATGGAAAAACATAGTCCTAGTCTAGAAACATAGCAACTAGGTAGGGTAGTGAGAAAAAATGATAAAATGACTGAATTTAAGTGTGAGAATGGTGGGAAATTATTTATGAGGGATATTTTGGATCTATAAGCTTAGAAACT
Source organism: Pinus albicaulis (assembly GCA_034641835.2). Taxonomy (NCBI): domain Eukaryota; kingdom Viridiplantae; phylum Streptophyta; class Pinopsida; order Pinales; family Pinaceae; genus Pinus; species Pinus albicaulis. The sequence continues at coordinate 795,252,504 of CM076577.1, read as the reverse complement.
AGGAATTTTGTTTTGAAAATAAGCCAAAGATAATGAAATTTTAGAAACGCAACAACAACCCCAGGAAAATGATTTTAATCAATTCTTTGAGGAAATTGATTGAAAAAATGGTTTATGAAGGCTCCTCTTACTTTATTAAAGATTTTTTGAAGCACTGAGATGAATTTTTTAACCTGTTCTTTCCTCATGCCTCCAAAACAAAAGCGCAAAAACCCACTCTAGAAATGGAGAAGATTGATGGAAGAGCAGTAGTGGGAACAATTCAAAGCTTTGGTGGCTATGGAAGCTCTTAAAATATATAGAGATGAGATCTTGAAACTTTTGTAAGGATGGAATGAAATTCTAAAACACTTTTATGTCCCTTTACATCTCAAAAACTTGATTTTGGCTTGTTAGTGGAGTGACATCATGTGATTTAACCAAATGACTTAATGATGTGCTTTATTCCCTAAGTACTAACTCCCATGGCATTTAATTATTTTTAATGATAGTTACATGAGTCTAAATGGAAAAATTATGACACTCATGACACTCTCATGATCAACTCTATGACATCATGGCTCTTCCCTTTGAGATTTTGAATAATGACACTTAATGAAGGAAACATGACCTATGGAGACTAAATGACTCATGAAACTAATTATGAATTAACCTTGTTGACCATGGCATAAGAGTGACAATCGCACTTAGAAAATTATTTGACCGTTTAACAACCAAGAGAGGTGTCAAAATTTTATTTGAAGATGTAACGATTTGACTATAAGTCCTTATCAATCACATAGAAAGAGTACATTTTATTAGTGGTGACTCATTGACACTAATATTAGCTCCAGGTAGGGATGGAAGATCCTTTAGGAGGTGTCAAGAACACCGTATACTAGGTAGCCTCATCCATTGGGCGATGGAGTCACATACACAAACTCTATACTCAAATGACTGACTAACTAAATTGGAAAAAAAATGACTTGACTTGACTCAAAACTTGATTTGACTTTTGAACTTTAAATGTGAAACAACAACTGATCATAGAAGACTTATGGCCTTCTCCTCAGGCTTCAAAATTCTTTGACAACTCCTTTATTCTTTGACAACAAATAAAATGTTATTTACAATGGAAGTGAAACCTTTTCTTCAATATTAGGTAAGATAGTGTTTGAGGGGCCTACCATTCACCGGTCCTCTTGGAAGTACTTTCCCATCAAGATTTTCTAATAAGTAAGCGTTATTCCCTCCGAAAGCTAAAATATTGTAGGGTCCTTTCCATAAGTTCTCAAACTTACCATATTTTCCTTTGTCCTCATTTCAAGCATCCCACGGGAGAAAAAAATCTCCCAAGTTAAAATCATCAACTTTAGTTTTCTTGTCAAAAATCTTCTTAATCTTCCCCTGGGGCTTTGAGGTGTTATTGAAAACTTCTTCCCTGGACTGCTGCAAGTGGATCTTTTGATTAATTCGTCGATGAATTTCATTTGGTACACTTTCAATATCTTGTATGATTTTCATCACTGACACTGCTAGGAAAGTTTGAAAAACTGTATCTACACCATAGACTAGCTAAAAATATGACATGTCGATAGATTTATTTGTTCTAACTCTGTCTTCCCATAGAGAATTAATAAAACTTGTTTTGAAATTCCTTTTGTTCTCTTGCAACAACTTTTTGATTGTGTTCACCAATTACTTATTTGATGATTCAGCCAACCCATTGCCTTGAGCGTAATATGCTGTCGAATTCCCGAGTCTTATGTGATATTTATCACAAATGTATATCATATTTTTGGATTAGAAGGTTGTTGCATTATTAGTAATTATTTTATGTGGGAAGCCAAAACGAGACAAAATATTACTCTGCAAAAATTGAATAATTGTCGTTTTTGTAGCTTGTCTCGTGGGGATGGCCTCAATCCACTTCATGAGATAGTTGGCAGAAATGAGTATCCACATATGTTGATCTGATGATAGAGGATGAATCTCACTGATGAAATCAATCCCCCACTGCTGGAATGGTGCTTGGACTACAGTTGGTTTCAAGGGTAGCAGTAACAATTTTCTCTTTCCTTGGAAAACTTGGCATTCATGACAACTCATGACTATTTTATATACATATGAAAAAAATCTCGGCCAATAGAAGCCAACCCTCAATATCTTATTTTTTGTAGTTTTCCAAAAAAATATGACCACCATAATCACCTTTATGGAAATCATTCATCACTTTCTCAACTTCAGTTTCTACCAAAAAAATTATTAAAACCCCTCCCAGATCTTTCCTATATAAAGCATTGTTAAAAATAAAATACTTAAGAGCTTTCATTTTCAGAGAACTACCTTTACTGTTGGTCATACTCAGTGAAGGGTTCAAATTTTGCAGCACATGTGCTATATCTAAATACGATGGTGATGAAGTAGAAATTTGAGATACATGAGGTAATGAATCAACCTCCTGCTCCTTGGAAAGTGGAGCAATAAAGTTGATGTCTAAAGCATGTAAGTTAGAGTCTTCCATGTTATTAGCTAATCCTTTACCTTTGATCAATTTTTTAGGTCTTATTTCTAAATCATATTCTAGCATAACAAATATCCACTTACCATGACTGCCTTCAGGATCATTCTGTGTTAATACATCTTTTATAGAAGCATTCAGAACATAGACAAGAACATGAGAATGAAGGATATAAACTTGGAAGTATTTCAAAGCTTTAACTAGTGCCAATACCTACTTTTCAATGATATTATATTTCAAAGCCCCATCTCTTATTTTCCTACTAAAGAAAAAAATTGGATACTTTGTTTTTTGATCTTTCTTTTGCATGAGGACAAAAATAAATTATGTTCATAGGCAGTGGAAAAGATGATGAAATCAAGTGCATAATCCAGGCTGATAAGGATAGGAGCATGAGACAATGTAAACTTGAATTTATTAATGATTTTCTTGCCTCATCAGACCATTTCACCTCTCTACTTTTCATTAACGTATTGGTGATTTCCCTTAAGTGTTCAACAAGGTTAGGAATAAACCTTCTCAAGAAATTAATTTTACCATTGAATGATTGAATTTCCTTCCTACTACTAGGATAGTCTAGATTATGAATTGCTTATATCCTTGAAGGATCCACTCGGATGCCATCTTTGGATATGATATGAACGAGAAATTTCCTCTCCTGCATAGAAAACAAACTTTTTTTTGGATTCAACAATATGCCAAATATGCATATTTGGAAGATTTTCCCCAAGTGTTGCAAGTGTTCTTCATCTGTATTACAAAAAATTGTTAGGTCATCAAGATAAATGACCAAAAACACATCATTATCATTAGAAAATGTGATATCCATCGCTCACTGAAGCATTTCTCCTACATTCTTCAATCCAAAGGGAATTTTAGAATACATAGAAGTACCCCAAGGTGTCATGAAGGTTGTCTTTTCTTGATCACCCGGATGAACCAAGATCTGATTCTACCCAAAATATCCATCTAACAATGAAATCCTGGAAGAACCAACCACCCTTTGTAGGATGATATCCATCTTTGGAAGTGGATAGCTATCCTTCAATGAAATTTTATTCCAATTGCAGAAATCAAACACAAGTGGATCTCACCTATCTTCTTTCTTATCAGTACTAAATTTGACATCCAATTTTAGAAACAAAGAGGGAAAATAATACCAACAATGTACAATCAGTTCAATTTCGTTTCAATGGAGGGAAACAATTTTGGATTCATCCTTCTGAGCTTCTGATGGAAATTATTCTAATCAAGTTTTATGGGAATGGCATGCTAAATTATGCTCTTGTCATACACCTTTAAATCAGTATATTTCGATGGAAAAACATCACCAAATTTAGTCATGAGTGTTGCATATTTACCTTTCATTTCTAGACTCAAATACTTTCATATCTTAACCATTTTTGGCTTCTTAAGAGTGCCAAGATTAATATCTTCTAATCCTACCTCAATTGGAATAATTGTTGGTTTCCGTGCAACATCATCATGATAAAAAATCTCCTCCAAGGGTACTAGACCTCTTGGAATTGAGGTATCTTTTAAATGTAGTACCTTCAATTATGTTCCATGCATTTCTTGATAATCTTCATAAAACTAATCATCAATTTGTGAACTAACAAACTCTTCCTCCATCTACAAGAAATTGTTAATTTGTTTATCATTCTGGAAGACTTGCCAATACCTAACATTTTCCGAAACAACAGGGTGATGTTTGACATTGATCTCGTACTTCTTGTTAGGATAAATCGGAATCTTGAACATACTAGCTAAAGTTGCAAGGGCATCAACAATGATATTATTATTCCTTGGAATAAATGATAGAGTGTATTCAGTGAAGGTATTAAGAATTTCTAATAATTCATTATATTATGCTCACATTCTAGGATGCTTTGCCTGGTATTCCCCTTTGACTTGATTTATTACTAACTTGGAGTTTCCATATACAAAAATCTTCTTAGCACCTAATTTATTAAGAATTTTAAGACCAAATATCAAACCCTCATATTCTTCCTCATTATTGGAACAATCAAATTCCAATTTATAATAAAACATCCAGACATTAGGAGGAAGACGAGATGACTGATTCATGGGACCACTAATCCAAATTCAGATTCCAAGCCATTTTATTCTTTGGGAAGTTGAATTTTTTATGACTGATTTTGATTATTTGTTTGAGAATGATCTGTTGTCCCAGTAGGCTCTGTATCATTTACTATTTTAGTTGTCTTTTTCATTGATACATTTGGTTGCAAGCTTTTAGGTTCCAGTTTTCACTTTTATTCACTTGAAATTTCTTGAACATAATCTTAAATCTCTGAAATTTCTACTCTTTCTTCAATCAAATCCTCTAACAATGTTGAACAATCATCATTGTACCAAAAAAATGACTCTAAATATGTATGAACAACATGACTTGGCTGATTATGGGGTTTTTCTTTGCTACTAAGCATGTACTTCATCTTGTTCTCCATGTATAATCTGAGTTGATCAAAAACTGGTACAGTATCATAGGAAACGTCTAACTGAAAAGTACCTTTAAGTTTGGATCCCCATGATCAGGACAAAATCATTCTATATCTCGGAGGAATTTCTAGTACAACAATGTCCATAAGAACATTCTTAGCTGGAATTTGAACTAAGGGTTGTTAGACAGACGAATCCCTCTTGTGGACAAGAGCGATCTCCCTAGTATCCTAAGGATATCTAGAAACAAACAGACAAATGTAGACCATTTTCTCTAGACTATTTTGCTTAAGAATTACTCATTAACTATAGATAGATACTCCTACCTGAAGTCCAACACTTGCTCAGTCTTCAATCCAGTCACTCCAGAAGTTATCGATCCAGCATATAAGATCTGTAATCAAAGACAAGCAAACCAGATCAAAAGAATCTACAAAATATGATAATTCGAAAGAAATAATCTATCTTAGTGATCAAGGAGTCTAAGAATTAAATCATTCAAATGATAAATGAACAACTCAATGAGAAAATAGAATCCATTTGTATTATCTTTGAATAAAAAGAAGAAACCTTACAACCGTGACATCTTGATGTTCGTACAGGTTCTTCCGAGGTCCCGAACAAGACTTTGACTCTCTTTATCAACATAAGGCTATGGCTATGAGTATGTAATCTTTCTCATACCAATGATAGAGAACAAGGAGAGTATATTTATTCAGAAATTCCCTTCAAAACTATCGATTTCTAAGTACTCTCTCCAAATCAAGAAGAAAGTATTCTTTTGAACTCTTTATGTGCTAAGTACTAAGTATCAAGTACCCTTGAGACTGAAACTTGGTCTCAATTTATAGCAGAAGAGAGGTAGTTTCAGTTCCAAAAAGGAAGGGATAAAGCCCTCTCATCATGGGATTTCAGCTCCAAAAACCAAGGGATTACTCCATTTATGAAGGGATAAAGGTTCATGAATGGAAGGGATGAAGCTCAACCAGATAATGCTTCTACAAGGCCCCAGCTAGGAGAATATTCGACTAGTTGTGCTTCTACAGCTTAATTTTCTCTTTATTTTACCTTTTATGAGGGTCCTCATTTTTAGTGAGCTTTATGTGCAGGATGTATTGCAGTTTGTATAGCAATTAGCCGCAGTACCACAGGGAATGACTAGGAAAAGTGTGGAGTTAGGCTTTTTAGGATTTTTAAGAGCTTTTCTCCAATTCCAAGACTTGATTTAGGAACTTTATGTTTTTAGACCTCTAAGGGAGCAATAAATAGGTAATGATGAACCCATATAGATAGCTAAATGTCATGGTGACAAATTTTAGTGTAACAGATTGCCCCCTAAAGTGCGAAGTCTGAAGAGTTTTGAAGAGTTCTGAAGAGTGAAGTACTTTATCATTCCAAGGATTGGGTTGCGGGCACACCAGTTAAAACCCTAAAAAAACATTCAATGCAAGCATATATATATCTATATCATCGCCGAGGTAGGCATTCCCATACTCAGATCAAAACTAAATACATGTTCTGATACAAAAATCATTTTAGAATTACATAAAGAGTAGACACAGTATGGACGCAGCCATCTGTTAGAAGTAGTCTACTATATGATGAATAATAAAATTCCTAACAACCTGGATGGTGGAAACTAGATCTAGGGTCTTCATTCCTGCTTCTCAAACTAGTATGATTCTATCCATGCAATTGATTTTGTCGAAGTCAAACATGGTAGAAACCACTTGATTACCAGTCAATGATGTGAATTGTTAACAAGTGTGAGAGAAACCACCAATGATGACAATGGTTCTCAAAGTACTCAGTACAATTTGTGAAATGTGAATTTGTGATCTAAATTCAAACATTTCACAGAATCGTTCAATCGAAATTCAATGATGCAACCTATCATTGAAGGCGAGAAACCTGCCATTAGGGCATGCAGATTCCAAGGTACTGTTAGGATTCTAGATCAAATTTCTAGATGATGAGCTGTCTTCGATAGAAATTGATCCGTCATAGGAAAGCCCACGACACGAAACCATTAGATCGAGTTTTGAAGAAATATATAGCAAGGAATGACTCAGGGATGGTCAATGCAAGTGGATACAAATGTTTGAAAGTGGTTTATTGAAACTAATCTATTGAACACATAACAACATTACAGATGGTTTGGTGACAATTGACCTAAAGCTAATACCCAGAAACCAGCTGAAGACTTTCAATGTGGTTTGATTAACTGTTTGGCCAAAGGATTTTCCCAACCCAGACATGAATGTGACAAAAGTGTCGTGTTCAAGAGTGGTATACAACTTTTTAAAATGAAGTGTGACAAGTGGATTCATTTTCTCTCTTTTCCCCCACCATTTCTAGCAAGTACCTCTTTATTTTTTACAAGCTTGAGGAGGATAACATTTGCTTGTAATATAATCTCATCCTTCGGATGAGTCCAACTTAGTATTAAAATTGAACCCTAAGAAGGAGTGGTTCGTTCCTATTTATAATTGACAGGTCCTTTACTGTTAAATTTTAACGAGTCAAGTATAGGAAAAACTCGGTGTTTTTAGTTTTAGGTAGTCAAAAGAAAAACTTAAGAAAACTTCGTGGGCGTACTTTTTCATAAATTTAGTATCTCAAGCCTGAAAAAGGATAAAATAATGCAGGAGAGAACTCTATTGACCATGATTAGTCAACATATACCTTTTTCGTAAATAGTCCATTACAGTCCAGAAAAGGGGTAAACTTATACTAAAGAGACAACTGTTCATTTCCTTTAACGAGTTCGAATAGTCAAGTACTCGGCAATCTTTTCATGTTTAGAGAGTCTGAAAAGGGCTTAAAAGAGAACTCCATGGTTTCTCTTTTCCTGTAAGTTTTAATGAGTTCGAAAAAGTGATAAAAATGTACTCATATGGTGTCGCTTTTTCTGTAAGTTTTAACGAGTTCGAAAAAGTGACAAAAAGCATACTCATTGCCAAAATGATTATTTCACCCAAAAATGTTGTATTCTGCACAAAAACCCAAAACATTAAACATACCTATTTTAAATAAGTAAAAATTATTTGACAAACAACCTTTCAAAGTGGAAAATAAATAAAATATTATTTTATTTATTGAAAAAATCTTATAAAAAGTAGTTCAACCAATTCATTTTTACCATTTGCATCCAGAGTGAAAGTTGAGAGCTTTTGGTAGAAAAATTTCTGAAGGAGATATCAGAAAAACCGACCGCTCGAATCCAAAATCGTCGAATCCAAGAAATCCACAACACATTTCTCTTCATTTTCGTTCGTTTACATTCTCTTTTTAGGCTTTAAAATCATTTTTTAAGAGAAAAATAGGTTCAAAATATCGCTCTCAAGGTATCGCAGGTAATACACACAGTACCTGCGGACCCCGATAATTTTCTAAGGAAAATTATCAGGGTCCCACACTTTTAGTGTATAACGCGTGCGGTAGTTCGCACTGTCTTAGTGAAAAAAGTGCAGAGGCACCATGAACAAAACAAAAATATGATTTCTCTCAAATTAAGCCAAAATTTTCCATTCTAATTGGATCTAATATTTCAGTGTGTCTATTGCAGAGTATCCACAATGCTTGAATGGAGAGAACGTGAACATGAGGCAGTAGATGAGGCAGCTATAGGAATTTTACCCACATTGCATGTATTGTGAAACTGTGGATTATACAAATATTGGGCAATGCAAGGCATGAGGGCTCAAGTAGAGCTCTTGACATGGTTGGTGAACAGGTGGGAAGTTCAAGAACAGTGTTTCATTATCGGTGATCACCGACTCGAAATTGAGTTGGAGGATATATACTTCCTTACAGTTTTTTCCAAAAGAGGAGAACCTATTTCCTTGTTTGGGGCTAGGCAAGGTGGCCAACCTATAGCTAGCTATCAACAAGAATTTTGTAATGAAGAGGATGATCCAAAAGACAACCGCATTGATATAAAAACCATTATCTGTCTTGAACTCAAAGTGGTTGCGTTCACAGTGACTAGATTGTGTGGGAGTGCAGCTCCACACGTGGTTACTAAAGCCCAAATGTAGAAAGAGGTTGAATGCTACAGAGGCACCATCTTCAATTGGTGTGAAGGATTATTGGCTAATGTAAAAGGCCAATTGACCAAAGCTAAGAACGCAAAGTTAAAAAACTTTGGATATGGAGTTATCATAGTTTCTTTTGCTCTCGAGAGGATTCCATCTCTTGCCCCCCAACTTATCTCGGTTGATGCTAGAGGAATCAGAGAGCCTCAGATGGTCCGCTGGGTACAAGTGATGGCCCGTAATGGAGAGGGTTTTGAGATAGTTCTATTTACACCTACATACTTTCATTGGCTACAGAACCAGATCTTCACCATTGAATATTTTCCGTATGCAGGGAGAGATTTCCGCGGTGACCCTGATATGCCTCTTCCTCTAGGAACAAAATGGGACGAGTCAGGTAAATGAATCATTTTGATGTGTTTTTAACTCTAATTGTTTTTTGTTTTGTTTTCAATCGTCTAGTATTAATGAAAAAAATTTAAATGCAGATGTTGGTCCACGAAGACCAGCCAATCTCCGCCGCTTCGAGAGGAAGGCAGTAGAGATTCTCACTGATTTAGAGAAAAACCTAGAGAGGTTGACCAGAGACATACCATAGAATAGTATGGATGATATTGTTCTACGCCTCCAGAGGCATGTTGCTAGATTTCCTGGCCAGTTTCAGAGATATCTGCGTAGAGTGGCATGAGCGATAGTGTATTATCATGATCATCACCACGGATAGTGGATGATTATCACAGACCATTGTATTTTTGCTTTTTGTATCACTACCTTTCGGATCATAAGGTGTTTTAAACCTATGATCCTAGACAATGTAATATTTTTTGAATACAAACTCTATCTATGATATGACTACTTTCGATGGCTATCTTGTTCAACACTTATCGAATGTTGTTTTAACTTACCGTTTTAATGTCACAAATGTCTATTTATAACATTATTAGCTAATGCATCATCCAATGTATTTAAATTTCTCGAAATGTGTTGATATTCAATGTAATCAAACTACCTTTCCAAGAGACGAACCTTCAAGAACAATATCAATAACACTGGATTTTTAATTGCGTATACTCTGTTTAAGTGCAATACAATGAATTATGAATCTAACCTTATGATCAAATGTCGAATGCGAAATGAAATGGCATCAGATAATAACTCAATCATTGCGCTATATTCTGCAACATTATTTGTTGTTTGACCAAGGCTTACCCAATGCATAGAAACTAACTCATCGGTGGGTGAATAGATAACCCAAGATGCGAAAGAGATATTCCATGTATTACGACAGGCACCATCATCAAAACCAATGTAGGCTTGAAGGGACATCGACATCTACAATATCAACAGTAATCAAGATAAGAAAGGATAGTATTCAACGCAAACTTAAACTAGACACACTCATCTAATATAAAGTAGCTAATCTAGAAAAAAGAACTAATCTACAGGTGAGATCTTCACACAAAATCAAGCATAATATCTCTTCAGATAAAGTCCATTTCTGGTTTATCTAAAGAGACCCCGTCATAATCAATCAATTCGTAAGCCCCTTTTACAAGCACTCGCTTAACAATATAAGGACCATGCCACATAGGTTCAAATTTCCCAGCTCCTAGTTTATCATTAGCTTGGTCATATACCAATACTAGGTCACCCTCTGAAAAAACACAAGGTGTAATACTTTGATCGTACTAATCTTTAACGCGTTTTAATGAACTTCGGCTGCCAATGCAGCGATGCACTGAGCCTCATCTAATTGTGCTAAGTACAAAAAGTGTATTTCCTCCTCAGAGGTAGCTGGTAGTAACTCTATGGATAATTGGAGTGACGGTATTTCGCATTCGATCGGTAACACAACTTCTAAACCGTAGACCAGTTGAAAAGGAGTGAAACCTGTTATGGTTTTTGCTGAGGTTCGGTATGCCCAAAGTGCTGAGAAAAGCATAGTGTGCCAATTCGATTTATGAATTCCTACTATCCTTTTAATCATAGTGGTTAAAAATTTATTGGCAACTTCAACCTGACCATTATCCTGTGGGTAATATGGGGTAGAACTATCATGGCGCAAGCCAAGTTGGTCGAAAATTTCGGTCATTATAATGTTTCGAAAATGGCTCCCATGATTAGTAATGATAGCTTGGGGTACACCAAATCAAGCAATCACGTGATTGAATACAAAAGTAGCTGCAATTTTGTCGTCTGCTGCAAATTTAGGCATCATCTCGGCCCATTTGGTAAAATAATCTACTGCGAGAATAATATACCCATGCCCCCCGGTCGAGTGAGGGTTATATGTAATGAAATCAATGCCCCATTTTGTAAAAGGACTGGCGGTAATTATGGGGTGAAGAGTAGCTAGTGGGGCACGCATCTTTCGATAAAAAATCTGACAGTTGTGGCATTTTCAGACCGCAACAATGCAATATTTAAATAATCAAGGCCAAAAATAACCAGTGTGAAATATCTTTTGGGCTGTGGCATACCCAGACATATGACCCCCACATGCTCCAGAATGGCAGTCATTTAAAACACTTCCAGCCTTGTCATGGGTTAGACATTTTCGAAATACAGAATTCGCACCGCGACGATAAAGCATGTCTCCGACAATATTGTACTACTGAGACTAGTAACAGATCTTTCGTCAATGTGAACGTGAAATTTCAGACCGAAAAGTTTGGGTTTGGAGATAAATGATTATATCTCCATACCAAGGATCTAATGTACTGATAAGAAACAAATATTCATCAGCGATTGGATGTTATACCACAGTTTTTGTCTTAGTATTTGGGAAGTCACACATAAGTTCGGCGAACACTAGTGATTTCTTTGATTTGGATTTTTCAAATTCTAAATCAAACTCCTGAAGGATAACTATCCATTTAGAGTATTTTTCCTCGAGCAATTTCTTAGTCAAAATATACATCATCGGGTTGCAATTAGAAATTACCGTTGTTTTTCGTAACAATGTAATGACGAAATCGTTGGATAGCTTGAACTGTTGCCAAGGCCAATTTCTCCACATGCGAGTATTTGATCTCTATCGGATTGAGAGTACAACTAAGATAGTAAATCACATGTTCATTATGGAATTCATCTTTCTGAACTAATACCATTCCAATAGTATAATTAGAGGCTGCTAAGTATAAAAAGTAATCCTGGCTGTAATTTGGTGGATGCAATAATGGTGCATGGGTCAACGCGTGCTTTAGAGCATCAAAAGATTGATCAACGATCTCATCCCAAATGAAAGGAACATTCTGTTTCAAAAGCCTGGTATAACCTTTGGTTAACTCAGCATATTTCTAGATGAATCTACGTAGAAATTTTGCTTTCCCTTGCAAACTTTGGAGTTGGAAAAGCGTGGAAGGAGGAGGTAAATTAATAATAGCCTCAACCTTAGAAGGGTCGACATGAATGCCTTGTTTCGAAACAAAAAATCCTAGTAATCTACCAGATTTTACACAAAAAACACACTTGTGTGGATTCAAGTGAATCTTATAATACCTACATCTCATAAAAATCGCTCATAAGTGAGTTGGATGATCTTCTCTGCGTAATGAATGAGCAGGTAAATCATCGAGATAAGGTTGAAAAATGTGTTTAATGTCATGAAAAGCATAGGACATAGCCCTTTGAAAAGTTGCCCCAGCATTCTTTAATCCAAAAGGTAGTTTACAATAAGCAAATGTTCCCCAAGGACAAATGAACGTTGTTTTTGGTTGATCAGCAGGGAGTATGTTTATTTGATTGTATCCGGAAAATCCATTCATAAATGAATGCATTTCATTTCTGGCACAATCATCAATGATTTGGTTGATATAAGGGGTTGGATAATTGTCTTTAGGACAAGATTTGTTAATATCCCTATAATCGACACATACTCGTATTGTTCCTTGTTTTTTCGTAACAGGGACGATATTAGATACCCAATCCGTTAGTGGGATCAATTAAATAAACCCGCTCTCAGTAATTTCTCAACTTCGGCTTTAATGGTAACAAATTTTCGTAGATGTATTGGATGTAATCTCTGTTTGATAGGTTTAGCATCTAGGTAAGTTTTTATTTCATGAATAACAATGTTGGGATCAATTCCTGGCATTTCTTCATAAGACTAGGAAAATATGTCACGGAATTCTTGAAATAAGGCTTTATATGTAGAAATTTCATCTAACGTACATGAATCACCTATATGAATGTTTTCAATAATTCCGAGTTTCACTGATATGTCAACAAGAATGGTAGAAGAAATATTCCCCAAATTTACTTCAGAATCCAAATATGTGATCAAGATTGGACTCTGAGGTTCCTTGACATAGTCAGCTATAAAAATATAGGAAAAATTATTTTCGAATTTATCAAGCTCAGATAAAAATGATGACCTATGATGGAGATCATCCCATGGTAATTCATCTACGGACAAGTATTCACGAATACTTTCATCAGTATGAAACACTTGTTGAAAGGATCAGGAATTGATGTTGTAGTCGAGCTTGATGTTGAAAATGATTCTTCATTGACCACATTCATTGGGTCAGAATCAGTTGATGGTGAATTGGAAAATTAATGTACTGCTTGATATGCTAATTCAAACAGACTCAAAGGCATCGCCCCATCAAACGAATCCAATTCCTATTCTGAAGGCACTATCCAAGGATCATCAAATGGAATAGTGATTGATGTAATCATATTGATATTAGAAATAGTATGTGGTATGTTAGGTGGAGGCATAAAAAAATTTCCCATCAAAGCGAAACCTTTGATTAAACCTACTCCTACATCCTCATAAGGGATAGTTGTTTTTCCAATGTGCTGAATACTATCCGTAGAAGCTGGTTTAGACGAATAACATGAGAGCTGATTGACTTTCACAATATTTCCTTGATGAGGAAACATGATTAATCAAAATATGAAAGACACGAAAACAGTCATAGCATAATACCAAATTCGACCCAGAAGAAGTTTGTAATCTAGAGGGGCATCAACTACTTCCACATCTAAATTAACGGTTTTACCTTCGACCTCTATAGGTAGATATTGTAAAATTCCGAATGGATGGAATCCTCTTCCGTCAAAAGCTTTTATGATTGTCGGTGATTGATTAAGTGTCAGAGAACCAAGTGATTTCCAACAGTTTAACGACATAATACACGTAGAAGCTCCTTCATCAATAACATTACGAAAGCAACGTCTGTTTTTGACCTGTACTAGAATATGAAAAGTCATTTGATGAGGGAGTTGTGGTGTAAAATTTTCTAAATCAAAGACTATAAGGTTTGAATCCTGAAGATCTACAACTCCAATTGCTGATAAGAGTAGTTTTATTTCTGCTGGGCATGATTGTAGCACTTCCAAAGCCAACATTGATGAAGGAGATATTGCTAAATCCTTGACAATGTTGTAATTCTGAGCAACTCTCGCATGTGGATTGAAAGTTGATTTACGAAGTACACCTTTAGGAGATGGTTTGATTACTAAATCAGGATTTGGTTTCTCAATATGAAGTGGATTGGAAATCGAAGGAGATGTAGCTGGTGCAAAATTAGAATTTTCTACTTCTTTACCAGTAACAGGATTTTTACTACCATAATCTTGTGATCAAGTCGCAACCATTACTTGAGACATCATCAAAATATCTGTTGATGTATTAGAAGAAGATCCAATCATTTTACTATCTTGAACCGAAAAGGGATCCTTCAAGACAGCGGGAGTGGGTGAACCTTTGACGAACTTAGATACCTTAGCCCTATGTGGACATTCCTTGGTGAAATGATCCACGTCATAGATAAGACAAGGATAACGAGGTTTCCGTTTATCATCAGTTGATTCAGTTTTATAAGTTTTTTCTTAGGATATGAAGTCTATTTATTCTTTTTCTTCCCTTTCTTCTTGTTGTTGGATTTCGACTTTGTAGTAGATGAATCTACAATGTGAATATCGGTAGAATTTTCCAAGGAATATTCTCCTTTTGGTGAATCAGGTAAAGTTATAATAGGGGAAGTAACCTTCGAAGATTTCTTCTTACTCTTAGTTGTACTAACTGCACCGATTACACCATTAGCGGCATGAGACCCTGAAGGAGTTGTTGTTATCTGACCAGGACATAGTAAATCGGGAATTTTCTCGTACAAAGTTTTGGACTGGGTATATACCAAGTCTAGATACTGAGCTTGAGCAATAACTTGTTCTTCAGTGACAACTCCTGCTTTGGCTACATCTTTAGTGATTTTTGGTAGCAATGATTTGACAAACCATTCTGCCAATATTTGATCCGAGATAAAAAAAATTTACCAGACGTCTTCTACGTCTCCATTCATGTATATGATTTGATATGTATGTAGACGTATATTTTTTTAGTGAAGTTAATAATTTTGTGCCATTGTCGTATCTGAATGGCAACTGAAAATGAGTTAAGAAAGCATTTGCTAGGGTGTTGAAATTGTTAAATGAGCCTCATGGTAGTTCAATGTACCACTTAGCAGTTAATCCTATTAACGTTCTCTGAAAAAGTCTAAGTCGAATGGAATCGTCGATTAATGAGTTAGATGTGCACCAAGATGGTAATTCATAACATGGTTAGAAGGATCATCTCCTGATTTTCCTTCAAACTTTTGGATATCACTGGGAAACTTATGAAGCATTGGTGGCCAATACAGATGATAGTAGATGGGATCATTCGTAAGGCGGGATAAATCTGGTAAATCCAAAGTTTCTATGAATGGAAATCGACGAGTAGGGTCTTGTGGATAACCTTGTGAAACTAAACCAGTCCCAGGAGGAGGATATACAGGATAACCTAGAATAGGTTGTGAATTTGGAATCAGAGTGTCCCCTGGATAACCAAGAATAACTAGACCATACTGGGGTTGAACAGGTGTCTGATATGTATACCCAGGGTACGGTTTTTGCAAGTAGATTGGAGTTTGTGGAACAAGTCCATACTGGCATGGCCCCTGATACGGTTGATAAGTAAAATGAGGTTGACTTGTTATAACTGTACTTGTACCAGGTTTTCCTGCAGGCATCTGAATAGTAGTCTGAATTGTAGGTCCAGACTACGAAATAGACACCTAAGGAATCTGTACTGATGTTTGAGGGGTAGATGTGATAGGAGATGTAGACACTGCAGGAATAGGTTTGATAGGTTGACCATAAGTCTGAGCAGCTATTTGTGGTGGAGTGCTAGGTGTACTCTGACAAGGTTGTTGAATAGGATCAGATGCAGGTGTTGGAATTGAAGGCTAGAATGGTTGTTGGGGTTGATTATAACCAATAGGTTGTCCAACATGATAATAAGGTACTTGCATATTCGATTGTAAATTTTGTTGGACTTGAGATGGATCCCACACCATTTTGGGATATGAGGGTCCGATTAAAGGTTGTGCATAATACGGCTCGTAACTAGGTTGAAAATATGGCTGGTAATTAGCTAGATAATTTCCACCTGCTTGTAACATTTGTTGTTCTGGATAGAATTGTTGTGTCAAAGGAGGTTGCAATCCTTGAGCTAGATACTGCCCTTGAGGTTGATATTAACCTTGAGGTATGTATTGTCCTTGGGGTTGATATTAACCCTGAGGTATGTACTATCCTTGGGGTTTCCCCCCAGGCTATATTTGACTACTTTGAGGTTGCCCCCCGGGCTATACATTACTACTTTGAGGTCCGGGGTTTGGAATATTTCGAGACATCATATAAACTTGTTCATTGTTCACAGTTCTAGTATTTGAGTCATTCGGACCAGATGATGACATTGGTTTGTTAGGGAAAGGAGATGCTCCTGAGAATGTACTAAAGAGTGACTGATAACTTGCAGGAGTAGACGGACCACCATAGAGAAATGTTTCTGGTGGTTCAGTAAACATAGATGACTCACCTGACATGTTTAATGGAGGTCTATAACCTATTGGCATAGGGTAAAAAGGAATTCGGGGTGGCGAGTACTGAAGACCTACATTTTGTAGAAAATATGTCAATGAAGAATACCAAACGTCTTGTATAAAAGGACTATAAAAAATTGAGTCACGTTCTCTAAGTTCTAAAGTTTCCTGAGTTGAAGGAAGAACAATCTCTTCCTCTATATCAGTGATTTTTTCAATACTAATGAGACCAGGAGGAAGATCTTCTGTAGTCTGATTCCTCACTCTAGGTGAATTAGGATAATTGGGATTTGGAGTAATGAATTCTAAAGTAGGTTCTGAAGTAGTAGGTTCAGTTTCTGGTTCATAAATTTCAGGTTCTTCAGGTGATAATTCACTTGTTGCAGAAGCAACTTCGGTTAATTCAGAAATTGAAACTGTCTTTGGAGTATGTTCTGCTATTTTTTGTTGATCTACTTCAGAATCAGGATGAATAATTATGGATGATTCTCCTTGTTTCGCTAATCCAGTTCTACTGATAACATTTTGTATCAGATATTTAAGTCTTTCTAGTTGGATTGGTGTGTACTCAGGGGGTTTCCCCTGAGTTCTACGTGATCGTCTCATTAATTCAGCCACAATTGAAACTTTTAACACACACAAACAAAGGAAAAATTCAAAAAAACCCTACAGTCTCTAAGGAAACAATCAAATGAATCACACGCCTATAAAAATATAAGAGATCAATCCACACACAAATAGTAGATCCCCGCACTAAAAACACTAGTTGGTGATGAAATCCAACATCGTAGAATTTTAATGTAGAAATGGAGGTTGGAACGGTTACCCGAAAAACCTGCTTAATGAAACAGACCGGTGCAAGTTTCTCCACTTAAACCATCTCGAGTGAAGATAACCCTCTAGAGAGTCCAAGTGAGTCTAGCCGACGTCTGCTCTAGGTACAGTGGGACCTCCCCTCCACCGTCACCTTGGAAAATAATCCTAAAGTTTATGGCCACTAAGGTCACCAACGGGAACACATATACCTGGGGGAACAGTCTAGGATCCGATATACACGTAAGGGAAGAGTAACAAGCTCAATCCCCTTGAAGGCTCCTTGACATAATCCAAGGTTTATCGACAAGTGACCCTAGGCTCCTCAACAATGGTCTATCTGAGGTTTACCATTTTTAATATGTGAACATATTCTATCATTCCCAATGAGATAGGTATGATTACCGCACTGGTTCGGATATGATCTCGTGCTTGACTCCTTTAGGAGGAGCTTCCCAGAGCATAAATGCTACAATTGGATTTTCCTACCGCAAGATCGACTACTTGTTTATTTTTACTGTCTTGGAGAGTTAACTAAAACCTATTCCAAGACACTAGCCTGAGCTATATTGGTGAAAAGAGCCCTAGAAAATATAAAATTTCTAGATTGATTTTAATTAAGCATTACTTTTAATTGGCAGTTTCTTTGGACAATGGGTATGGAAATGAAACTTGATGATGTTTTAATGACCCAAATCAAAATACGCTACAATGAATTTATATGATAATAACTCATTTCTTTTCAATGAAATCTAACTAGAGGAAAGAGTTGAGAAATTTAAATAACTTTCAAAACATCATTTTTTCTTTCCTATATGAGAAACTTTGAAAAGAAGACAATTTAGAGAACTCAATTCCAAAAAGATCTGTTGTTCAAAATAAAATTCCCTATATCATTTAGATCAGAAACAAAAAAAAACTTCTTCCAAAAGAAAACTAAAAGTCCTAAAATTATAAAATTCAAAACTAAAAGAAAACTCTAATCTCGAATTCTATCTAAAATTTGGAGGATGTTTAAGCCTGGTTTGTAATCTAACCAAGAATTTTTTGCTTATTCCAGCAAGAAATCAAAGCATCCAAAAATATTTTTAAAATGAAATTCATACCTTATCAATCTAAAGGTTTTATAAGTTTGAAAATGAAAATAAAATAAAATTTTCATAAGAATAACAATTGCATCAAGTTCAATGGCTCAAGAGAAAAGCAATGAAATAACAAGTAGCTGAGGTATACAAAAGTTTCTGATTTAGAGCAATGGGGGAACTAGGAAAACTGTTTACTCATAATATGAAAACTAACTAAATAGATCACTTAATCACTAAAATTGCTTAAAGAAACATTAAAAGAGATCTCTAACAATCAAAACATATTGGGATAATCACAAAAATCAAGAAAATGGATTTCAAAAAGTAGAATTTTTACTTTTACAAAATTTTCCAGAGGTTTGCAGTTTCTAATGGAACAAGGTGCGGTACCACACTTTATTCTACTAAAAACAGCGAAGTCTACCACTCTTCTTATATAAAAAAAGTGTGGAAGGCTGAAAAGTATAGAAAAAACAAAAAATACAAATTTCCAGTCCAAAATCCTACTGTGTTTTTTACCCAACCCAGTTTCAAACTAATCAAAGTCAAAGAAATCTCAAAAATAAAACTGAAAATAAACAAGAAAACTAAGTTCAGATTTTATGTTCCTCAGCGGAGTCGCCAATTTTTTAGACGAACGAATCCCTCTTGCAGACAAGAGCGATCTCCCTAGTATCCTAAGGATATCTAGAAACAAACAAACAGATGTAGACCATTTTCTCTAGACTATTTTTCTTAAGAATTAATCATTAACTACAGATAGATACTCCTACCTGAAGTCCAACACTTGCTCGGTCTTCAATCCAATCGCTCCAGAAGTTTTCGATCTAGCATATAAGATCTGCAATCAAAGATAGGCAAACCAGATCAAAAGGATCTTCAAAATATGATAATTCGAAAGCAATAATCTGTCTTAGTGATAAAGGAGTCTAAGAATTAAATCATTCAAAAGATAAATGAACAACTCAATGAGAAAATAGAATCCATTTTTATTATCTTTGAATAAAAAGAAGAAACCTTACAACCGTGACGACTTGATGTTCGTACAGGTTCTTCCGGGGTCCCGAACAGTCGTTTTCCTCAGTTTGACAAGACTCCAACTCTCTTTATCAGCATAAGTCTATGGCTATGAGTATGTAATATTTCTCATACCAATGATGTAGAACATGGAGAGTATATTTATTTAGCAATTCCCTTCAAAACTATCGAGTTCTAAGTACTCTCTCCAAAGAAAGAAGCAAGTATTCTTTTGAACTCTTTATGTGCTAAGTACTAAGTACCAAGTACCCTTGAAATTGAAACTTGGTCTCAATTTATAGCAGAAGAGAGGTAGTTTCAGCTCCAAAAAGGAAGGGATAAAGCCATCTCATCATGGGATTTCAGCTCCAAAAACCAAGGGATTACTCCATTTATGAAGGGATAAAGGTTCATGAATGGAAGGGGTGAAGCTTGACTAGATAACACTTCTAGAAGGCCCCAGATGGGAGAATATTCGACCAGTTGGGCTTCTAGAACTTAATTTTCTCTTTATTTTACCTTTTACGAGGGTCCGTAGTTTTAATGAGCTTTACGTATGGGATGTACCACATTTTTTATAGCAATCAGCTGCGGTACCATAGGGAATGAATGGGAAAAGTGTGGAGTTAGGATTTTTAGGATTTTTAAGAGCTTTTCTCCAATTCCAAGACTTGATTTAAGAACTTTATGTTTTTAGACCTCTACGGGAGCAATAAATAGGTAATGATGAACCCATATAGACAGCTAAATGTCATGGTGACAAATTTTAGTGTAACAAGAGCACCACTAAATCTTTGATGAGACCAATACACTTAACCCTTCCTAATTCAAAGAGTAAAGGTCATGGTATGGCCTGGTAATATGTAATCCTAGTTTATCCATGATGGCTTTAGACATGATATTGTGTGAGGCCCTAGGGTCTAGCATAGCAGTATGGAGAATGAAGTCATGGATTTTGAGACTAAGGTAATAAAGTGGAACTTCACTCTTTTATAAGTTAACATCTATAGCAGGGCCAAGCAAAATCTAGGGATCTTCATCAATAACATGCACCATATCAGAAGTTTGGTCAACCGTACGCATTTTGGCTACTTGAAACTTGTATTGGTCATTCTTGATTAGTTTAGTCAATGGAATTGAGACTTTCAGATTTGAAATTTCATTCTCAATACTGAATAAAGAAGAATTCTTTTCTACCTATTTAGATTGAAATTCCTTCTTTTTGGGTTGTTCTCTGATTCGGGTCTCCTTTTTTTTCCTCCATCTTGAATTTCTTTGTCTTTCTTCAAAATTCTAGTGGAATATTCATTACTTTTTCCCTGATTTGTAACATCAAGTCCTTTTCTTTATTATGATTTGAATTTATGGGCACATTCCTATTTCTCAAACCATATTGCCTTTTCACTTGGGTAAGAGCATTTTGATAACCTACTTGATAGTCCTCTGCCTGCAATGTCAACATATCATCACTAGAAAGAACATATTGCTGATCATCAGGTACATAAGGTTCTTCAGAAAATTCATCCTCCTCGGTCAAGAAAATAGGTTGCTGATTTTATTCAAAAAGGTGATTTTCTTCTGAGATTTATTCTTCCTCATTAGGGCCCTCTTTATAATTTTATTGAAAAGGAGTACAGATATGTTGTTGACCATGTTGATCTTGACCCCTCTTCTCTCTTTATTTAATCCTGTATTGATGTTGTGGTTGTTGACCTTTAAAGTTGGGATTTATGATTTTTGTTTTTACTTGTCTATCTGTGATGGTCATCTTATCCATGATACTCTACATTGTCTTAATCAAAGTATCAAGCTTACCCTCAGATGAAGGAGATGGATCTTCCTTTATGGTAACCCTCTTTTCTAGTTTCATTTTTTACTTTTTGATAAGTAAATTTTCATCAACATGTACTCATTTCATTTTCATGTATTCAAGGGTAGTAGGATTTCTCTCCCTCAATTGGTAAGCCATATCTAGATCAAAAGAATTTGGTTAATGAAGAAGCGCTAGGCCAGGAGGAGGCTTAATTTTTTCCAGGATAGAATCATATATCCTATTAAATATGGTTGTGAAATCTTGCACATATTCATTAGTATTTCTATTCAAAGCATTGTACTAGGCTAGAATTTGGAGATGGTTGTTTTTCTCTTCCCACTTTGCTAGGAATAGGTATATTAACTGTTGTGGATTGGCTACAGAAGAAACTGTTAAGGAAAAAAAACATTTCCTGACTTCCCCTAAAAAACTATGTGATATTATGCACATTTTTCATCATCATTATCAATTTCCTCAAGATCAATAAAAACAATCACTTTAGCTATATGTTGATTAGTAGTGACCTCTATTGTACCATCATAAAAAGGAAATTTTGACCATATTTTTTAGGAAAAGTAGTAATTTGTGGTGGTAAAATCAAAGGAGAAAATCTTTCCATGACTGCTGCAGAAGGTTGTATAGAAATCACAACATGAGTTGTTCAATGAGGAGATGATTGCAGAGGAAGTTATGGATTGATAGTGGAGGATGATAGAGAAGATGTATGAGGATGTGTTACAATAGGCGTAGTAGAAAAAAAATTCTGTTGTTGGTACTGGATATAGGCCTTTTCAGAGGTTATTTGGAAATGATCAACTGAGTGCTAAAGTTTGAAAAATATGACCAGACCTTACTATCACCCTCAAAATATGAAGACTCGGAAAATGGAAAATATGTTTCAACCTTAATGGGATCAAAAAATACTTCTGAGAGGAAATATTCTGACTTAGACTTGAATAAAGATGACTCAAATATGAGGTCAAAAGATAAATCTTCAGGAGAAACCAACCTTGTAGGAAAAGAGGTAGATCTCACATGTGGAGGTGTACCCTTTTTAACTTGAGATTGTAACCTCTATTTTCTCTATAGCCTCTCAGGGTCATGAACTATTGGTGAAGGGTTAGGATCAGGATTGGACCTCGTGTGCCTTTTGGGAGCCAATGTTCTTATGATTCTTCACTTTGGCTTAAAATGACTAAATCAACCTTCGTTGAGTGCTAGCACCTATCACACACAATTATATCATTAAAAATAATGTAAGAAATATCCCCAAGAAATATTTGACACTCGTTCCCTAGAAAATGTGCCAAATATTTTAGGGCTCCTTAGTTTCCCAACGTTGAGAAAGGGAACCAAAGAGGTAACCACAGACCAACTATAGACTTGGTATCTAGCCCTACCAAATCACATAGGACTCTCTCTATATCAAGCTCACAACCAATGGAAATTACTAGATAATAATGATTTTAGGCTAGTTATAAGCTCAATAGGGTTTGATTAGCATTTTCTAGACAAAGAAGCACTAGGTTTAGAAACTAGGCAAGGTATCCCAAAAGATCAATTGTTGACGTAGTATGGAGCAAGTTAGGTGTGATCAGTGACACAATTTCTTTGTCATTGTAGTGTGGTGAGGAGGAAATCATATAAGAAGTTAAGTGAGATTATTTAATTCACTTATTCAGAGGATGAAAGACTTATATGATTATCTTGAACAAAAATAGAGCATAAAAGAATGATTTATGTTTAAAAGCCTAAAACATAAGCATAGGAAGAAAATAGATGACTTATTGAACAAATTGATCATCATATGCATAAGAAAAATGGATAAAAACACTGTCGCTAACCACATCACAATAATCCCATAAAAATAGTTGCGACTGTCTGTAAATTACTTCTACAAATAATAAAGTACACGAGTGTCAAAAGAGTGTGAACTTAAAATATCCAAAACTCTCAATGACTTGATTTTGACTACATATAGAAAATAAAACAAGATTCCACCTCTAGGGTTTGAATCCTAATCCATAGCAACTAATTAATGAACTTGATGACTCATTTCCTAATCCTAGGTGTTATCACTCCATCGGATCTCCGAGGTTGAGAAGGGATGAAAAAAGGTAACCACATACCAATATTTTTCCAAGTAGCTAGCCCTACTAGGCAGGAGAGGGCTCTCTCCAATGGATCTCAACCAATATGACTGGATCAATGAGATATTAGGCTAGGTATAGTAGCCCAGGGGTTTGATTGATTGAATTTTTAGCTTCTGGATGGTGAATAGGTTAGGGAAGGAATTAGGTCAGGGAAAAAAAGGATCAAAATTGCAGGGATATGAGGAATCAAGGTAGGTAAGAATTTCAACAAAAAATGATATTTTTATGGAGTGGTCTAGACTGCTAGGTTTTGAGAAAAGAGCATCAGAAATATGAATTCTTTTGTACTAAGAAGTAGATGAAACAAATTGTAACCATTTCTCCAAAATAGAGCATAATCTTAAAGAATTATGTCTTTATGACTTAGGAAACAATTATATATAGAGATGCCATGAATATGAAATCAAATTACATTCACACATTTGCAAAAAATAAGAAGAAACAATGTCAAATCACATTACCACAAGAATTCCATCAAAATAGCTGCAACTTAGTCTGTTATTACTTACCAAAATTCTGATTACAATAATTTTCAGTGATCAATACAACAACATCCAACCCCTGATATGAGAAAACAAGTGAATAATATAGACCAAAACTGATTCTCCCCATCTAAGGGGTCGAATCCCTGACTTGTGGATCTGATCAACAAAGTGCTCAACTAGTAACCTAAAGAATAGGGAGGTCAACAAATGTTGGACATTGGGTTCAACGCTCTCCATGTGTTTCGTAACATGGACTAACCGTCTCTCGTGGATCCTAACTCTGGTGATTGTAGCAGAGACTAACGCTTGCGGGTTTTGGTCTAATGGCAATCGTGATTTCAACAATTAGTATCAGAGTGACAAGTCTTGAGTTCGAAACTCACCCAGCTCACGTTGGGGGGGGAGATTAATGGAGATTGGGTTCAATGCTCCCCATGTGTTTCGCAATATGGACTACCCACCTCTCGTGTATCCTAACTCTGGTGATTGTAGTGGAGACTAGCACTTGCAGGTTTTAGTCTAACGTCAATCGTGATTCCAAGAACAAACTCATCCCTAACTTTGGTGAAACTGATTCATTTATCCAAAAATGCACTTTTATCCAATGTATCTACCCTCTAGTAAATATATAGGATAGAATTACATTTACATGGATGAATTACATCATTAAAAACTCATAAACTCTATCATCAACTAAGAAATCTAGAAAATTTTAAAAATATCAGGAAACTGGAAAAAGTGTAACACATGAAGCAGAAGCGCAACGCCAACTTCAAGGTCAGTTTTGGAGGCCTTCCTATTGTTCAAATTGATCCCAATATAGCTCATTGTAAATCTGCTCCCGTATAGGTTCCAAAAATTCTCTTAAGTTTTGAAAATGATGAATTTAAGGTCCTCAAAAGTCAAATATCCCAATGACAGGTCAAAAGCGTAGGGCCAACCTAAAAAATGAGGCAGAAAGGTGATTGTTTGGGTGTTTTTGGCCATTTCTCCCTATCATAATGCCCAAATTTGGTGTACCAATAGTCAAAAATTGATTTAGAGTACCTTATGAATCCAATCGTGGTGGTCATTTGTCATTTGGAGGCTCCTAGAAAAAGCGCAGTTCCCTAGACATTGCGCTTTTAACATGTGGACTCTATTGATAACCTATCAAAATTTGTCAGAATGCCTAAAATTGAAAAAAAATACCCAAAAACCATAAAAATGGGTAGATGAAGTTTTGATGAAGTGTTTCAATAAATCAGGGAGGCATCAGCAAGGATCTCAAGTTTATCCTCCTCCTTTTTGTTGATTAGGGTTTTCTTGTATTTGTCTTTCAACTACTTGAGCTTAATGTTGCAAATCTTGTTTCTAGTGATTTACTTGTTGGAAATGTGTCTGAGCATCTCACTGTATTTTTTTTCCTTATGTAGGAGCTTCTCAAGGTGGAGCTTAACTATATCAACTGACACCTCTCCATCACCTTCAACTTCCTTGGCAATCCTTTCCTCAAGATTAAGTTGCTCTGCCTCATGTTTTTCCTGCTTTAGTGCTCTCTTAAGACCTTTTGTTTTTGGTCTTGAATTGATGTATTGAGTATCATCATGGTCAGAGTCATTACCTGCCATGTTTTCCTTACCCTTTATGTCTTGTCTTTTTTCCTTTAGCAGCTCTAGCTCCATGAGTACTTGTTTTTCTTTTAGCTGCATGTTCTCCTGTTCAAGAAATGATATGAAAAATTGGGCTCTTGCCATGTTGTCCTAAAATTATTTGATCATGGAATCCTTCTCTTTGATGATCAAATTTGAGGCCTCATGATCATCTTGGCCATCCAATTCCATCAACGCAAAGTCTCTTTCTTCCTCATGAAGGTCTTCCTCTTCATGGACAACTATCTCTTCTTGTTCCTCATCCTGATGTACCTTCTTTGTTGATGAAGAAGGTAAGTCCCATTCCACAACATGTCACAGAAAAATCTTGCCTAGGTCCCATATCGTAGGTTTTGAACTTTTTGGTTTATTTGACTTATTTGACCTCTTTGACTGTAGCCCTGCTAGATGACCCTGTTTGTCTTTGAGACACTGATGTTGCTGGTGGAATTGGTCTAGCTGGCTAAGGTGGTGGAGTAATGATGGAATAATTCTCAATCAAGGTCTCCCATGCAATGTTTAGCTGATTGAGATGATGAAGGACAAATATTTTTATTAGATAGTGATGAAAGAGGTTGTTCATCTGATGTTCATAGTCTCTATTTTGCACTATGTATGACATTTTATCAATACCCGTATACAAGTAGCGAGGTATGTTGAGCAATTTCACCCTAGTGAAATGCATGAGAATTCTGATGTAATAGGCATATAGTTTGGAGAATCTACCCTCACAAGTGAAATATTTCATGATGATTTTCATCATGGGAGAAAATATATCAACTAGGTGAATGAAAGGAAAGACTTTCTTTTTGTCATTTTTGTACCTTGGCTTAAGAAATGGCTTATAATGTTGGGAATCTACATATTTGGCCTTCATCCATTTTTCACTTCCATTGGGTATCCCTGTGGATGAAAAAATAATATCTATGTATATGGTGAAGATTTCCCCTGCAATGGAAACTTGGTTACATTTGAGGTTAGAGATGAAAAATTTGGTCAAATCTCGGTGATATTGTACTCTTTGGACCATCTCATAGAAATCAACACAACCCACATGTTTGAAGCAACTGGGTGTCATGGGTGAGGCCAAAAATTCTCTAGTGTTGGATGGCTCAAGCCTCAAAACCCTCCCTCCTTTGTGGTGTCTTCTCTCCTCTTCTATGTTCATCTGCTCCTCCATAATATCTCTTTCCTCCTCCATAGTGTTTGTCTTGTTTTAAAACCCTAGGGAAAATGGGAAGGGAAAGGGAGTTAGGAATTAGGTTTAGGGAGTTAGGATAAATGTAGGAAAGTTTAGGGAAGTGGGAAAGGGAGTTAGGGAGCTTGGGTAAGTTGTGGGGGATAGGAAAACTTAGGCAGATAGGGTAGAGAATTTGATTACAGGGGTATGGGGGGAATTCCTAGGAAAATGCAGTCTAGGATTAGGATTTTAGGAAATAGGGATTGGGAATGGGAGATAAGGTAATGTAGGGATAGGGGGAGTGATTTTGGAATGTGGGAAGGGAAAATAGGATTCAAGGAATTTTTTTTGACTTGAAATGGTGTGAAATATTGTTTCTTGGCTCAAAAATTGAAATACTTAGTGAGGGAAGTGTTCACCATAGATTCACAATCATAAACTGATTGAGGGATTTGAGAGGTATAACCTAGTTGCAATTGACTGAAGAGACCCTTAATTGATGGTTGGAAAAATTGCAATGAGGGTTTGAAGTTGTGGGAGAAAGCTTGCAAAAGCGCATCACCTTAAGCAGGAGTGCAACGCCTTAGAGGAAAAATCACAATGCCTTAAGCAGGAGCGCAGCTCCATCTTTGTCAAAAGCACAACGCCTCAAACAGGAGCGCAATGCCTTCCAAAAAACTTGAATTTCTTGCTCGAAATTTCATTTTTGACTTGGGATTTTGAGAGCTCAATGCATGAGGATAAAAATGAGTGTCTTTTGGTCTTTGATGGCCCTTTAGACTTGGTGAATTTTCATGAATTGGCTTTGGGACCCACATTTACTTTTGAACTCAAATTTGACATTGCACTTTACCTTTTGAACTTGATCTTTGGATTTGATCTTTTGATGGATTTTTGAACACTCTCACCTTTAGAACATTGACTTGTTTGACTGATGGAACTTTGAGTATGCAACTACCTTGGAACCATGAGAACTTATTACATATTAAGAAACACAAAATTACATATTGAATTGAAATTAAATTTACAAATCACACTTTCATAACAAAATGTTTTTATTGCCACTCTTTTACTTGCTGGTATTTTATGCATGTTGTTGGTGAGGTAAATCCCTTCTGCAGACAGAGGCGATCCCACTAGCCCTAGAGTGGGTCTAGCCACAAAGAAGACACGCTATGACATCAATTCTTAGCTAACAAATGGACAAAGACTTGATAGGTAACTTACCAGAAGTCCTATGCTGTTGTGTCATCTGGAAGAATGGCTACCTCTTGCTCCTGGTCCGACAGGTCACAATCCGCTCGTTCTCACGCCCAGATACCTACACATACACAAGAGACGAAGATGATACACAAAATACTATTCACATCTGTAGCTATCAGTCAGCCAAAGAAGACTAAATCTAATGCGTCAAATATACATAACACAAAGATAGAATCAAGATCATAGTCGAGTATATTAATTTAAAGAAGGAAGAGTACAACCAGGCTTCGACGTTGCAATCTCCTCCAGCAGGGTTCCAGTGGAGCACGTCTCACAAAGCTCATCGGGAATTCAAACGGGGCTCTCTCTACGGGATCCTCCTTGGTTCAACCTTCTCTATAGCGATTACTCAGCTATAATGTCTCTTCTTCGAGTTCAGCTTCTTGGCTAAATGTTCAGCTAGCTTGTGTAAATGGAGAAGGCTTGTTTATATAGATGGAGAAGGAGAGGTTAGGATCCCTATATCCATGGGGGGAGTCCTATCTTCATAGAATGTTCCAATAACCATTTCCTAAAGGAAGAGATCTGTGGTTTATCGAGTTTAACCATTTCTAATGAGTCATCCCAGAGGTGGTTAAAGGAAACTTCCACCTCTAATTTGTTAAAAAACATTCCCAAAAATGCTGGCGCAGGTACAACAAAGAGACAGAGCGCTATCTGGCATGGCCTCTAGTTTACATCCTCCACATTGGCGCGAGGGGTGAACTGGCTACCCATGCCAATGCCAAAACATAGGCTTTGTGGGCTTTCTGAGGAAATGTTCAACAAGAGGAATCATGTCCTTATGCAGAAGGATGCAATGAAGGTATTTGCAGAGTATGACATTGCTCACAGGTCACGGTAACGACCCTCCAATATGTAGGGTGTGGGATTGCAGGGACGGTGAAAAAATGTTGTGTAACAGATCCCCCTAAAGCATGAGGTCCGAGAGAGAGGGAGGGGTGAAATGCTTTATGAGAACGCATTCGACCCAAAGACTGTTGTCAGAAGACTTGCAAGTACAAGTACAACTGATACATCTAATATATGACATGTGGTATGGGCGCAACCATCCATAATAGAGTGCATAAACAATGAGATCCGAGGTATGGGCACAACCATCTAGCAGTAGGGATCAACAAAAGAGACTCAGGTATGGTCACAGCCATCCAATCAAAAGAGTCATAATATAAGTCATAGTAATCCACAAAGAACCCACAGCCTGGATTTTATCAGACAAAACCCAGGGTCTTGTGCTCCATCTCGACCCGAACAAAGTACAAATTCAAGCATGCGAATATGTGAGTTGAAGTCAAACATGCAAGAAAATCATCTGATTACCAGCCAATGATGGAAGTTGCTAACAGACATGAGAGAAACCACCAATAATGACAATGGCTCTCAAGGTACCAAAGGTACAATCCATGGAGTGTGAACAGTGATCTGATGTCGAACACCCACAGAATCAATCAATCGAAGGTCAATGATGAAAACCTTGCATCGAATGCGAAGAACCTGCCATTGAGGCATGTAGGCTCCAAGGTACCTGAAGGGAGTCTCTAGATCAGCTTCCTGGATAATGAGCTGGAGTCGACAGGAAGTGACCTTGATTGAAGGTGGGCCATAATGATTCCCACATCATCGATGTGAGACAGAGGAATATGATGTTTGTGAATCAGGACCAACAGAGAATCAGACGGAGGTTGAAAACTTTAGAGGCTAACTTCTCCTGAACATATCGACGACATGACACTGGATTTGGCAGTATTTTACATCAAGGGATCTGAGGTCATGGTGACGTGGCAAAGAGCAGATGTTCAAGAGCGACATACTGCCAACATGACTACAATCTTGGTTCCATTTTCCCCCACCATTCCTAGCGAGTACCCCAATTATTTTCGAGGTATACATTTTACACGCGTATTTTGTACAGCAACAGGTTTTTCACATGGATATGACGAAGAAACGAGTTGTATTTTATACTTTTTCGGACTTGGTAAAAACATGAAAAAGTCACTACTAGAGTCACCTTTCACCTCTTTTCTAACTCTCTAAAAATGAAAAGATTGTTGAGTCACTTGTCTGTGAAATGAGAGATTCTAGGTTCGATCCCTAGCGGAGTCGCCAATTTGATGGTGAGGTAAATCCCCTCTGTGGACAGAGGCGATCCCACTAGCCCTAGAGTGGGTCTATCCACAAAGAAGACACGCTATGACATCAATTCTTAGCTAAAAAATGGACAAAGACTTGATAGGTAACTTACCGGAAGTCCTACGCTGTTGTGTCGTCCGGAAGAATGGCTACCTCTCGCTTTTGGTCCGACAGGTCACAATCCGCTCGTTCTCATGCCCAGATACCTGCACATACACAAGAGACGAAGACGATACACAACATACTATTCACATATGTAACTATCAGTCAGTCGAAGAAGACTAAATCTAATGCATCAAATATACATAACACAAAGATAGAATCAAGATCATAGTCGAGTATATTAATTTAAAGAAGGAAGAGTACAACCAGGCTTCGACATTTCGATCTCCTCCAACAGGGTTCTAGCAGAGCACGTCTCACAAATCTCATCGGGAATTCAGACGGGACTCTCTCTACGGGATCCTCCTTGGTTCAACCTTCTCTATAGCGATTACTCAGCTATAATGTCTCTTCTCTGAGTTCAACTTCTTGGCTATATGTTCAGCTAGCTTGTGTAAAGGGAGAAGGATTTTTTATATAGAGGGAGAAGGAGAGGTTAGGATCCCTATATCCATGGGTGGAATCCTATCTTCATAGAATTTTCCAATAACCATTTCCTAAAGGAAGAGATCTGTGGCTTATCGAGTTTAACCATTTCTAACGAGTCATCCCAGAGGTGGTTAAAGGAAACTTTCACGTCTAATTTGTTAAAAAAAATTCTCAAAAATTCTGGCGCGAGTACAACAAAGAGACAGAGTGCCAGCTGGCGTGGCCTCTAGTTTACATCCTCCACATTGGCGCGAGGGGTGAACTAGCTACCTGTGCTAATGCCAAAACATAGGTTTTTGTGGGCTTTCTGAGGAAATGTTCAATAGGAGGAACCATGTCCTTATGTAGAAGGATGCAATGAAGGTATTTGTAAAGTATGACACTACTCACAGGTCACGGGAATTACCCTCCAATATGCGGGGCGAGGGATTGCAAGGACGGTGAAAAAATGTTGTGTAACACATGCAAATGGTGATTTCATGGACCTTGAAAACCCTAAGACCTAATGAAGACTCTAGCTGAATGAAATTCATGATGAAAGGACTGAAATGATGATGAAAACTAATGACTGATGTACACTCAAAAAAGTGGTGAAATGAGCCATCACGTAATGAAATTTCTGAAAAGAGCGAGGTTTGACCTAAATCTACACCAAGTGACCAAATTTTTGCATGATGACCTAATGGAATAAAAAAAAAATCAGAATGGGACCCCTAACATGACATGAAATATTTTATATGATCACTGGTGGAAGGATGCAAATATTGACACTAACACTAGGTAAGTTAGAAACAACTTTCCCCTTTTTTAGCTAACTAGTTAAGATTTTCTCTCAAGGCATTAATCATAATATTATTTACAAAAATGACCATTAATAAGCCTATTAATCATCAAAAAAATCATGATCCATCTATGATCTAGGTGGATATTGGTGGCCACCCTCCTATTCTAGTTGGGGCCCCACCATTGTTTCTTTCAGTTTTTTAGTTTGCTTCATTATAGCACAATTTACTATTTTTTGCAGTTTTTCGGGTCCTGAACTTCCGGAGCTGTTTTGAGGCTCTTAACGATGTTTTTTGGGCATCGCTTCTCTGGAAAAGATGTCCATTCTATACTTTACATTTGGTGTTAAAATTTGTATTCCACAGATAGATATTTCTAACGATGTAGCATGTGCATCAATCAGAGATAGTATGCCAAAGTTATGACCTCGGGAAATTGATGTACCAATTTACCCTGACGGGGACCATATTCTGGTGTTTCACCTCCTAGGGTTAGGTTTTTGGATGTTTAGGGTTTTCCATTGTTTCTCAATAATATGTAGGCCTTCGAGCCTCATTGTAACGTAGAGTTCAGAGGCCTATAGCACCCACATCTCTTCTCAGAGATAAGCTACCAGCACCCTAGCTAATTTATTTCCATTCTGTCTATAAACAAATTTTAGTTCTTTGATATTAATGAAATGAAGTGTTATTTCCACTAAATTTTTATATTTATGGTTATATGTGTATTCTTTTGCATTCTTGCATAAATCTAGATCAGTGGTATCAAAGCGGTCTTCTCTTTCTCGATCCTCCTTTGCATGTCCCCAATGAGGTTGGGGTATAAGGAGTTAGGGCTCAATATGGTTGAAACTTTGTAAGATTAGCCTCACAAAACCTGACGGTCACCCATGGGGGACGAAAAAAAATATGAGGGAGAAGGAGATAATATCAAAATATTGCTCGAGGAGGCCTCGAAAAACAAAGGAGAACGATGAAGGATAACTTTTCCCAGATCCTTCAACGACTGCCCACTGGCAGTGCATCTGCATCCAGTAGCCACTCTGGAGGCGCAACTCCTTTTAAGGGACAAGTAAACTTTTAAATTCCCATATTTGAGGGCCAAACAGATGCAGACATTGTAGATATATGGTTGAATCTATTAGAAGGATATTTCTCATTTCATGACTTTTCCTACCGGGAGAAGATTATTTTTGCACTCCTCAAAGCTACCCCCCATGTCAAGGACTGGTGGGAAACCTACTGTGAGAAAAAGGATGAGGGGGAACCCTCTCTATTCTCGGTCGTACCCACTTGGAATTATTTCCGAGATGCCATCAAGGAACAATACTATCCTGTGGGGAGCTATGAGGACAATTACATACAATGGACTACGCTGCGACAACAAAGGGATCAAGATGTACATGAGCTGAAGAATTTGTTCCATACCCTATGCACAAAGTTGGGTATCAAATATTCAGAGAAAAATTTGGTGTTGAATTACTATAGTTGTTTGCACAAATA
This sequence comes from Pinus albicaulis, assembly GCA_034641835.2. Lineage (NCBI taxonomy): Eukaryota > Viridiplantae > Streptophyta > Pinopsida > Pinales > Pinaceae > Pinus > Pinus albicaulis. The sequence continues at coordinate 795,219,184 of CM076577.1, read as the reverse complement.
AATTTAAGAGGAAATGGAGTTCCTCGACATCTCCTCGCTTGGTGCGGCATACCGGTATGCTGCCAAGATTGAGCAGAAATTCAATCAGAAGAAGCGAGACTTTAGATCTGTGAATCAAAATCAAGGGAAAGGTGCCCCCATACCACAGAAAAAAGGACAAAGCCAAGGCATAGCGGCCTAACATAAACTACCAAAGCCACAAGCAAAGAAAAACACCACGAAGCCGAAGAAGAACACGGGAAAGTGGTGTGAGTTCCATAATAGCTCCACTCACAACAAAAGTGAATGTCGGGCCAAGAAAACACTGGTGTCCGAGATGAGGGCTTCTGAATCAGATGCATGCTCTAAATTTGAATCAGAACCTAACAAGCGGAATGACAAAGGGAAGCATATTATTGATGTAGAGCCCAATGCCATTGTGGCCACTACAAAGATCCAGAAGGAGGAACCGAAAGATCCAGAGGAGGAGGAGCGTCTCTTCCACTCTCAGATGTGGGTAAAGGGTTCACCGCTACAGTTCATTTTCGACAATGGGAGCCAAAAGAACCTCATTTCAGCAGAGGTTGTGAAGTGTTTAGGCTTTCTGACCACAACACACCCATAGTTGTACACCATTAGGTGGCTTCACCAAGGATGAGATCTCCGTGTTAGCCAGCAGTGTCACCTTCCCTACATCATCAAGCCCTTCATAGATGCGGTATTATGTGACATTGCTCCTCTTGATGTTTGTGATGTATTATTAGGCCAACCATACTTGTGGAAGAGAAATGTTGTGTATGAGTCCCGACCTCGCATTTTTATTGTTACTTTGGGTAATAAGTTGTACAGGATACCAGAGGTACCACTGCCTGCGACTATCTCTTTGGTTACTACAAAACAATGCAGCAAGCTCATTTCCAAAACTGGGAAATTTATTTCCCTAATGATCCTCCCCCAAGGAAAGAAGAATATTATGGCCACAACCTCTAGACAAGGCTCCTCCGCATGACAAAAACAAATGGACAAGGTTGTGGAGGAGTATGGTGACATCTTCACCTCACCCACAGGGGTGCCTCTGTACTGCCAGGTCAAGCACCCCATCAATTCGACCCCAGGTGCGTCGCTACCCAATGGAATGATATATCAGCTCTCTATTATGGAGTACGATGAAATCAAGAGGCAGATTTAGGAGCTACTGCAGAAAGGTCACATCTGGCCAAGTTTATCACCCTGTGGGAGCCTGATCATCTTAGTGTAGAAGAAGGATGGGACTTGCAGATTCTGTATTGACTATTGGGTGCTGAACAAGATCACTGTCTGGAATAGGTACCCAATCCCACGGATTGATGACCTTCTAGATCAACTCATAGGGGCGAAATATTTTAGAAAGATCAAATTGAAGTTTGGGTATCACCAAGTACCAATCAAACCCTCCGATGTGTGGAATACTTCCTTCAAAGCCAAGGAGGGCCTTTTCGAATGGTTGGTCATGCCTTTCGGGTTGACGAATTCTCCTGCAACCTTCATGAGGATGATGGACGACATCTTGCGGCCATTCGCCGACTAATTTGTAGAAGTTTACTTGGATGAAATCTTGATCTTTATCCAGACTTGGGAAGAGAACCTCCACCACATTTGATAGGTCCTCCAAACAATATGGTAACACAAGTTCTGTGCCAATTTGGAGAAGTGCATTTTTGGCATGACTCAGGTTCAGTATCTAGGATACATTTTTGATGAACGGCGGGTGCATGTGGATCCAACCAAGATCCAAGTAATTCGAGATTGGCCAGCCCCAACCACTCTAACAAAGCTTCACAACTTTCTTGGTCTTGCTAATTTCTACCCCAGGTTCATGTTGGGATTATCTCATATCACTTGGCCCTTGAGTCAAGAGACCAAGGGAGGAGCGAAAGAAAAATTATTTTAGTCAGAATATCAACATAAGGTATTCATAGAATTGAAACATCGCCTCTCCTCTGCCCTATTTCTCATATTACTAGGCTTGAAATAACCATTTGATATTGAGACAGATGCCTATGACTATGCTATTGGGGTAGTTCATACTCAATAGGGGCATCCAGTGGCATATCACAGTGAGACATTTTCCGACACAGTCCGCAAGTATCCCACTTATGACAAATAAATGTATTCCATTGTGTAGGCATGCCGCCAATGGAAGCATTAAATTTTGGGGAAGGAAACGATCATCCACACAGACCACTAACCCCTGTAGTTCATACAGACACAAGGGAAGTTGCAGAACAGTCGCCATCAGAAGGGGTGCACATATCTGCAACAATTTCATTTGAACATCAAGTATAAGAAGGGCAGCACCAATAATGTTACAAACTACCTCAACCGACCACCAATCATGGTGCTAACCACCATTCTCAACACTTGTGGGCACAAGAATTCTAATTGTTTAAAAGAGCGATCCAGAATTCAACCACACATACAAGACACTCTTGGAGGGTACACAAGTTCCAAAATTTCACCTCTAGGATGCACTGCTATGTCACCTGGGACACCTCTATGTTGCTTCAAGTGAGTGTGCCAAGATTATTTCGTAAGCACACTACAGATGAGTCACTGGGAATTTTGGGGTCGGGAAAATAGTGGCAGTACTGCAGAAGTATTTCTATTGGCTGAATCTTCGACCGGATGTTGGGAAGTACATCAGATCCTACAATGCTTGCTCCATTGCCAAACCGACCATCAAGAAGCAAGGAATCTATACTCCGGTACCTACCCCTATTTGACCTTGGGAATCCATCTCCATGGATTATATGTTAGGCCTTCCTTCTACTAAGCATGGAAATGACTGTATCTTTGTGGTCGTTGACATATTCTCGAAGATGGTCGTTACGTCAGCCTTCAAGAAGAATATCATAGCAGAATGCACTGCTAAACTCTTCTTTGAATGAGTGTGGGTGCAATTTGGGATCTGTTGTGCTGTACAAACAACCCTCCCCATTTTAAAATTTTTGTATTATTTTTTAAATAAGAAATAAGTCCCCTTTTCTTTGAATAGTTATAGAATCAATAAAATGTTTTGAAAAAGGAAATTTTTATAAAAGGATATATAAAATTTCCTTAGCATCGCTTATCGCAGATCAAGAAATCCTTTTTGTACTCATGAAAATGTTTTAAGGGAATCCGATCCAGCATAAAATAGAATCGAACCCCAACGAAAAAGGATTTATTAACGAAAAATGAAAAATATAGAAGTCTTTATCGCATTTCGCATATTCAAAGTATAAAAGAAAAACTCAAATGTGTTATCGTTTAATCTCGATGCGATAAAACAATCGCAAAAGCGCATATCGCATGAGCAAGAGTCAAAAACCTTTCCATTTCGAAAAATCCGACACGATAAACCCAATCACAATCGCAAATCGGTGAAGTCATACTACATCCTTATGCACCCTTTAAAATTTCTCCAATGCGATAAGTCAAATCACGATCGCTCATCGCTAAAACACATGACTCATATCCAAAGACACTCCTCTAAAAATCTGCGATGCGATATTATTATTACAAAAGCACGCTTCCCATAAATGAAAACATGAAGTATTAAATATACACATGTTTTATCAAATAGATCATTTATAAACGAAATGCCAATAATTTGATATGATTTAAAAGCACCACGCCCTCCATGCCAGCCCAGCAATAATCACAATCACAGATATTAAATGGAAATACTTAAGCCTAACCTTTGAGACTTCCAATCTCTGATATGCGATCATCGTTGATCGGAGATCTAAAAAGTTATGGTATTAATGCTATAAATGAACCGTTATGAATGTGAGACGAGACATCCCATAATGGCATTAAAATCTCACATTATACGAGGAAATCATTAAAAGATAATCATGGTTGAAATCCTTCGCAGATTTCATCTTCGATGGAATAGTATTTTTTTAATCTGTCACCTTTATTATGATTAAATGCCATTTCTCCTCTCCACTTTTTATTCATTCTTAAAAGATTTTTTCCATCATTCTGCTCATTTGTTTCATTGTGCAGACTTGAGAAACAACTACCAGTAGGGAAAATGTCTAAGAAATCCAGGAAAGCGAAAGTCCCCATCGTTCCGAAAGAGCAACCTGCTAAATTGGTATTAGTAACCCATACTACTTGTCTGGGTCTCGGAAAAACTTCATGGGAGGGATTTTACAATCTACTGGAGGCAAAAGATCCAACTATAATTCAAGAAGAAGAAGCAACAACAGATTCAGATAAAAAATCAGAAAGCACTCTGAAGGAATTGGCGAGCTCCTATCTTCACAAAATAGCAGCTCACGCGAATGTGTTCCCGTATAATGACTTGGTGGGATGGGTGATAGAAATTATAAATATAACAGACATGGCGTTCTTCACATCAGACGGAAGGATGTTTGGGTCTTTCAAAGCAGAAGACATCAAGAAGATGCATCACCTACCAGACCCTTAGAAAATCTACAATAAAGAATTTTTGGAAGACTTCGCCAAAGAAAATGAAGTGGAGTAAGATCCTATCAAATACTGGAGGCATTTTCCAGAAAAAATCAAGCACGAATATTTGGGTATGTACTCCATAGAATCCTTGGCGTCTCCTTATTACTATGCTGCAGCTATGATGTGTAGATTTTTTGGAACCGTCAACTCAGAAAAATTTTCTATTGAGATGGTACCTTTAATTGAAGTCGTTGTTAACTCTTACATCATTGATTGGCCAACCATTTTATCTAATAAAATGACAAGAAAAATCCTCGATTATAGGAGAAACAGGTATGTGACTACTCGGGTAATACCCCCATTTTATATGAGTGCTTATATTATTGATACATATGTTTCAACTCTGAATTCCCTATTTTAGGCTAGAAGTGGACTCCTAAAAACCATACTCCTATCCACATTTATCACAAATATCTATGGAAGGCCTATTACAAAGACCATATATAGATAATTTGTCATGGGTTTATCTTGCCAGTTCACCGAGCTATATTCAACAAACTCGCTCCAAGGTTATCCGACGAGGCTAGCATTGAACTAACCTCAATCAGAAGCCAGTTTGGAGAGGAAAAATTTACCTATATTCAGCTATTTAGAAGCGTTACTGATCCCCATGTTCTACCCTTGTACATTCCCGATAAATTGTTAGCTCAAGAAATATCCTATCAAATAACAGAGAAAGGGATCTCTAGGAACCTGAAGAATTCAAAGAAGCATATGTGGCCTAGATTTCCCTTCCGATGTGGATCTTTTTCTATACATGATTTTAAACATGAAGACAAAGAAGCCAAAAAAATAAAAGAGCTCAGATTAGCATCCATCCCCAAAAGAAATTATGATCTAAAGAAAGTTGCCTATAACTTTACATCTATGGTACAGGTCGCTAAATTTGAACATGAAGATGCTGATTTTGATGATTTATTTGCCTCGGCCGAGGTATTTTCACAAGTCAAACATCTGGCGAAATTAAAATTTGAAGCAAGTGACATGGAAAAGTTCCTACAGTTCAGGACCGAGAGACTTCTAATAATACCTCTTGATCAGTTGAGAACTACTCCACTACTGCAACAGGAAGAAAACAGTGAAGAAAGGAACACCGAAATAGAGCAGGAAAAGAAGAATATAGGAAATAAGGCTGATACTCAAACCGAACAGGAAAAGACAAGTAAAAATATCGTGATTCCTCCGACATCGATATACATATTCATTCAAATATATTGAAGGAATGGGAACAGTTTGATCGGAAAATCAAGGGCCAGAATGATTCCCAGAATGTGGCTACAATGAAAATCACTCGCAACACAACAGCTCATGGTAACCAGTGTTACAGTTGAAGGAGCAATCAGCAATACTAATACCCAAGATGTTGAGATCATCCCAGAAAATCCTTCTGAGAAAATTGTATTAAAGGTTTAAGATATAATACCCTTGGATGTCTTCTACAGTCCAAAGCATAGGGCTGTAGTTAGAAAACAAAGAAAGAAAAGGAAAATCGATCAGGGTCTGTTTTCATCTCCTCAAGTTGAATTCATGAATGTTGTCTGGAAGGACTTTGAAGTTAATCCTTCAGAGGATTTAACTAAATTATCTCAATATGCATGGGCTTATACAACAGTGACAATGGACAAAGCATCCAAAGTCAGCCAATTGATAAAAGAAAAAGATCAAAAAATAGTGCTGCTAGAAGAAAAGGCAACAGTGGATCATCAAAAAATAGCACAGCTAGAACAATAGCTAATTGAAGAAAGAGAACAGATTGAGCAGCTTAAAGAGCAACTGGATGTTGAGAAACAAAAGCTTGACTAGCAAGCTCTACACAAAGAACAACAGTTGTCTCAAGAGCTAAACAAATTACAGGTAATGCTTCAACAGGAGAAGATGGCCAAAGAGGAACATAGTGCCCTGTTACAAGCATAGATACAAAAATTTAAGGAGTATTCTGAGCTTGATCAGTTCAAAATGGAAGCTCTTGAATTAAGTAAAGCATTGTCACGACATCTTGATATTTTATGTCATAAAATATCACTGGCCGACCCTCTATGTTTAATAGCTACATCACTCATAGAAAAGGCAGTAAACACAAGGCTCGAATTTGAATATGCCGATGAGAAAATTTCGGGGTTCCTCACATGGCAAGACATAGACCAAGGCATAGCTACCAATCTTCCCAAGATCCATGAATCACACAAGGAAATTTTGTTTGTAGAATGGGAAATGCAATTAATTAAGGAAGAACGGGCTACCTCCAGGGCAAGAGTTGTAATGAACAATTTAGTGGAATTAATCAACGACAAATTGTATACGGCCAACTTAATTTCCAATTGCATCCCCGAGAAACTCCCAAAATTCAAATAATTAGAGAAACAGTTGAAGCAGGATTTAGCCAGCAAAGACCAACAGATTAGCACAATGCAAGGACTCACATGGGACGCATTCTGGTTCTATTTGGTTAAACCACACAACCAACAGATGACCACAAAATGCCTCTCCCATGCCATCAGTTATATGATTCTAGAACTTTTGAATGCCACATATACTAGCCAGCTACATTTCCGATTGAGTCATCCTCCCGAAGTGAAAGAAATGTTATCAATTTGCCAGCTGCGCGTACCAGATGTGAAAGAGATACAATGAACCTGTTCTTATGGAGATCGCAATTCTATTTTTATGAAATCGGATCACCGATTTTAATGTTTTGGTAGTTCTAACAACATTCAAGCAATGTTTTAGATAGTTTGTTTTAATTTTCATTATTATTCAAACCCCTTTCATGTATTTAGAAAGGGGTCCTCAATTTGTATTAATTCTTGACTTGGGAGGCTACAGTTCTGTACGTCTGAATATATTATTTTTATTAATGGTGGATCAAGATTCTGCAATTTTATGAGAAAATTATTTTCAAGAATTTGCACTTTTGTTTTTCCTGGAGGTTGTTTTAAGTAAGAAAGCAGGATCAAAGTGTTATTTGCATCAGAAGATTACAAATGTATCTGGTATTTCTATCGTTATCATGTTGTTTAATTTTCCTTATGCAATGAAACATTCTCTTTGAAAATTGCTATTGTTTACATCTATATGCCTGTGAAACAATCCTTTAGTTATATCATTTCTGAAAACTTAGAATTGTTATCTTTCAAAATATATGTGAGCGATATAAATGAATGAAATATGTTATCATAATTACTTTGTTTAATTTCTTAAACAAAGTAATTATTATATGTGAATGCACCTTTCTTTTGGTCGAACAAGTCATCTATATGATTATTCATCTAATCGGAACACATCCAAAATCGCATTTATCATAAGATACCCAGGTTAAGTAGAGTTATTTGTATTTATTAAGTTATATATTAATTATCATTTTCATTACCCATTATACAAACAATCAATCATCAACCCGTATATCATTGGGAAACTAGTCCCATAATATCCAGTCAGAGCCACCATCCCAAACAGAAAAGGAGTTGTACTAAGGTCCGGACTGGGTGGTTTTCCCCTATGTTGAAGCTAGGATTTCAGGGGCTTCAACATTTTTGGCGCTAGAAGGAGGGCCTATGCTATATAAATTGCCGTGAAATGATTCACAATTTTCGCACATTTCGCACACTTCTTCTCATTTTACAAAGATCTTGGTTTGGGTTCAAAAAATTTTCTTCAAAGTTTGGGTTTAAGAGAATTTCTTGGTTGATTTTACAATTTTGGGTTTAAAGAATTTTTTTGGAAGACATTTCTTAGAGGCGGCGTGATTTTGGCAAAAATTGTAAAAAATTTCTTGGACGTACATTCAAAAGACATTTCTTGGAGGTGTGTACGTGTTTTGAGTTGAAGTAAATATTTTGAGCTTAATTTCATTTTTATAAGACATTTTTCTCTCGAATTTTTTAAAGTAAGTGTTTTGGATTGGAATATGTATTTTTTGCAAAAAATTTACACTAAATTTTTTTAAATTAAATCTTTTGTGATATTTTTTGTAATTGAGTTATTGCCTAGTTTTTTGAAGGAAATTTTTTGAACTTCTTACCCTATTATCATGGGAAATCGAAGAACTTGTGCAAGAAAATATGATTGAAAAAGAGACCCTAAGGCACGTAGAGAAGAGACTAGACAATCTTGCAAAAGAAAGTTAGAAGCCCTCTCAAATATTGAAGAGGAAAATCAACCTCAAGCAGAAATTGAAGCAGGTATGTAAATGTAAATATTATGATCTATTGATATATATTTTAAATTTTCCTAATGTAAAATGTGAAGCTTAATTTTTATTTGATGAACTAGTTTGAAAAATATTTTGTTTAATGTAAACAGATGGAGATATTCCTCAAAATATTGAAGAAGAAAATCAACCTCAAGCAGAAATTGAAGCAGGTATGTAAATGTAAATATTATGATCTATTGATATATTTTTAAAATTTTCCCAATGTAAAATGTAAAGCTTAATTTTTATTTGATGAACTAGTTTGAAAAATATTTTGTTTAATGTAAACAGACAGAGATATTCCTCAAAATATTGAAGAAGAAAATCAACCTCAAGAAAAAATTGAAGCAGGTATGTAAATGTAAATATTATGATCTATTGATATATTTAAAATTTTCCTAATGTAAAATGTGAAGCTTAATTTTTATTTGATGAATTAGTTTGAAAATTATTTTGTTTAATGCAAACAGACAGAGATACTTCTCAAAATATTGAAGAAGAAAATCAACCTCAAGAAGAAATTGAAGCGGGTATGTAAATGTAAATATTATGATCTATTGATATGTTGAAAATTTTCCTAATATTTATTGACATATTTATTAATTTAGTGATTTATTGAATATGTACTATTTTTTCGAATATGTACAGATGAAATCACTATCGATAATGAGATGTTAGAAAATGTTGACACTCACACATATGGAGATAAAAAACCTGACCATGTTATACGATATTGTGTCAACCGCATTTTTGAAAAGTATTTCTTAAATGAGCGAGTGACAGTTGAGGCTCAAATGTTGAAAGGTCTCCTATCATCAAGGAAATTAAAAGAAGCGACGACACTATTGGGTATTCGAAAATCAACCAAATATAAAAAAATGAAGGAAGAGGTGATAAAAATTATGAGTAGTGCTATAAAGTCAATTAAGAGATCTAGAGATAAAGATGTTTCAAATGTACGTAGATGAATACAGATGGCAATGGTTTCACCAAGTACTCAAGAGAATTGTTTGATAACATCTATGGCACGAGCACTGGGAACCTCACAAAAAACTCTCCACAAACATCGAAAATTTCAACTGCAAACAGATGTAAATGATGAACTCGCTTGTTGGAGAGCTATTTGTAGGCAACCATACAAAGATAGACTTGGAGAAAATGTTAAAAAAATAATATATGAATATTGGAAGAACAATTCGCGTGTTTCACCAACTACAAGACATGTGATGCGAAGAAGAATAGCACAAAATCAATACGAAGAACATGAAAAACATCTCTTGGAAACCACTCAGATAGATTTATTCAACAAGTTCAAAGAAGAGAATCATCAAATTCATGTTTCACTCAGTGCTTTTGTTCAACAAAAACCATGGTATGTAAAACCTATCACTGTACACGACACTTGTTGTTGCCATTATCATGTGGAATTTGAGTTATATTATGACACATTCCTTGATTTTGGTATAACATTATGGAAGGATTCACCTCCTCCTTCCACTATCCGTGAATTCATATCTCAAATTCTATGTGAAAGAGAAAGCGATGAACTATTTTACAAAAAGAAATGTGTTGGTGGTAAAAAATGCGATGATTGTGGAAAATTGACTAAATTTCAAAACAAATATCGTATTGATATAAATGATCAATCATTTTCCAACATGAAAGTGAAATGGAAGAGATATGAATATATCGATACATCGATTCAAGGTGCAAATAGTGTTAAAAGAATTGAATTACTAGAAGACAAAATTTTTCTGATAGACTTTTTGAGAAAGTTTGAGGCAGAAATTTACAAATACACCAAGCATTCCCATAGAGCTCGATGGCAAGACTTGGAATTCAAAAAATCTCGGGAAGTTTTTCCAGCAGGGACCATTTTGTCAGTGATTGATTTTGCAGAAAACTACACATTTGTTCCACAAAAAGAAATTCAGAGTGAATACTATCATTCTGACCAAGTCTCCATGCTCATCCATATTCTATATAGACATGCCGAACAAAATGTCAATCATATAGAAAGCACGAGTGAAAATCGACATATCATTAAAGAATATCAATTTTATATCAGTGACGATTGTACACATGATACATGTTTTGTACAACATTGTTTTGGAAAAATTTATGATTCATTGAAAAATCATGGAATAACATTTAATGAACATTGGATATGGTCAGACGGATGCGCAGGTCAATTCAAATCTGCACGATCATTCTTTTGGTTGTGTTGTCTTCATAAGAAAACCTGCATTAAACATTGTTGGAATTTCTTTGAGACTGGCCATGAAAAGGAGAACATGACGGTGCAAGAGCATGCAGAAAACGAGCACTTCGAAGATATCAAATGAACCACTCTACAAGCCGACTTGTGAACACTAAAGAAGTTGTTCAATGGTGCATCGTTGCTCTAAGCCATGAGACTAACCCATCAAGAGAAGTGTGAAGGTACATTCAATTTAATTTATATTGGAAATCTAATTTTAAACATTGTACATTTATCATGCAATGATTATCTTTGATTGTATTTTGATATCATATTTACAAATTCTTCTTCTAATTTTCCATATAAAGGTTTTTCTGGCATATTGGGATTGAAGACGTAGATAGATCAATTGGAAGTGACGTTGAAACAATAAAAGGGACTCGAAAATTGCATTCAATTCAAACAAAGTTGTCCAGAAATGTGTTTGCATTGGATAAAAGAAAATATTCGTGTTTTTGTGATGTTTGCATAGACAACACAAAATCCAATGACGTTTGTGAAAACAAAATGTATGTGAACGATTGGAAACATACAAAGCTAAATACAAAGGGAAAAATTTATGTCGCAATGTTTGAAGAAATGCAATCAGAGGAAACTACAATATCATCCCATGGTGATCGAGTTTCTGATCTTGTTAGAGAAGGTAACATTTGAATTACTTTCTAATGATTTAAAGATCTAGAAATAAATTTAAATATGCATAATTAAATGTTAAATTTATTTTATTGTGCAGGAGATGTTTTTTCTGTAATTGCACCTATTGACAACGATGAAAATGTGAAGTATTATTTTATGCGTTGCACTGAACGAAAAATGAAATTATTAAAAGACTATAATGATCACGGATTTCAATATGACAGAGGGTCTATTATACTGAAAGGTTATTTTTTCAGACAAACTCATCAAAGTGGAGACTTTGTTTACTTTGAAGACTATGAACCTGATTCCATAAGTTGTCAATATAGTCACTTGGTGTGTGTAGCACGCATAAAGTTGATAGAAGTTCAATCAAAGAAAAAATCGAAAATTAAGAAATGGAAAATGTCAAAATCCGATCATGAACGGATTATTGAGGATGGAATTCCATTAGAGTTTTTTTGAGTGAAGTGTCCAACAATTTATTATATTTGGATTAAATATGTTTTAGAACTTCCAGTACTCAACTAAAAATTGAGCTGCTTATGTTATTTTTGGTTTGCACATGTTACAAATTGTTTGGGTACAAGCACGTGCTCTAGTATCAACTGAAAGTAGTTTTTCTATACATGTGCATTGATGAAAAATGTTATATGTATTGGATATATATATATATATATATATATATATATATATATATATTCTAGAATGAAATTAATTGTTCTTGTATATTAATTGTTCTTGTATATGTTTTCCGATCGTATGGTACAAATTATTTCACTTTATTTTGTAAGGTCAGATTCGGTCCCCATATGGCCTAGCCTCCAAGGGACGAGATAACAAGTGGTTGTCCCCACTTGCCCGAATCTCAGCTTTTAAGTACAATTTTACTGTTTATGGTAGGCATCTTACATGATGTCCTAGCCAAGGATAGATTATCTTTGTTTCAAGTTTCCGGTAAAAGTTGTCACCGAATGACCTACTAGGATATTATAAATACTAGCTTTGTAAGATCATTTGGCATTCGGAAAAATTCGAAAGTCTTAGATTGTCAATCAATTTAAAGTATCATTCACCCTAGGGAGTGTAAAATATTCAATGTAGGTTGGTGACGATGCTCACTCCTAGCTTGAAGCAGCTCCAATGACTAATTCTTTAATGAATTCCAATGCACTAGACCAAAGTTGGTGACCTACTTGGTTTTTCACCCAAGAAATTCCAAGGTACTCTTCTTACCTTTGGCCCCCAAAGCTACAATGGAGTTATAGGAAGGTGAAGAAAAAAATTTTCACTGATAGGAATTTGGTCACATCCCTAATCTCCCCTTATCAAAAAGTTCCTATCTACTACATTATCCAGCATGTACTCAAGATCACTATTTCGTAATTAGAATATCGCAATATCATAAGTTCTCACAAAAATACATGGAATGCCATTACGACACTCATCTAACAATGGGGAGCTCAAAACCTAGAAAGCTCCTCATCCCCTTAATAATAATGTGTTTAATTTAGTCTTTTAGGTGAGGATTAGGTGTGAATCTTGTTTTCACATGTACAAAAATAATTAATTGTTTAATTCCATAAATTTGATTATTCACCAAAATACATGTCATATCCACTATTTGTCTCTCCTACAAATTCCCATTATTTTATTAAAATATGATTTTATCTCACCCAACTATCACATGTTCCTAAATTTACTCCTAATTGTTTCCTATGACCTAAATCTACTCCTAATTGTTCCCTATGCTGCTTTTCCCTTACTTATTTTTAGAAATTTATTTTCCTAGATCCATCATAACTATGGATCTATCAAGCGCTGAGAGGGATCAAATATCTAGAGGTGAAAACCTCTTTTTTGAGTGAAAAACTTGAGGAAAGGTTTGCACCTCAAGAGATTTGATCCCTCTCGGCACTTGATAGACCCGTAGTTAAGATGGATCTAGGTTGGTTTCAGTCATGTGCAACCAAGGAAAAACTATCGATAATATGAGGAACATATGATTAATTTTATCAATAATATGTAAATACATCTAATATTAGTATAACCATTTTAAATATGCTAAATATGTTTGAGATTTATCAAGTCATTTTAATTTTAAATTTTCTTAGTTACCTCAATTTGTTGAGATGATAAATATTGTAGAATAACTTTAATAATGGAAAATGATCAAATAAAATTTTTGAATGCAAAGTGACACTGTAATAATATTGAATGATAGAATGTGAATAATTAGAATGTAATCAATTACAAATAGCATTTATTGTGATCAATCTTAAACTATTTTCTTCTTCTATTCTTATTGTCACCCTTATTAGTTTTGTCATCTTTCCATATCAATTATATTAAAAAGAAAGTAAAAATCATAAATCATAAACCATTTAAATATTTAGCTCTAACTCTTGTAGTAAACACCATACCTTGTCTCTCTTGTTCTCCAATATTATTAGGTTTAATTATTATAACACAAAAATCATTCTACATTGTCAATAATTTTTGCGCTTACACTGAAATCAATGAACACTATTAATCCAATGAATTTACAAGTAATGTACCATCATACATGAAATTATATCAAATTAGAAATTAACATATACAATGAAATCAATGGGGATTGTCTTGTTACAAGTAACATTTCAATTTACCACATGTGCAAATGTAGGTTGAAACCATCCAAAACTTTAAGTTGTAGATAGAAACCATCCAAAACTTTAAGTTTTAAAAACCATTTTGATTATATATTGTGCAACATTGAAACATTAAACATTTAAATTTCATTAAATATCACATGCAAAATGTAGATTGAAACCATCCAAAACTTGAGTTTTAAAAACTTCACATGCCATGCCAATTATAATTCAACTATCCAACAAAAACATTTAACATTAAATATCACATGCCAAATGTAGTTCAGATGACAACATTACTTCACATTCACATGCCAAAAGTACTAAAACCATCCAAAAATTAAATCAAACAAATTATATAATAACAATGTAATAAAATATGTCAAAAAATTGTAAATCTCACAAGTATCAAACTATATCAAGTTTAACAAATTTTAAAACCATCTAAATTTTGAAATCAAATCTATTGTAAATCATGTCCATCAAATGGAGGATCTAGCGTCTTCCCTACTAGGGTCTCAGTCCGTGCCCTATCCTGTGAATAGGAAACCTACATACACAATGCACATGTACTTGAACATTAAAATTTGAATTTTAAAAAATGAATGAGAATATATATATCTAGAACTTCATGTAAAAAATAAAATATAACAAAAAAATCATGCAATACCTCGTAAGGTTCCCTCTCCATTTGATGAACAGGTTCTCCCATAGGAACATCTGCAGTGGTAAACTGTACAATATACATGTACAGTTAAATATAAATATATATATATATATTAAAAACTTTCAAATGAAAATGCACGTGTACATATATAAACTTATTTTCAATAATATTAAGAAAAGGAACTAAAGACAACTTGTTGAAATGCTGTGGATGTTCCTATCTCCGTCGCTAGAGTCCTCGGATTAAAGAAATCTTCTATAGGAACCTAAATTCAAAAAATTTTAAATAACTCAAAATATAGATCTCTCTCTCTCTCTCTCTCTCTCTCTCTATATATATATATATATATATATCTCAATTTTTAATGGAACATTTTGAGGTAGAATATATATATATATATATAACTTTTAAACATAAATTTTAAACTTGTGAAAAATTGTCCATACTCGTGGCTCATCTCCCAATGAAGTAGAAGGTATATCTCCTAAGGAAGAAGAAGGTACCGCCATCCCAAAAACATCAGACGGAATCGGTACCTGTTAAAACATTTTATCAAATTAAACATATATATACATACATGTACATGTGTGGCAACAATCATTTATTTTAGAGTCACTTAAAAAACACTAACATGTGCCAACATATCATGATGGTCAGATTCATTTGCATCGTTTGAACCGGAGGTCCCGAACGTAATATTAACATTTTCATCACGCATCATGCCCGAGAACTGCAAATGGTGTTTTAACATATAATCATACATTTTTGTTAGATTAATGTACACATACAAATAAATGTATACATGTGTACATACACATGTATTTATTACAAATTGTACACATGTATATGTAAATATAATTTCAAACCCTAAGGTCACTAACACATACCGTTCTGGTGCCCTCTTCCTCACAAAAAATTAGGTCTTGCAGACCATTGCGACAATTTATTGCATATGTTCAGAGATCTTCAACATTCATGTTGTAAATCTCCTCATCTGTACGATAAACAAAATTGGCACGTGCATTTTCACGTGCTCTTTGTCGATTTAAACAAAGATCGACTCCACTCAATCTACTATGAACATTGTCGATCATAACATCCCTTGCTTCTTGAATTATTTGAGAAGTCGCATCCATCTCTGATCGCAGAGTTTCGACTCGAAACGGTCGACTCACCAATGGCGGCTCAGGGCGAGGCAACTCCACATCTCGCTTAGCGCCCTTACATTGATATAATCGACCTCTCCCTGGGCCAAAAAATTCTGAAGGAAGGTCATTGTAGTCGGGTTTCATACCCAAAAAAAATTATGCATAAAAAATTTGTGCAAAATAAACAGGAACCTCACCGTTCCATGGAAGCCTTCCAAACACCGCAAGATTTCGATCATAAAAATAACCAGCTTTGTCTGGGTGCTTGAAATACTGCACCTTCAACATTTTTCTTTTTGGTCCTTCCTTATAATTAAACATTGACTTGGCCTCTGCTCTTGTAAATTTTTGTTTTATGTCCTGCCATTTATCGGGACCTATCACTGTTTCTTTTCTCTTTCTCATTAGTTCTACAAATGAATCAGTCGTTGGCCCCAAATTTCTATACACATTTACCATTTCACCCAATGAATGTGTAACTATTTCAAGGCTTTGTCTACTCTCAGCAGGTAGAGACAAAGCCATGAGATCTCTTTGCAATTTTGCATGAAGGCTTTCACACCTTTGTAAGGTGCATTCTGCCATGTTGGTTTCCCATGGTATATCAGTAATCTCAGCCGGATAAGTTGTGCTGGGTTGACAACCTTCTTCTTGAATGTAGCGAGCTGCCTGCGTCTATTTTGACCACTAGCTCAAACATTTTTGGCCTCTGCATCAATATATATATATATATAATTTCGTATATTAGAAAAAAAACGTGTAAAAAAATTTGTAAAAATTTAAATAAAAAATATTGAAATTGATGGCAACCTTGATGTTGTTGGTTAACATCTTCTCCAACATGACCCCGCTGAGAACCAGCCCCAGAATGACGCTGAAATTGATGGAAACCTTGATGTTGTTGGTTAACATCTTCTCCAACATGACCCTGCTGAGAACCAAACCCAGAATGACGCTGCTGAGAACCAAACCCACAGTGACCCTGTTGAGAACCAGCAGCCGTTGATTGGCCTTCGGGGGAATAAATATCACCTCCTTCCTGCAACCTACTACCACTCATACCTCGACCGGTTGAACCTTGGCCACGCTCCATGGATGGAGTAGAAACCCTTCTCCTCTTACCTCCTAAAAATTAAAATATGAAACTTATTAACAACTAATTTAACTCACAAAGTTTATAAAAAAAATCAATTCCATATGTACACACATGTATGGAGATTTAAGATTATATTTAAATACCGTGAACATCCCCCGATCCCTGAACCTCCATATGGGATTCGGCCGATCTTCGTTGTTCATCCTCCATGATATATATCTATTGGTCGACATTTACACAAAATAGATTTCAAAAAATCAATTTGTAATTTAGTGTACACAAATTATGTAGAACACAACTTTCAAAGCAATAATTGATCATGTGTGAAACTAAATTTAATCGAAAAAGATATATAAAAATGATAAGTTCACCAAATTGTGCTTTACATGGTGGGAGCACACTTGGTATAAAATTTACTACTTATACACTTTAGTTTGTGGGAGAAATGACACATGTACATAGTTTACCTTAAAGTTGTTGTGTTTTATGGATATTAGAATGAAGAACTTCTATTTAGATCCATTCCAGAGATTGAATGTAGGGGCATTTACTAGATATGTCACCTTTCATAAAAGATGAGATCCAGAGGCTACCTGGCCCTTTACAGACTCCGCCTATAGAACTTGTAGAAGTAAACACTAGAGGCATTAACAATATCAAAGAACGTTTTCATGCTCAGACATGGGAATGTGTCTCTTTCCCTACGCAAAAAATAGTTCAAGGTAGTTAATCTTCATAGACATGTCATCAAGCAAGTCAATGTGATCATCCCCAACTTACTTTTTATGAAATTAGGCTTGGAATCCTCTACAACTTGGTGGATGGAGTTGAATGGGAACTAGGTTGAAAGGCCTTTACAAAATACATGCTAGTGAATAACACTTACTAGGTTATGCCAACAAATAAAGTGGGAGAAATGTTTTCTCCTCGAGGTTGTCTAATTGGGTGTGTAATACCAACTTCACCCATTTCCTCACAGGTTTCTCTCTTAGGTTACAAATGTCTTCCACCTTATTAGTTATATATTTTTCAATTTCCCGTGGATTCCTTGATTTTTTTCTCCTACCATCTCCCTCTCTCACTCCCCAAATTATTGTCATCAAACATGCCCCATTGAGGATCTGGAGTAATGTTTGCACCATACATAGAACGGTCATTGCTGCTAATTGAAATTGGAGTCATGTATACTAGATTGCTTGCTTAAGTGGCTCTTACTTGGACAATATCCTGATATGAGTTTGACATGATGGTCATATGAGGTTGGAAGCTACTTGGTGTAATTTTCCTTAAATCTTCAAAAAAACAGAGCAAAAATGTCATTTTCGATCATTTTTTATTAGCTTCTGCATACAGCAAATGTTATCACAATTGCAACACAATCATGTTCCATGAGCATGAATTATGAATGTCGCAAGCCAAATGGCAAGGAAATTTGCATTCATTTAGGCAAAAGAAGGCTATGACATTAAGGTCCATGCTAAAAAAAATTATGCAAATAAAGTTGCTAAGTCTTGATACTTACCATGTGTTTCAAAGCCATAACGAAGGTTGGCTTTGAGAGTGTCCTCTCAAAGCCCTATCTTGAGATGAAATTTAATTCAATGTCTCTTAGAGTTGCAAGGTGGAATTGATAGAACTATTTGATTTCTTTACCATAGATGGATCAAGACATGTAATTTAACTTTACGAGCAGATTGAAGACAAAGAGATTTTAGATTTTGTTGTTCTCACTGAAGGTTTTTGTCTAGTTTTGTTTCTTAAACCATCATTTCCATAGGACATTTTTGGTGAATACATTCTTGACCTTGATGAGAGGATATGATACCTTGAAGAGGCTACATCTTTTGGTGACGTCACTAATTGTTTCTCTATTATCATGTTTGTTAAACATCTCGCTTAGGGCGAGGCAACTCCACATATATTGTACAGTTTATGGGACAGAAAACAATATGTAGAAATATTCACTTGGTTTTTATAATTGGATAGAAGAATGACTTAAAATGACCTTGTATGTCTTCTCATTTTAGAACTCAAATTTTTAGGAAGTATTTAAGTATCCACCTTTCAAGAATCACTAGAAGAGGTTGATAAAGAATATAGGAAGACAAAAAACTAACCAGTGGTGTACTAAATGTATTTCTTGGGAGGTAGATTGGCATATGGGCTTTTGGTAGCTAGAAATTTTCCAAATAAGTGAATTTATTTGAAAACCAAACCTCTAGTTTATTTTGGTTTAGACAAGGTCTAGAATTTGAAAAGTGAATTCCCTCTTTCTTCCTCTTACATGTCCAATGATCGAAATCTGGATTGAGGGAAAAAATTTCCTAAATAAAAATTTTGCATTTTATTTGTACACATGAGTTTTTAAAAGCTAATTAAATCATAAATTTCTCACAAAATACACTTAAAGCTTGACACAAACCCCTTCCCAATTGGCTAACTTTAGACGATCCTAAACACATTTTTATTTAACTAATGAGGGAGATAGCCCAATAAAACTAGTTTGTCCATATTCAAATCAAGTTGGTATCAAAGTAAAATTTAGCTCATTTTAGTCAAGGTTAGTTAGAAGAATTAGCTATTGGTTTCTATCTTCAATTTCCTCTCAAAATGAATGTGTATGTGCTTTTGAAAGACACACTAGAGGAATAAGGTCCAATTTTTTGATGAAAATGTGCTATGAAAGTAAAGGGTTAAAGGCAACCATGTACAAGGCATAGTTAATACAAGGCATAGTTGAGCCAAATGTTGTTGAGGAAGGGCCTAATTATTTGGGTCTTGGTTATGGAAAACATGGAGAATGCTCAAAAGCCAAGGAGGCACATGAATCTGTTCCAAGAAGGAATTTTATTTCATGTTCATTACCTCAAGCTTGTGAAGTTTGTGTTCATGATGAATGGAAAAGTTTGACACCCACTTTGCAAGAAGATGTTAATAAACATGCAGCTAATGAGAATGCAAAAGAAGAGGATGTTGAAAGCTCTATCTAGTCATTGAATTCATTGCTAGTATTCAGAGGAGAGCCACTACCTCATCAAATTCACCTCCTCAAGAAGGCGACAATGGTGAATGTTGAAGGTATAAATTTGCCTTTAATCAAATTGCTTTTGATTATGATAAACATGGTAAATATTCACATAAGATATATAAAATAACTTGCACATGTTCCTTTTGTGGTTTGAATAATCATAATTTTTATAGATGTTGGAAGAAGATATCCATACACATTGAAACTTTCTAAATAAATGAGGCAAAAAGTCAAAGGCCCATTGGACAAGGAAAATGATGTTGAAAATAAGATGCAATTGTTTGTTACTCATTGCCATAAGAAAGGTCACCTTGTGGACAAGTGTTGGACTTTGTATCCAACAAGTCATCCACAACATTTGAAGAAGGTGGAAAGAGATAACGACAAGAATGGAAAAGAGGATTCCATAATCGATGAGGGTCAAGATGATTCACATGATGAAGTGCAGCTAAAATATGCACCATTGAAATGGTTTGCTAACAGATGGTTAGATTTCTTATCTAATTAAGGCCTTGCATGAATTTTGATGTTTCATGAATTTCTTTGCAAATTCAAAGTATGGTGCATGTTGCATGAAGCAAGATGTTGAAAGTAGAGTTGCGTTGACACACTTAAATGCAACAAATATGGAAATTTGTACCTGAGCTCTATTATTTGACTTGAGAGTCAGTTGTTTGAAGAGGCATGTTTTGTCGATTTGTGTTTGGTTGATGGTTTTGTACACCAATATGTAAGAGTACATGGAGATATTCACATGATGTGATTTTTTTTTCTTTGGAGAAAAATGATATGTCAGCGAGCTATGTTTCTTGCATGATGTGTTTTCAGTTTGATGGTTTTGTTTGTGACAAGACATCACAAGATTTTGGGAAGGTCCACTCTTGAGCGAGAGCCTCATGATTACAACCTAATCATGAGAATCAAATGGGAGTGCATCGTTATTTTGAAAACAAATAGGATTCT
Organism: Pinus albicaulis; assembly: GCA_034641835.2. Taxonomy (NCBI): domain Eukaryota; kingdom Viridiplantae; phylum Streptophyta; class Pinopsida; order Pinales; family Pinaceae; genus Pinus; species Pinus albicaulis. The sequence goes on along the minus strand of CM076577.1, from coordinate 795,198,085 downwards.
GAGCTACCTAGGACTCAAACCATTATTTTTAAATTTGAAATATCATGGTGTGTTGTTTCAATGCCTGAATCCACAACCCTAACATAAATTGTTTTATTCCTTTTTTGCAGGATTTAGTTGGTTATATTAAAAGTCAGTTGAATTTAAAATTCTTGGCTTAGTGGCATGAACCAAGCATATTTTACTTATTAAATGAGGAATTTCGCTCTCCCAATCATTTCTAAATCACCCATATCACCAAGAAAACATGTTTTAAAAGACCATACTTTGGTATGGGAAAGACCTTAGGTTTCAAATATTATAAGAAGGTTTTTGATATGGTTGAGAGAATGTGGAAAATAGAATCCATAAGCAAATTATTTTTCAAAACGTATTACTTTCAAAGTATCAAAAAGGAACATGTACAAGGGTGTTCAATGAATTAACGCTATTTATTTAAATTCCATGATGTATATCTTACTCATAATTTTAACAAATTATTAAATAATGATCTAGATTGGATAATTATATTATTTGTCATATATTTTGATGCTTATAGAGTGAAAAAACTGTAAGAATCAACTTGTAGGGTCATTTTAATGGTGGGTGGAGAATTGGGGTCTAAAACCTTTTGGAATTATTTTGAGTCATTAAATGGCATTTCTAGGGGTCAAACAATTATCCCTTGTGCCGAAATCTTAACCATTATTCTACACTTAAAGACATATCCAATGGTGCAAGAAAAACATCAAACGAAGTTCATTCAAAATTTATGCCTTTAGTAAGTTGACCTATCATGTTGACCACCATGGTACGAGATAATGACATTTTAGCCCCATTACTCATGCATGGTGTTGTACATATCAGCCCCCATTCAAAATTTGGCCACCGAATTCCATCCTGAAGTCTTTTGAAACCCTTTCATGGCCTAAAATCCTCATATTGCATCTACCACTATCTTTTCGGGCCGCAAAATACATTATTCAAAGGCTAAAAACCCGCCAGTAAAATTATATTGGGCCGAAACCCCAGAGCCTTAGCCCCTTTTGCTGTCACCATCACATGACCCGAGCTCAAGAACCATACGTCAGGGGAAAGGGGGCTTAACATTGAACGTTTCGGGCGCATCTGCAACCGTCAGATCAAATCCAATCAACGACCCTCAATTAAAACATCCCTGGTGGCCCCTGCGCGCAGAAAATCGGCGGTTAATTCCGCACAGCTTTGGACGGGTCGGTGGTTTTTAACCAAATGCCAACGATTCCATTAAAAACGCGCCATGCGTCTTTTGTACGGCATTCCAAAACCACTTTTCCGCGCGTTAAAGTCTGTACTATGGCCGGGCAGTGGAATCCACCCGCGCCATTGGATCTGCTGATCCCCATCCAACGGCGGATATCTGCCAGAGTTTCTCACCCGTTAACATGTGTCTGCCATGTTCCATGGCCCACCACCGCATTGCTCCCATCGCCTCCGAGCCATGGATCTAGTTCCAAGATCTGGCGGCCCAGGATTCAGTCTCCCCCGTCTGTTGACTCCGCTGCCACGTCGGTTCGCCACCTGTCCTTCGTACATCCACACGTCATCATCCCGCGCGTCCATAATATTTCTCCCCTGTCGTATATATATGTGTTTCTTATTCATATTCACCGTTTTCATTTGTGCATCGTGTTCTAACTGTTCCACGCGACAACTACACCCTGCCTATTTACCAAAGTTTCCACCATATTTTCTCCGCCACCTTGTGTATCCTTGTCATATGGCACATCTTCGTCATTGCCATTGCCATCACCCCCATCCTAGTCTGGTTTTTCTTAACTAATTCATGTTTTTGCAGGTTTGCCGCAGTCGAAGATTCGTCATGATTTGCTACTTTGATCACAGAAATCAGAGACACTGCTCACAACTGCTCTCGAGGAAGAAATTCAAAGGAAGAGCCGAGGGTGGTTGTATGATATGACCATCATTAAAGAAAGCAGGGATGTGAATCTATAGAATCCTCCAGATAAAATCAAGAAACAGATTTGAACAGGCGAAAATATTAATGAGCAACGTGAGATATTAGTGAAAGATCCGGAAGCGCAACACCTCGCATTAAATATCTGGGGTTTAAATTCAAAGTTAAAGGGCCGAGAGTACAGTACACAATTGTAAGCTATCTCAGGGTTTTACGGCAGCAGATTTTCCCTCTTTCAGTAAGAGGCGGAACATTGTATATATTATTATTTGTGTCTTGTTCATGAGGACTTTTCATCCTCAGCATTTATTTCTAGAGACAGATTGTAAAGTACAGTCATTCATACTTAGTCATTCATAGAGTGGGCGCGAATGTTTTCTGCCATTTTGTTCAAATTCAGTCATTAAATATACCCCATCTACCTCCTTCTCGAGAATTCTCTATCTCCTCTATAAAAACTCAGAAATAAGACATTAGAAGGGTTCCATATTTCTATCAGCAAACTATGCATTGAAAAGGCTTTTGTATACATTTTGTAATATTTTTGTATGAAGGTTCAGAGCCCGTAGGGTCTTAGTGAGGAGGAGTTATAACTGTAATGAGGATTCTGGTCTCTAGTATCTCACAGTATGTAATTTTCTCTTATGTGTTAATACAATATCGCATTTCATGCTTGTTATCTTCTTGTATCATGTTCTAGAATGCGAGTGGCTCACTAATCTTGAGTAAGGATTCATCCTAGTTGATGCCCATACTGGGGTTAGTCAAGTGCTTTAAATAGGCCTAGTCATGATATAATGTTCCATGTTCACTTCATCCATATTTTCTGCTATATTAGTTACTTGAGGAAGGTGCTTTTAAAACGCCATTGTCATATAAGGATTCATAAATTAATATGCCCTTATGTGATTATGTTGTGTATCTGGGTATCAGTCTCATGTTAACTAATATCTTCTTTATGTTTTCTTCACTGCACTCATTTCCTGATATTTGATTTCTGTGATATATTATCTGAACTGGCCCTCTTTGTAGTAAGCTATCTCTTAACTGTCTGATGCCTTTGTATTGGGGTTTTGCATAATGTTCCTACACTATTCTTATCTTTGTATCAGCTTCTGAGAGAGATTGGTTCCATTTTAATCTTATTTCCTTGTTTTACAAGAGATAGTAAGGAAGCTTTTGGATTGACAACCCAAGCTATATGAGGAGCTCCTTGCTATATTAAGATGTCCTAGGCACTGGTCTATGGCAACTCTAGACTGTCTCTAGGGGTGACAAAATTGTCCACAACACATGGCAAGCTAGCTACATGTGGAATTTTAAGAAGACTCTAAAAGGTCTACAATCACAAACCTTGTTAATGGTTGACAGAGTCAAATATTACACCTAGTTGGCTATCACGCTATGTTAAATACTTGGCCACTAAGAGGAATAAGAGTTCCATTTTGTGTTATTGTATTTTGTTCCATAGTTGAAAATACAACTAGGAGTGTGAAGTTAGAGAGAAAAATGTATGAAGTTAAGTTTTTATAGCAACCTTACATGCTAAAAGTCTTAGCTAACTCTAGAGATATTACCTCTTTATTTGTACTCACATATTTTCCATACTAGAAAAGAGAGAGTAGAGCATGTTTACATTTTAGTGTTGTTTTTCTCTCATAAGGATTTCCTAGGGAAAAAGGAGTCTAGAGCATCATTAATTTTTAGGGTTGCTTGTCTCCCATAAAGATTCATAGGAAAATAATTGTATTGATTGTCTAGAGATATATGTATGTATTTGTTTCATTATGTTCTCTATTTCTTACGTTGTGTTTCATTATGTTTTATATTTCTTACATTTATGCCCTCCTATTTTTCTTTCCAATCAAGGTTTATAAAATAACATGAGAAGCAACATGAGACTTGGAACAATCATTTTCATTATCTATATGGAAGGAAAGAAGGATTATATCCCCTTAAGCTTAAGCTTATGTAGTTTGTCAATTTTTATCATACATTTTTTGGTAAGGGTAAATGTTTTTTTATCTATAGTACAAGTCATGAGTTCCCCAATTTTACCTTATGTAAAGCATGATTCTAGGATTACTACAATTTGTACTTGGTTTTTTATTGTGATGATGCCCTGTCTCAATCACTTGGCCATCTCTCGATGGGTAGTTAAATATTTATAACAATACTTCAAGTAAAATTTATCTATTTGTATTATGTGAAATTATGTAAAAAATGGTATACCATTTTCCATAAAATTGGGTTGAGTTTATCACATATTTCAATGAAAGTTGATTAAATATGTTTTCTTTAAAAGTCCATCTAAGAATTTTGTTAAGGTATGAATTTGCAATTTTGTGTGGCTCTCTATCAACCTTCACCTCCTCATTTCTAGAAAAAAACTACTTGCTCATTCGTATACCCACTTTCTATTCAAATGAATGAGTTTTGAACTCTCGGTAACTATGTTTTTCCACGTAGCAAAATTATGTCACATTTTATACTAACTCCAAATATTATTTTGAAGTTTGGATTACTGTTATTCTTTTATATAATTTAACATTAGATATAAGTTTAAATTGAAAGCTACTTAGATGAAATATAGCTTAGATATGGCATTTGCAAATTATTATCTATTTATTGAACTAAAGGACATAATTATTGCACATGTTTAATTTACATTCAAATGCTTCTTTGATTTATCTCCTATAGCTTAATGTAATGCTAGATATATAATTTAAGTTGAAGGCCCATGAGATAAATATGACTAATATGTGACATTTGTATTGAATCATCTATTTGTTGTGTTATATGAACATAATTGGTACGCATATCTAATTTGCATTACTAATATGTCATGCTTCTTTAATTTATCTTTTATAAATGATCGGAGCATCCCTTTTTAATCTATACCTTTTGACTTCGGATATGTGGGCAATACTCATCCAAATATTTTTCTATCATAAAGCAGTGAGTAAAATTGTATTCCATTTGTGTCAATGTTAAGGTTAAGCACATGGATTAAATTTTTATATAAGATACATTGCCACAGTGTACATTTATATCTAAAGAGTCCAAAACCTCATTCAAGACCATATGTTTTGTTGATGTAGTTTGATTGGTTATATTGCATTGCTTTTGCAGTTGTTGCTGTGGACCTCACCATCTAGTGATTTTAGGTAAAAAATTATTTACATGGAATTTTGAAGTATCCTAGAATGTTTATTATTTATCACTACTAGCCTTGGTGATTTAGTTGTTTGTTTTGATGCTGCTTGGTTACCCATATTTAATAGTTGTTCATGTTTAATTCATTGTTAAGGATTTTTATTGGCCTATCAGGATGTATTTTTCTCAAATCCATAATGACTAAAAGAATGAAATTTATCTATGAAAAAGAGAGGTCATATGGAAAACAAATTGTTTGCAAGTGTTATTTTGAACCCATAGAACTTGCAACCCCAATATGGATACAATACTAAGTAATACATAGCCTCCTCATCTAACTTAGCCAGGGATTTGCAATACTATATTTGAGTTGGCTTGCTCCATTTCAAGATATTATAATGTTAGATTATTATTTCTATAGATTTTGATTATGGTAGTAAAATGTTACAAAAAATCGGAAACTACAAATAATATTATTCTAGATATATGTAAAAAGGACATGGTAGAGAAAATCAAACAATATTAAACTTTTCATAAATAGTTTAGATATAAATACATTTTCTAATTTTGATTGTAAATTCCAAGGCTTAAAGCAATAATTTTTCTAATAATTTTTTTTAATTAATAAATAAAAAAGAAGCATTTTCAATCAAAATCACATCCAACATATAATAAAAATAATAAAAACAATTTAAAACTTCATACATACACTATGACATTACTATAGCAAAGAGCATAAAAATATACAAGCAAAAAATCCTTTTATATAATAATGGAGAGCTTCAAATATACAAGAAAAAAAATCTTTCAGCCTTCTTGTATCCCAGAGAAAAGAGTTGCTCAAACAATCATATTTTAAACAATTTTAAAACTTGGAAAAAATCATTTGTTTTTGAATTTCAATTATATAAAAAATTAGTCAAATATTTCAAATCTATTTCTTGGCTAGTTGCAGAGTGTAGGTGCAGTTCTAGCTAGAGAGAGACTCCAAGAAGAGGTTTCAAGACAGAATAGGTTTCCAACATTCCAGTCAAGAAGGGAGGCAAATATTTCCAACAAAAGAGGCAAGAACAAGTTCCCTAGTGATAGTGCTATGCAACCCAGTTAGTTAGTGCATGTTGCAGGCAAGAGTGCGAGTAGCTGGTAGTCTCCAAAGAGAGTTTCTAGAGGTAGAACGAGTTTCCCAAAAGAAGTACTACACAATTTATTAGGTAGGACTGCATCTAGCATGGAGAAAATCATCTGTTTTTGAATTTCAATTATATAAAAAATTAGTCAAATATTTCAAATCTATTTTTTGGCTAGTTGCAGAGTGTAGGTGTAGTTCTAGCTAGAGAGAGACTCCAAGAAAGGGTTTCAAGACAACAGGTTTCCAAAATTCCAGTCAAGAAGGGAGGCAAATATTTCCAACAAAAGAGGCAAGAACAAGTTCCCTAGTGGTAGTGCTATGCAACCCAGTTAGTCAGTGCATGTTGCAAGCAAAAGTGCGAGTAGCTGGGAGTCTCCAAAGAGAGTTTCTAGAGGTAGAATGAGTTTCCCAAAAGAAGTACTACACATTTTATTAGGTAGGACTGCATCTAGCATGGAGAAAATAATATGTTTTTGAATTTCAATTATATAAAAAAATAGTCAAATATTTTAAATCTATTTTTTGGCTAGTTGCAGAGTGTAGGTGTAGTTGTAAGACAGAGCAGGTTTCAAGACAGAGCAGGTTTCCAACATTCCAGTCAAGAAGGGAAGCAAACATTTCCTATAGATGTTTCGCCCTTATTACCGTGGTGCTTCTTAACCTCCTGCTACGGGTGCTGCTAATGATCCTACTAGTGGTTCTTAGTAAAATTTAAAGCTCAGAACTGTGACGCTGTAATGTCTAGCATTTAAATTTTAAAATTTTAATACAAAACAGTGACAAATTCAATGTAATTCACATATAAGATGATTTTTCCATGTTAAAATTGAAAATAAGGTCGGTTCCAAAGAAAATCACACACAATGTCACACAGATATAGTGGCTAATGAGAAACCCAGCACGCACAATGTCACATAGATTTAGCGGCTAACGAGAAACCCGCACAATGAACTTACAAACTGTCATATCAGAATTTTGAAATTTTTAGAAAACTTAAAAGTTAAAAGGGATACAAATCAGTGTAAGTCCCAATTGAGCTCATTTCCCTTCCACAAGCTCCCGTAGAAAAAATTCACAACTACATACTTGGAATCATCAGTGGTAGAGTTTAAAAATTTAAACTTTAATGCAGCAATGGAGAGGGATACCAGATAACTTGATAACTGACAACCCATTCAATAAAAAAATTAGAAATACAGACTGAGGAGTAGTTTCAGACGGTCAACACAGAGTGAGCAGATTGATTAGAATTTCAGAGTTCACAGCCATAGAACAAGAAAAATTTTAAAATTAAAATTCGACGGAGTGCAGTGAAGTGCAGAAAAATTTTAAAATTAAAATTCGATCGAGCTTCTAAGAGGGGGATTCAGCAGGACGAGGGTAACTGGAGGATCAGAGAACATCAGGATGGCGATACCACTGAATACTTTCATCCATCTTTATTTGACTGAGAGGCTACTGTTTTCCTAGTTTGGCCTGTCAACAAATAGCGAACTGAATGCAGAATCATGGTGTGCGTTTTTCTCAACAGTTTTATGTGATGAGGGCTGTGAATTATCACTGTTTTAGTTTACAAGCTCGATGGGCTGTCTGCAGTAGACAAGAACTTATTAACAGGTTTTGACATCTAAATTTTTGGGCTAATTACACTTTGGTGGGCGGTTCACAACATTTTTTGCGTTGGTGGCTACGCATCCACAATTTTTTGATGGTTTATTCTTTGCTAGAATGGGCTGCTACAGCGTGAGGTTCACACATTAAAGTGACACACATTGAATATGATGGTGCTACATCATATTTTTATGATGCGTTTTCTGCTTTGGTGCATCCCAAAGGATTTTAAGACTGTCTGGGCTTTGATTGGCGTTGTGATGAACATTATAATATTTCTTCAGGGCAGTGTTTTTTTCCTCTGAATGAACTCTTTCGGGACTGTTAACAGTAGACATCATTGTTTTTATTATTATGAACATCATGTCTTCTAGCTTGAACAGGGTAAAATCCAGAATCTGGTTCTGCACAGGAGTGCCTTTCTCTGTGTATGTTTTGCATACAACTTTTGGGTCTGTCTTCTTTGATCACACTTCTTATGTGATTTTCAATGTAATTTTATACTCACCTATAGTAATAAAATTACGCTTTTTTCTCGAGGAAGAAAAGAACAAGAAAATTTTTAAAATTAAAATTCGATGGAGTGCAGCTACACACATAATTATATTAAAATAGCTTGCTCGAAGCTTTATCTAACTTCCAAGCCTTTAAAAAAATTTCAAAAACTGAGAAATGAGAAATCGATTCAACTTGCAATTGTCGAATAATCATAAAAATTTAAATTTAAAACTAAAAGCAGTGATGTAAATATAATTTTATAAGATGTATCACAATATCTTTCATACACAATTTTGAATTATATTTAAAAAAATTCGACATTCGACATTCTAAAAAAATTGAAAGAGCCGAGAATTTTCGTAACATACACGAGAAGTTCTAACCACGCGGAGAGTAACATACTCGGAGTCGAAGAGCGTGGACAGCAGGAGCACCAGCACGACTGGGAGCAGCAGCAGCGCCAACAGAGCGAAAACAGACAACGTGCGAACAACGAAAACTGTAAACTATTACCTTTCGCGGGCAATTTATTTATATAAAATAGTTCGGCTGAACTATTTTAAAAGTAAAAGTTCGGCCGAACTCACAGTTCAGCCAAACTTTTTTAACAGTTCGGCCGAACTTTCGTTGCCAGTTTTCCAATCTCCGAAAAAAATTCTATTTGCCTGCGCCGTCAGTGTGCCATTAATTCAAACGGAATTACGAGTTCGGTCGAACTTTATAAAAAAGTTCGGCCGAACTTTGTAAAATTTTCGGCCGAACTATTGTTGAAAAAAAAATTCGGCCCCCGATTCTCACAAAAGTGTAACCCAGCTTCACGTTTCCACCCCACAACAAGCTCAAGCATCAACAGAAGCTGTTTTTAAAGGAATTAAATGCAGTGCCTGGTGTAATATCCAGGCAGCCAAAGGATCAGGTAAGCCACCATCCGAGAAAGTAGATGCTACCGATGCTGTTTTGCTTGGAGATAAATCTAATTCACATACGCCTCCTTTTCTCTTAACTTATGAGATCTATAATAGGAATTTGCATAACTTATTGATAGATTCAGGGGCATCATAAAACATAATTCTAGCCTCAGTGTGCTCTAAATTAAACATTGAACACCAGAAATCTGCATTTCATATTGTCCAATTAGATCGGACTAAAGTGGAAGTTTTAGGAGAGATTAATTCAGTCACTATTAGGCTATCAGCTGATCCTAGAGTAATTCAGAGAATTGATATATTAATTTCTGACATCCCTAAGTTTTATGGTTTAATTTTAAGCAGGGATTAGTCTGAAAAACTCCATGGTTATATTTCTACCGATTGGTCTCACATGTGGCTTCCCTATAAAGGGAAACCAAACCAAATTAAGATTGTTTGGGAGAAACACATGACTCATACAGTAATAGATTTTGAACAAGAAAACCAACCTGTAGCTTTCAATAATAACATTCTTGGAAATTACTCAGCTGAATCATTCTTTGGAAATTTTAATGCCCAATAATCACCGTTCCCTAAAAATAGCTACACTTCACAAATTGAAAACTTCTCACATACCAATACTTCAAGATGTGTTAATATTGCCGATCAATTTGTAAATAAATCTGCAGATAAATCTTTATTTTTGTCTTTATACTTTGATGGATCAAATTCCAATGATGATATAGGAGCAAGATGTATTTTGGTTAGTCCAGAAGGGGAAAAAACTATGTTGTCATGCAGACTAGAATTTGAGTGTACAAATAACATTGCAGAAAATGAAGCTTTGATTCAAGGACTTTACAAAGCAATAGGCTTGAATGTCAAATATCTGAAGGTATATGGTGATTCTGAAATTGTCATCAGGCAAGTTAGGAATACTATTCATTTTCTTTCAATTCATCTTAAACATTACCAAGCGCTTGTTCAAAATCTTACAACTCACTTTCTAGCATTCAATATTTCCCCTATTCCTAGATCTCATAATGCAGCAGCTAATTTATTAGCTAATGTTGCTTCTAAACTCCTTCCAATTGAGGATTATAGTCCAGATAGGTTTTCATTTGAATTGATTTTTCGACCATCTGTCCCTGACAATGTCACCAATTGGTGAGTGTTTAATCATGATGAAGACATCCTAAACTTCTTAACTTCAGAAAAATCTTATGATGATCAAATAGTTGATGAAAGTGATCATGATCTCCAAATAAAATAAAATAAAAATGAAAATTCCATCCCAAAATCTATGGTTAAGCTTGAATATCTCTATGATATCAAAGATAGATTCAAAAAGGTCACTAATTCCAAAATTCAAAGTTCTACTTTAAAGTTTGAATTACTAAATCTTGGCACTGAATCTAAACCACAAAATGTCAATCTAGGACTCGAGCTAACACTAGAAGAAATGTTTGCTTTCATCAAACTTCTAAACAAATACAAAAGTGTTTTTTCTTGGAATTACGAGTATTTAAGAACTTACGATACTTCTATCATTCAGCATTCAATTCCGATGATCTCCGATGAGAACCGGTGCAACAAAAGTTAAGGAAAATTCATCCCAACTTGGAAATTCAAATTAAAATAGAGTTGAATAAACTCTTGAAAGCTAAAATTATTTTCCCTGTTAGACATTTGAATTGGGTTTCAAATCTGATACCTCTTAGGAAAAATAATAGAGACATTAGGATTTGTATAGATTTTAGAAATCTCAACAAGGCACGTCAAAAAGATAATTTCCCACTACCAACAATGGAAAAAATACTTCAAGTAGTAACTGGTTCTGAATTAATGTCTTTTCTTGATGGTTTTTCAGGATATAATTAGATACTGGTGCATCCGGATGATAGACTGAAAACTACATTCAGAACCAAATGTGGAACATATGCCTACCAAAAAATGCCTTTCGGTTTGATAAATCCTGAAGCTACTTTCCAAAGAGCCATGGATATAGCTTTCAAAGGTTTGATTAATAGGTCAGTTGTTGTCTATCTAGATGACATAACTATCTTTTCAAAGAAAAGAGCCAACCATCTACATGATTTAAAACATATTTTTGAACGATGTAGAAGGTATGGAATTTCTTTAAATCCAAAAAAAATCATTCTTTGCTCTTAATGAAAGGAAACTCTTAGGTTTTTTTGTGTCTAAAGATGGCATATATATTGACCCTGATATAATAAAAGAGATTTCTGACATCCCTTTGCCACATAATAAGAAATCCATGCAATCATTTTTAGGGAAGATAAATTTTGTAAAAAGATTTGTTCCTGATTTTTCTCATATAGTCTTACCTTTACAAACTATGATTAAGAAAAATTCAATTTTCAAATGGGGACATAAAGAAAAGGAAGCCTTTGATTTAATAAAAAAGTTTATTATTAATGCTTCGACATTAAATACTCCTAATTTTTCTAATAATTTTATTTTGTACACTCTAGCCACTGAAACATCTTATGCTGTTGTTTTCACACAACTCAATGATCAGCAGATTGAAGCATCTATCTCCTTATTTAGTTAAAATCTGCAAGGAGCTGAACTTAACTATTCAGTAGTAGAAAAACAAGCTTTTGCTATGTTTAAATCTATCAAACACTTTAGGCCATTTCTCGTAGAAACACATACAAAAATCATTGTCCCATTTTCTGCAGTAAGACAATTACTAGTACAAAGGGAAGTAGGAGAAAAAAGAGCCAATTGGGTAACAGCCTTACAAGAATATGATATCGATATTAAACCATCCAAAATTGTTAGAGGACAAGGTTTTTGCAGGTTATTAGTAGGAACTTCCAATATTCCAGAACATCAAGATCAAGATAATAATTTTCAAGTGAATGAGATAAGTATCATAAATTCTGAATCTCAATATGTTGATCTGATCTTTTACTTAAAAAATGAATATGATCCTCCTAATCTCAGTTATAAAATCAAGTGTGCTTTCAGATTAATAGCTAAACACTTTGATATTATTAATGATGTGTTATTCAGAAGAAATTATGATTCCATTTTACTAAGATGTCTTGAAAATACTGAAGCACACAAGGTTTTGCAGGAATTACATGATGGACCAGCAGGTGGACATTTTGGAGGAGACACTACAGCTCACAAAATAATTCCTGCTAGATATTATTGGCCTAATTTGTTTAAAGATGCCCATGACTATGTAAGGAAATGTAAGACTTTCCAGACTACCAGTGGAAGACAATGGAAACCAGCTTTTCCTTTACAACCAGTAAACATTGAACAACCATTTGAACAAAGGGGACTTGATATTATAGGAGAAATTGTTCCACATTCTTCCAAGCAACACAGATACATCCTTACAACCACGAACTACTTCACAAAGTGGGTAGAAGCAATTCCTTTAAAGGTAGCCAATTCTAATGCAATCATTGAATTCATTGATCAATTCATCATTACCAGGTTTGGTGTACCTAATGCCCTTGTTTTTTATAATGCATCTTATTTTTCTAGAAATAGTATAATGGAATTTTCTCTCAAAAGAGGTTTTAAATTAAAATATTCTGCAAATTATTATCCCTAAGGTAATGGTTTGGCAGAATCAACTAATAAGAATCTCATTAAAATCATTAAAAGAAATATTGATCAAAATCAAAAGAATTGGCATAAGTCTTTGATCTTTGCACTATGGGCCAATCGTATAACTCAGAAGTCTTCAATAGGAACTTTACCTTTTAATCTAGTATATGGGAAAGAAGCTGTAATACCTTCGAACCTAGCACTCCCATCTCTAGCCCTAGTGCAATTTATTGAAGAAAGTCCTTCATCCTCTATCCAATTAAGATTTGATCAAATCCTCAAATTAGATGAAGAAAGGGAGAAAGCCAAAATGACTTATGCTAAACATCAACAACTTATAAAATATTCTTTTGATGCAAGTTCTACTGGATCTAAAACATTACAAATTGGTGATCTTGTTTTGAAATGGGACAAAGCACATGAAGACAAAGGTAAACATACCAAATTTCAAAATATGTGGCTTGGACCATTTCAAATCATTGAAAAGATAGGCTTATCAACATTCATATTGCAAGATCTAACAGGAAAGAGAGAGTCTCTTCCTGTGAATGGGCTTATTTTGAAAAAATTATTTTCCTAAGGAGGTAACCCCTTCTTATCTGTATATATATTCATTATGCAAGTTTGTTTGCATTATAAATAACGTTGTAAATAGTCTTCCATTGGCCTTTTACTATTGAAAATATATTTTGAGAAAATATTGTGAATACTTGCTTATATAGATACCAAATTTTAAGGAAGTGATTACAGTTTTGGAAAGTTAAATAAAATATGAAACTCTGAGAACTTATTTAAAGTTTGTAAAATTTTCCAAAACCTTGAAAATATTGTAAATAATTCCAAGTTTATAAAGTAGAGAGAGGTTATTTATAAAGAGTAAATACTTTTTCCGAAACTTGGCATCTAAAACTCTAAAACGTCATCCATTAACTCTTGAGAAGAGAATCATTCACCCCATCCACTAAGTTTATGATTTTTTCAGCGTGTAATTCTAAAAATATGTCTGATATAAAAGATAAGAGGTCTCATCACGAGCCTGCTTGCTATGATCATAGGGAAGTAACTAAACTGACATTACCAATACTGCATATCAAAACAGGGTAATGGCTTATAATCATAAGACAAGGGGTCTCATCATGAGCTAGCTTGTTCAGTTCAATTACAACTGGTGAATGGCATTGTTATCAGCTGGCTCCCAAACCAAGACAATGGCTTTTATCTTAAAACTTTAAAAGAATAAAAAAGAGTTATACTCTTAGATGGATGGAATAATGGATGATTAATGGTTAAAAGGTAACCCTGTCGAGACTATAGAAGTTTGTTGGCAGCAGAGGCACTACCTGTGACAAAAGAGTAAATTTCAAAGCTAAGTTGGAGAAGCCCCCTACTTTATCTTTACCAACCAATCAAAGCTTGATGAAACAAAAAATGTTTTTATTTTTAAAGGGATTAAAAGGAAATTTCATGTGATTCTTATTTTATTCAGAGTTAGATTTTATCTAATTATTCCGGGATAGTTTTCTTTGTCCTCAAATCTTTCTACTTACAAAATATTTAGTTATCGCTTTATTTTTCAGAGATAACTGTTTCTCCTAGTGAATCGCCAATTGTTATGCTGTACAAACAACCCTCCCCATTTTAAAATTTTTGTATTAATTTTTAAATAAGAAATGGGTCCCCTTTTCTTTGAATAGTTATATAATCAATAAAATGTTTTGAAAAAAGAAATTTTTATAAAAGGATATATAAAATTTCCTTAGCATCGCTTATCGCAGATCAAAAAATCCTTTTTGTACTCATGAAAATGTTTTAAGGGAATCCGATCCAGCATAAAATAGAATCGAACCCCAATTAAAAAGGATTTATTAACGAAAAATGAAAAACATAGAAGTCTTTATCGCATTTTTCATATTCAAAGTATAAAATAAAAACTCAAATGTCTTATCATTTAATCCTGATGCGATAAAAAAATTGCAAAAATGCATATCACATGAGCAAGAGTCCAAAACCTTTCCATTTCGAAAAATCCGACACGATAAACCCAATCGCAATCGCAAATCGGTAAAGTCATACTACATCCTTATGCACCCTTTAAAAGTTCTTCGATGCGATAAGTCAAATCACGATCGCTCATCGCTACAACACATGACTCATATCCAAAGACACTCCTCTAAAAATCTGCGATGCGATATCATTATTACAAAAGCGCGCTTCCCGTAAATGAAAACATGAAGTATTAAATATACACATGTTTTATCAAATATATCATTTATAAAATAAATGCCAATAATTTGATATGATTTAAAAGCACCGTGCCCTCCATGCCAGCTCAGCAATAATCGCAATCATAGATATTAAATGGAAATACTTAAGCCTAACCTTTGAGACTTCTGATCTCTGATATGCGATCATTGATCGGAGATCTAAAAAGTTATGGTATTAACGCTATAAATGGACCGTTATGAATGTGCGACGAAACATCCCATAATAGCATTAAAATCTCACATTATACGAGGAAATCATTAAAAGATAATCATGGTTGAAATCCTTCGCGGATTTCATCTTCGATGGAATAATATTTCTTCAATCTGTCATCTTTATTATGATTAAATTTCATTTCTCCTCTCCGCTTTGTATTAATTCTTAAAAGAATTTTTCCATCATTCTGCTCATTTGTTTCATTGTGCAAACTTGAGAAACAACTAGCAGTCAGGAAAATGTCTAAGAAATCCAAGAAAGTGAAGGTCCTCATCGTTCCAAAAGAGCAACCTGCTAAATTGGTATTAGTAACCGATACTACTTGTCTAGGTCTCGGCAAAACTTCATGGGAAGGAGTTTACAATCTACTGGAGGCAGAAGATCCAACTATAATTTAAGAAGAAGAAGCGACAACAGATTCAGATAAAAAATCAGAAAGCACTATGAAGGAATTGGCGAGCTCCTATCTTCACAAAATAGCAGCTCGTGCGAATGTGTTCCCGTATAATGACTTGGTCAGATTGGTGATAGAAAGTATAAATATAATAGACAGGATGTTCTTCACATTAGACGGAAGGATGTTCGGGTCTTTCAAAGCAGACGACATCAAGAAGATGTATAACTTACCAGACCCTCGGAAAATCTACAATAAAGCATTTTTGGAAGACTTCGCCAAAGAAAATGAAGTGGAGTCAGATCCTATCAAAGACTGGAGGCATTTTCTAGAAAAACACAAGCACGAATCTTCGGGTATGTACTCCATAGAATCTTTGAAATCTCCTTATTACTATGCTGCAACTATGATGTGTAGATTGTTTGGAACCGTCAACTTGGAAAAAATTTCTATTGAGATGGTACCTTTAATTGAATCTGCTGTTAAATCCTACATCATGGATTGGCCAACCATTTTACTTGATAAAATGGCAAGAAAAATCCTCGATTATAGGAGAAACAGGTATGTGACTACCTGGGTAATACCCCCATTTTATATGAGTGCTTATATTATTGATACCATATGTTTCAACTCTGAATTCCCTATTTTAGGCTGGAAGTGGACTCCTCAAAACCCTACTCCTATCCACATTTATCACAAATATCCATGGAAGGCCTATTACAAAGACCATATATACAGAATTTGTCATGAGTTTATCTTACCAGTTCACTGAGCTATATTCAACAAACCTGCTCCAAGGTTATCCGACGAGGCCAGCATTGACCTAACCTCAATTAGAAGCTGGTTTGAGAGGAAAAATTCACCTATATCCGGCTATTCGAAAGCATCACTGATCCCCATGTTCTACCCTTGTAAATTCCCGATAAATTGTTAGCTCAAGAAATAGCCTATCAAATAACAGAGAAAGGGATGTCTAGGAAACTAAAGAATTCAAAGAAGCATATGTGGCCCACATTTCCCCTCCGATGTGGATCTTTTTCTCTACATGATTTTAAACATGCAGAGAAAGAAGCCAAAAAAAATAAAAGAGCTCAGATTAGCATCCATCCCCAAAAGACATTATGATCCAAAGAAATTTTCCTATAACTTTACATCTATGGTGCAGGTCACTAAATTTGAACATGAAGATGCTGATTTTGACGATCTATTTGCCTCGGCCGAGGTATTTTCACAAGGTAAACAGCTGTCGAAATTAAAATTTGAAGAAACTGACATGGAAAAGTTCCTGTAGTTCAGGACCAAGAGACTTCTAACAATACCTCTTGATCAGTTGAGAACTACTCCCCTACTGCAATAGGAAGAAAAAAATGAATAAAAGAACACCGAAATAGAGCAGGAAAAGAAGAATACAGGAAATAAGGCTGATACTCAAACTGAACAGGAAAATACAAGTAAAAATATCGCGATTCCTCCGACGTCGATATACATATTCATTCAAATCTATTGAAGGAATGGGAACAATTTGATCGGAAAATCAAGGGCCAGAACGATTCCCAGAATGTGGCTACAACGCAATCGCCCGCAACACAACAGCCCATGGTAACCAGTGTTACAGTTGAAGGAGCAGTCAGTAATACTAATGCCCAAGATGTTGAGATCATCCCAGAAAATATTTTTGAGGAAATTATATTAAAGGTTGAAGATATACCGCCCTTGGATGTCTTCTACAGTCCAAAGCATAGGGATGCAGTTAGAAAAAAAAGAAAGAAAAGGAAAATTGATTAGGGTCTATTTTCATCTCCTTAAGTCAAATTAATGAATGTTGTATGGAAGGACTCTGAAGTTAATCCTTCAGAGGATTTAACTAAATTATCTCAATATGTAGGGGCTTATATAGCAGCGACAATGGACAAAGCATCCGAAGTCAGCCAATTGATAAAATAAAAAGATAAAAAAATAGCGTTGCTGGAAGAAAAGGCAATAGTGGATCATCAAAAAATAGCACAGCTAGAACAATAGCTAATTGAATAAAGACAATAGATTGAGCAGCTTAAAGAGCAATGGAATGTTGAGAAACAAAAGCTTGAACAACAAGCTCTACACAAAGAACAACAACTATCTCAAGAGCTAAACAAATTACAGGTAATGCTTCAACAGGAGAAGATGGCCAAAGAAGAACATAGTGCCTTGTTACAAGCACAGATACAAACATTTAAGGAGTATCCTGAGCTTGATCAGTTCAAAATGGAAGCTCTCGAATTAGTAAAGCATTGTCATGAAAATTTGATATTTTATGTCATAAAATATCACTGGCCAACCCTCTATCTTTAATAGCTACATCACTCATAGAAAAGGAAATAAACATAAGGCTCAAATTTGAAGATGCCGATGAGAAAATTTCGGGGTTCCTCACATGGCAAGACACAGACCAAGGCATAGATGCCAATCTTCCCAAGATCCATGAATCACACAAGAAAATTTTGTTTGCAGAATGGGAAACGCAGTTAATTAAGGAAGAACGGGCTACCTCCAGGGAAAGAGTTGTAATGAACATTTTAGTGGAATTAATCAATGACAATTTGTATACGGCCAACTTAATTTCCGATTGCATCCCAGGGAAACTCCCAAAAGTCAAAGAATTAGAGAAACAATGGAAGCAGGATTTAACTAGCAAAGACCAACAGATCAGCGCAATGCAAGGACTCACATGGGATGCATTCTGGTTCTATTTGGTTAAACCAAACAGCCATCAGATGACTACAAAATGCCTCTCCCATGCCTTCAGTTATATGATTCCAGAAATTTCGGATGCCACATATACTAGCCAGCTACATTCCCGATTGAGTCATCCTCCCGAAGTGAAAGAAATGTTATCAATTTGCTAGCTGCGTGTACCAGATGTGAAAGAGATACAATGAACCTGTTCTTATGGAGATCGCAATTCTATTTTTATGAAATCGGATCACCGATTTTCATGTTTTGGCAGTTCCAACAACATTCAAGCGATGTTTTAGATAGTTTGTTTTAATTTTCATTATTATTTAAACCCCTTTCATGTATTTAGAAAGGGGTCCTCAATTTGTATTGATTTTTGACTTGGGAAGCTACACTTCTGTACTTCCGAATATATTATTTTTATTAATTGTGGATCAAGATTCTGCAATTTTATGAGCAAATTATTTTCAAGAATTTGCACTTTTGTTTTTCCTGGAAGTTGTTTTAAGTAAGAAAGCAGGATCGGAGTATTATTTGCATCAAAATATTACAAATGTATCTGGTATTTCTATTGTTATCATGTTGTTTAATTTTCCTTATGCAATGAAGCATTCTCTTTGAAAATTGCTATTGTTTACATATATATTCCTGTGAAACAATCCTTTAGTTATATCATTTCTAAAAATTTAGAATTGTTATCTTTCAAAATATATGTGAGCGATATAAATGAATGTGATATGTTATCATCATTACTTTGTTTAATTTCTTAAACAAATTAATTATTATATGTGAATGCACCTTTCTTTTGGACGAATAAGTCATCTATATGATTATTCATCTAATCGGAACAAATCCAAAATCACATTTATCATAAGATACTCGGGTTAAGTAGAGTTATTTGTATTTATTAAGTTATATATTAATTATCATTTCCATTACCCATTATACAAACAATCAATCATCAACCCATATATCATTGGGAAATTGGTCCCATAATATCCAGTTGAAGCCACCATCCCAAATGGAAAAGGAGTTGTACTAAGGTCCGGACCGGGTGGTTTTCCCCAATGTTGAAGCTAGGATTTCAGGGGCTTTAACAAGATCCCACAATCTATCATCTCATATCGGTACAGGAGTTTCCTCAACACATTTTTTTCTAGCCTCTAGTCAATGCTGAACACCAATCCCACCAAGTCCACAGCTTTCCATCCCCAAACTGATGGCCAGACATAGATCTTCAAAAGGATGGTTGTACACATTCTACGCATGTACAATTCAAAGCATCCACGCACATGGTATGAGATCCTTCCCTATGTAAAACACAGTTATAGCCAGGCTCTCCACAGCTCAACTAGCCACAGCCCCTTTCAGGTGGGCCTGGGTTCCAGCCACTATGTCCCATTGACGTAATCATGCCATTTGTGGCTACTCAAGTCGATTCGGCTAATGTCCAGTCTGAAGCTAACAAAGCAAACAACTTCATTGAGCACATTCATCACATCCTCTAGTAGGTTCATGACATATTAGACAAAGCCAATGTTAAGTACAAGAAATGGCATGATCAACATCGAGTGCCACACCACTTCCAGGTGGGCGACAAAGTGTGCCTACATTTGCAGAAGGAGCGCCTCACTGGACCCCACCGTAAGCTTCGCCCACTCCGATATGGGCCATACACTATCACCAAGGTTGTAGGGAACAATGCCTTTGATCTCACTATTCCACCATTCCTTGGTCTGCACCCAGTATTCAATATGGACTACCTTCAACCTGTTGAACCCTTAGTTAAACTGAGAGGGGGGGGGGTGAATCAGTTTAACACATACATGGACTTTTAAAACTTTTCTCTTAAAAATTATTTACACCTTCCCTTCATGATCAACTTAATATGTGAGAAATATTTATTAGTGAGCAGTAAGTATCAAACAGATTTGTTAATGTAATAGCAGTCTTAATATGTGAGCAAAAAGTATTAAGCAGATTAGATAAACCACATCAACACATAGACATCATGCACAGAGACACCAGATATAAGTGGAAACCCATAAAGGGAGAAAACCACATCTTATTATTGTTGTGATGCAAAGGCAAGCTCCAACTCCCTCTCACCACTGATTTTCTGTAGGCTCCAACCCATAGGAGGCTCCTACCTCAATTCAGCAAGCTACAACTTGCAAGGAAGCTCCAACTCCCATCAATTTTATGTAGGCACCAACCTACAGAAGGCTCCAACCTCAGTCAGCTACAACTGACATTTTATCAAGCTACAACTTGATGTGGAAGCACCAACTCCCATCTATTTTTTGTAGGCACCAACCTACAGGAGGCTCCTACCTCAGTCAGCTACAACTGACATCTATCAAGCTACAACTTGATAGGGAAGCTCCAACTTCCTTACTCTTTCAAAAGAATGTTTGCTGATTTACCTCAGATATCAGCTCTGTTCTGTAGCATCTCTTTCTGCTCTTCTTTTCTTAATCTTCTCTGCCTCACTCTTCTATACTCTGCATTCTCTATTCTTACTCTCTCTAACCTCTTGCAGCTTTCTTATTTTCTTCAACTCTCTTCAATTCTGCTGCACACTCTCTTCTTCTCTCACTCTATTTCTTCAACCTTCTCCCCTTGGATATTACCCTATTTTATACAAAAATAGCTTCATGGTTGTTTGTATTCTATTGGGAATTCGAAATGAACAACCATGTCTCTTTGCCTTCTGCCTTCTCATCTCTTTTCATCTCACTCAGAAAAATGTAACTGTAGGTGCTTATTTTAATATTACAGTGGGATATTTGCTCTCTTCCGGAGACTTTCCAATGCATCACAACAATATAAATTAAAATTATTTACATTAAATTACAATGAGAACTCCATATCACTCATTCAGCCTTTTAGATTGTTGCACATTTGTCTTTTATTTGACTGTGTCTTTGTCCCTTTCGGCTATGTTTGTTTCCTTATTCTCTGTTGCAGGGTAACGGCCATATGCCATACATTTGTAACTGTGCTTTTTATATCAGCACCTTATATATATATATGCAACTGCTGACTTTAAATCTGGGCACGTTCCAACCCCTTACACACAGTAAGTGTCTTGTTGATGTGGTGAGTTCCGCAAGCGGAACATACATACACCACGGTCTTTGTTTTATGGCTCGATGCGATTGCACACATCGCAATCGTTTTACATTAACAATTTCCCTCCACCTTAAGCTAAGGCCCGTGGGTCCACATACCACGCGGCACATTTCAATACAATCGCAACAACATTTTATATATATAACAACACCTTTTATATATATAACCCAATTTCATTTCTCAGCATAATTATACAGAGTTTAATCATACAAACTTCCTTTTAATACGCCTTAAATCAACTCTCGACGTAAATAATAAAACCTGTTTAAACATATAAAAACCCCTTTCAGGCCCACCTGCCACGTTTTCCAATGCAATATACTACTCCTCCAGTGATTTCCGATTGCGATTGATCGCAATCGCAAGCTGCCTTGCTCCGATGCAATTGATACCCTCCACAGATTTCCGATTGTGATTGATCGCAATCGCAAGTTTCATTAACCTGTTCCGCTGTGCTTAGATTTTCGGATGCGATGAAACATTGTTCATTTGGATATGTCGATGCAATGGGTCTAATGCGATTAACCACTGTTCACTCAATTTTTTCGATGCGATGAATTATTTTCTTTCACGAGGAACTTAAGCCTGTATAAATCATAGTTTATAAGTCCATCGGGTCTGAAATTCAATCGCAATCGCAACTTCCTATTTGCATGTTCCACTACTTTGTTTCTCTCCGATGCGATTTGGTCCCACCTTATGGTACTTTGGTTATTTGTTTATCATAAAGCGCTCCACTTATAAATATATATATTTATGCTTTGAACCTTTGTTTATATGATCCGGGCTTCATCGAAATTTCAATTTCTTTGTTTATATATGTTCCGACACATATCATTTATGGTTTATAAACCCATCAGTTCTAGGCTACAATCGCAATCGCAACTTCCTGTTTGCATGTTCCACTGCTTTGTTTTTCTCCGATGCGATTGGGAAAGGGTCCCAACATATAAAACTTTGTTTTTTTTTTTTTTTAAACCTTTGGTTCTTTGTCCACAAAGTGCTCCATATAAATATATATATCGATATAAGCTTTGAGCCGATACGATTAAGCCGGAACTCAAACCTATCAAGACACAGTTTATATGCCCATCGAGTCCGGGCTTCAATCGCAGTTGCAACTTTCTGTTGATAACCTGTTCTGCTACCCTTATATTCTCCAATGTGATTGGGTGAGGGTCCCACCTTATGATACTTTGATTCTTTGTTAAAAAGGCGCTCCATATAGATTAATATGTATGCTTTGGACCTTTGTGCATAAGGCGCAATATATGTAATGCGCTGCATATATACTCCAACGTGGGTAACGATTCCCGAAATGAGATTTATATATATATATACTTTGCTGCTCCGATATTTAGTGTATCTTCCAGTGGGAGAGGTGATTCTCGGAATTTGTTTGTGTATATATATATATATACTTGCCGCTTGGGTTATACGATTCCCGGAATTGTGTTTATGTATCCTCTAGCTGGGGTAGCGAATCTCGGAATTAAAAAATGGCTCTGCCTCTGATAACAGCTATGCCTCTGCCTTTGCTGTGGTAACGGCTCTGCCTCTGCCTCTGCTGTGGTAATGGCTCTGCCTCTATATTTGCTGCCTCCACCTCTGCCTGTCTCCTTTACTTCCTTTGTTCGCTTCTTTGCTTCCTCCTTTGGAATTATCTGTCTTTGCTTCCTCCTGTCTTTACCTTTGCCACCTCTCTGCCACTTTGCTTCTCTCTTTGCTATCTCCTTTGCCTTTCTTTTGCTATCTCGCTTTGTCTTTGTTTCCTCCGATGTCTCTGCTACCTTTCTGCCCCTTGAATGATGTTTCAGGTGCTCCTCCTTTGTCATCTCCTTTGCCATCAATGACAACATTTCCAATAGTCTCCCCCTTTGGCATTGATGGCAACACATCCACCGATAATCCAATGCTTCCTCCAAGTCTTCCTCTGCCTAGCTTCTTTTAGAAGACCCTTTTGCTTTTCCTCCCCCTTTGACATCAATGGAAAAGGGTTTCTCATTTCCTAGTTTGCTTTCTGCATTTCCTCTCTCTGAGTTATGTTTAGGCCCTCTTCTGTTGACTTTGTACCATGCTGCTCCAGACTGATGTACAAGACTTGTTGAGAGAACACTTTGAGGATTATCAAACTTGAATATACACTGTAAATTGATACAATTCAAATGCATAGACTTCTTTCACTTGTATAGAGCTAAAAGTGAAGATAATGACACTTCATAGAACACATTGTACCAGCTTTATCTAATCAGAGATGTATGATTGGATCAAAAACTAAAATGCTGCGAAGGCTTCAAATATACTTCTGTCTCTGTTTGATGTAGTGAGCTAATATATTTCTGTTGAGGAAGATTGTATATGGAATATGTCTTCTCTTGCAATGCTCATCTTCAGTACCAAACCTGTTCAAATATGATAATGATGCCAATATATCTTTTATTGTTGTGGTGCACCTTTCCTGCCTGTTGGTGATGACATGAACTAGGATGCTGACAAGGATATTACTTTTAAAGATTGAGAGGTTGTTGTTGTTGATGTGAACAAATGAATCACACAAGAGCTTACAGCTTATTGTGAGAATAGACAATATCTTTCAATATAAGATACCAAATGACTTTCACTGCTTACACACTGTACTTTCAAAACAAACCCTTCAATGTATTGGTCAGTCTCACTTATCAATCATGCAGTTTTATTTATGACATGAGGAGGTATGTATGTCAATGATCAATCTCTATTTAAAGGTGGATTACCAGTAAATCCTTTGTGCTGAAGTATGATTTAGATGATTTAATTTTTTTTTTTGAGCTTCAGATGGTAATCACAACTAGTCCTTTATTCTTCAGATACTTTGATTGTTCTATCATAATGAACTTCCACAAAAGCATATTCAAGATGTTTAATTGAAAACTCAGCAAACATACTTCACACAGTTTTGTAACTGATCTTTAAAAAAAGAGGCCTTGAAGATATACATGTACCAACTTCAGGAAGGCATGAAATTATACATAGAAAAAGATATTGCTTCGGTGCTCAATATACTACTTCAAGTGTAAATCAAATACTGATCCTTTAGAACTGCTACTGCCCTTTTCATGCTGAATGCAGATAACCCTGGGAATTTTACCTTGATGCATTCTTGCCATAGTCCTTTGATCCTGAGGACCTGTATCATACTTCTGCTCCATGACAAAATTTGATATTCTATTGATGGACATGCTCCTTGGTAAATTACCAAGTACCAGTTGATATTACCTTGATAAAATATGCAGAGATTTCACTTTAGCTTGCACATTTACCCATAATTAAGACATCCTTCATAAATTCTACTATTGAGCTTTCCACTGTTCACACCAATAGTCATCAATATCCTGAAACTGATCTTATCATTATTAACCATTTTCTTATTCTGTCATTCTGGTCACAGGAAAGCCATTACATGTATCCTTCTAGAACTGTTCCAGAATCATTGCTGCTTTATAATCAATTCAACTATTCTAATATAAATATCTTTGGGGAGGCATATTCAATTTGTCTACTTGGAATCTTCATGGGCAGATCACTCAGAGATTTATCACTTACTTAACTGCACTCCTCCAAGGGGACTTTTCATAGATGAATGATGTAATTACATAATGATGATAGGTACTCCTCTTACTCATCCTTCTTAATGTGATTCACTATTATTTCTACAGGTTCATGGCTAATGTTCTCTCTACTACCATGGTTCATTGTTGCCTTCTCTTCTTTCATCAATCTGTCAGCTAAATAATATTCTTCCTCTATAGTTCTTTGTTAGAGGAATTTTTCTTTTCCCTTCCTGATCTTTTAGCCGTTCTCATTCTAAGGTGCTCTTCTTAGACTACTTTCATGGGGTCTATATATGAACTGCTCTCCCCCTGGGATGTTGCTTCATATTTGTCACTGGATGGATTTTTTCTTTACTTCCTAGAGCAGCTCCCCTTGAGACTATGGAGGATTCATTATGTTATTGAGATAATAGGCTCCCACTTTCTATTTTCCTTCCATACTATATTGGGGTTCTTCATAATGTCTGCACTTATCTTAAATTCATAGTTCTTTTTTATTTGCTTTGTTTCCATCACCTGTCTAGAGTTCTTTAGTATATATGGAAGTTTACAGTCCTTTGCTTTGTGGCCAAGCTTGAGGCATACATAACATCTTATTTTTTCAAATTACATTTGAGCTAATGTATAATAATTTGTTCCCCTTCTTGAATACATTTTACAATCAACAATTTTATGTCCAAAATTATTGCATGCATAACAGTAGCCATGGAAATGATTTGTGTACCTAGTGAAAGATTGTCTTTTCCATTTGCTTGCTTGAGGGATTCTTCTCTTTTGCTGCATCCTTTGTTGGTTGGACTGGATTGGCTTTGTATTACAATATGCTGCATTATGTCCTGGTTTATGACAAGAGAAACATGTGCTATTTTTCATAGGAGGGAGGAACCTCCTTTGACATCTTCCGAATTTGTTCAATTCATCCTTAGGAGCATATGAGCCTTTAGCAGTTGATTGTTTCATCTTCTCATTCTCTGTTATTTCATGTTGCTGCTTGATTCTATTTGTTTCTTTGCAACTCATGTTCTTGTTGGCTTCTACTTCTGTAGGAATTTGCTGAGATTTTTCACTGTTCTTTATAGCTTTTACAAAAATGATTTTCTTGTTATCTTCTGCCTTGGACATACTGGTTTCTCCTTCATATCCTATCCTAGCCTTTATGAGAGGAGACCTTTGAGCATTTAGAATTTGGTCCAGTTGTTCAGAGCTTTTCATTTGAGGAGTATTCATTAATAAGTCTCTTTGGGCCTTTTCTAATTTCTTTCTCAGGTTCACTACTTCTTCTTCCAATTTTTCACATTCCAGATTTTTCTCTCTCATTTTTTGCAGCAAAATATCTTCTACTTTCCTTGCCTCTTCAAGCTATGTCTTCAGGCCAATAATTTCTTTCCTATCTTCATATTCTTTCTCATCACATATTTGTACCAATCTCTTAAGGTCTTTGTTTTCATTCTTCAATTTTTCTATTTCAGTCAGAGCTGTGTCAAGTTTGGATTTTTCTTCAGCTGCAATTTCTTCATGGCTCTTACTATCATTCACACTAGCAGGTACCTCATTTGATTGAACATCTTCTTTTTGACATGAATTTCTCTTTTTCTTAATTCTCTTCTCCTTCTTGACAATGCAATCCTCAATGTCTACTCCATGCATGAAATGCAGTCTGTCCCAGATTTCTTTTGCTGAAGTTAAATCCATTATTAACTCAAGATCCTTGTTATGAAGATTGTTATATATCACACATTTTGCCTTGGCATTCCTCTGTTGTTCTTTCACCGTGGGTGAGTCTTTGCAGTAACCATCACATACAAGCTTCCATACCTCAGGTTCATAGGCCATTAAACCTGTTTTAACCTTATCTCCCCATTCAGGAAAGTTTGTTGTATTTAACACAGGTGCATTTTGATAGTCCATGACTCAACCAGATCTCCTTCAAGCTATTAAGCTTACACCAAAGGAACCAGCTCTGATACCAATTTTTGAACCCTTAGTTAAACTGAGAGGGGGGGGTGAATCAGTTTAACACATACATGAACTTTTAAAACTTTTCTCTTAAAACTTATTTACACCTTCACTTCATGATCAACTTAATATGTGAGCAATCTTTATTAGTGAGAAGCAAGTATCAAACAGATTTGTTAATGTAACAATAGTCTTAATATGTGGGCAACAAGTATTAAGCAGATTAGATAAACCACATCAACACATAGGCATCATGCACAGAGACACCAGATATAAGTGGAAACCCATGAAGGGAGAAAACCACATCTTATTATTGTTGTGATGCAAAGGCAAGCTCCAACTCCCTCTCACCACTGATTTTCTGTAGGCACCAACCTACAGGAGGCTCCTACCTCAATTCTGCAAGCTACAACTTGCAAGTAAGCTCCAACTCCCATCAATTTTCTGCAGGCACCAACCTACAGGAGGCTCCAACCTCAGTCAGCTACAACTGACATTTTATCAAGCTACAACTTGATGTGGAAGCACCAAATCCCATCTATTTTCTATAGGCACCAACCTACAGGAGGCTCCTACCTCAGTCAGCTATAACTGACAACTATCAAGCTTCAACTTGATAGGGAAGCTCCAAATTCCTCAATTTATCAACCGGAATGTTTGCTGATTTACCTCAGATATCAGCTCTGTTCTGCAGCATCTCTTTCTGCTCTTATTTTCTTTATATTCTCTGCCTCAATATTCTATACTCTGCATTCTCTATTCTTACTCTCTCTAACCTCTTGCAGCTTTCTTATTCTCTTCAACTCTCTTCAATTCTGCTGCACACTCTCTTCTTCTCTCACTCTATTTTCATCAACATTCTCCCCTTGGATATTACTCTGTTTTATACAAAAAATAGCTTCATGGCTGTTTGTATTCTACTGGGAATTCGAAATGAACAACCATGTCTCTTTGCCTTCTGCCTTCTCATCTCTTTCCAGCTCACTCAGAAAAATGTAACTGTAGGTGCTTATTTTAATATTACAGTGGGATATTTGCTCTCTTCCGGAGACTTGCCAATGCATCACAACAATATAAATTAAAATTATTTACATTCAATTAAATTGAGAACTCCAGCTCACTCATTCAGCCTTTTGGATTGTTGCGCATTTGTCTTTTCTTTGACTGTGTCTTTGTCCCTTTCGGCTCTGTTTGTTTCCTTATTCTCTGTCGCAGGGTAACGGCCATATGCCATACATTTGTAACTGTGCTTTTTATATCAGTGCCTTATATATATATATATATATGCAACTGCTGACTTTAAATCTGGGCACGTTCCAACCCTTTACACACAGTAAGTGTCTTGTTGATGTGGTGAGTTCCGCAAGAAGAACATGCATACACCACGGTCTTTGTTTTATGGCTCGATGCGATTGCACACATCACAATCATTTTACATTAACAATCGCCCTCCACCTTAAGCCGAGGCCCGTGGGTCCACAGACCACGCAGCACATTTCAATACAATCGCAACAACGTTTTATATATATAACATCACCTTTTATATATATAACCCAATTTCATTTCTCAGCATAATTATACAGAGTTTAATCATACAAACTGCCTTTTATTACGCCTTAAATTAACTCTCGGTGTAAATAATAAAACCTATTTAAACATATAAAACCCCTTTCGGGCCCACCTGCCACATTTTCCGATGCGATATACTACTCCTCCAGCGATTTCCAATTGCGATTTATTGCAATTGCAAGCTGCCTTGCTCCGATGCAATTGATACCCTCCACAGATTTCCGATTGTGATTGATCACAATCACAAGTTTCATTAACCTGTTACACTGTGCTTAGATTTTCTGATGCGATGAAACATTGTTCATTTGGATATGCCGATGCGATGGGTATGATGCGATTAACCACTGTTCACTCAATTTTTCTGATGCGATGAATGATTTGCTTTGACGCGGAACTTAAGCCTGTATAAATCATAGTTTTTAAGTCCATCGGGTTTGAACTTCAATCGCAATCGCAACTTCCTGTTTGCATGTTCCGCTACTTTTTTTCTCTCCGATGCGATTTGGTCCCACCTTATGGTACTTTGGTTATTTGTTTATCATAAAGCGCTCCACTTATAAATATATATATTTATGCTTTGAACCTTTGTTTATATGATCCGGGCTTCATCACGATCGCAATTTCTTTGTTTATATATGTTCCGACACATATCAATTACGGTTTATAAACCCATCGGGTCCGGGCTACAATCACAATTTCAACTTCCTGTTTGCATGTTCCGCTGCTTTTTTTTTCTCTGATGCGATTGGGAAAGGGTCCCACCATATAAAACTTTGTTTGTTTTTTTTTTTTTAACCTTTGGTTCTTTGTCCACAAAGCGCTCCATATAAATATATATATCGATATAGGCTTTGAGCCGATGCGATTAAGCCGGAACTCAAACATATCAAGACACAGTTTATATGCCCATCGAGTCCGGGCTTCAATCGCAGTCGCAACTTTCTGTTGATAACCTGTTCCGCTACCCTTATATTCTCCAATGCGATTGGGTGAGGGTCCCACCATATGATACTTTGATTCTTTGTTAAAAAGGCGCTCCATATAGATTAATATGTATGCTTTGGACCTTTGTGCATAAGGCGCAATATATGTAATGCGCTGCATATATACTCCAGCATGGGTAACGATTCCCAGAATGAGATTTACATATATATATATATATACTTTTCTGCTCCAATCTTTAGTGTATCTTCCAGCAAGGGAGGTGATTCTCGGAATTTGTTTGTATATATATATATACTTGCCGCTTGGGTTATACAATTCCCAGAATTGTGTTTATGTATCCTCTAGCTGGGGTAGCGAATCTCGGAATTAAAAAATGGCTCTGCCTCAGCTGTGATAACGGCTCTGCCTCTGCCTCTTCCTCTGCCTCTGATAACGGCTCTGCCTCTGCCTCTGCTGTGGTAACGGCTCTACCTTTGCCTCTGCTGTGATAATGGCTCTGCCTCTATATTCGTTGCCTCCGCCTCTTCCTATCTCCTTTGCTTCCTTTGTTCGCTTCTTTGCTTCCTCCTTTGGCATTATTTGTCTTTGTTGCCTCCTCTCTTTACCTTTGCCACCTCTCTGCCACTTTGCTTCTCTCTTTGCTATCTCCTTTGCCTTTCTTTTGCTATCTCTCTTTGTCTATGTTTCCTCTGATGTCTCTGCTGCCTTTCTGCCCCTTGAATGATGTTTTAGGTGCTCCTCCTTTGTCATCTCCTTTTCCATCAATGAAAACATTTCCAACATAACCCTATTTCCCACCTCTACTCGACACCTCTGACATTGCTGAACAACTCACACCAACATATTTAAACACAGACTGCATGGAACAGGCCACCACATATTGTATCATGGACATGAAAATGAAGAATACTCGCCAGCAGAGGATCCAACTGTATCAGTTTTTCAAATTTGTCCAACTCCTGTACCAAGGCAAGTGGTTCACCAAGGACCAAGTTCAGCAAAAGTTTCCTCATTTCATGGTGGAACTCAACGCAATGGGGACCATTTCTTCCTAAGGAGGGAGGAATGATCTAGGTGAATATTGGTGGCCACTCGCCTATTCCAATTGGGGCCCTACCATTGATTCTTTCAGTTTTTCAGTTTCCTTAATAAAAGCACAATTTACTATTTTTAGCATTTTTTTGGGTTTTGAACCTCTGTAGCCATTTTGAGGCCCTAAACGATGTTTTTTGGGCATCGCTTCTTTGAAAAAATGTTCGTTCTAAACTCAAAATTTTCTTTTAATCATTGTAGCCCTTGGATTTATCTTTCTAACGATGTATCATGTGCGTCAAATAGAGATTTATGCCAAAGTTACAACCCCGAGAAATTGATGTACCAATTTACCCTGACGGGGACCATATTCTACTGTTTCATCTCCTAGGGTTAGGTTTTTGGATGTTTAGGGTTTTCCATTATTTCTCAATAATATATAGGCCTTCCTGAATGAGGTTTTTGCTGCAAAGGTATGGCTAGAAATCTGAATATGTCTGCTACATAATGAAGTCATAAATAACTACAAACACTAGCTCCAAACCCCTGAAAATTTGACTTGAAATAAAATTGTCCCAAAAGCAGAGTGAGTGGTCTCAAAAAGTGGTAGAAAGGTAAAAAATAGGCATAATTTGGTAAATTTCTAAAAATTTGTGAAATTTAAATGATCCCCATGAAATTTTATGACATCCTTATGCTATTAGCCATCTGCACATGCTTGATATTCTGAATTTCGGCCTCCTGAGAAAAAGCGCAACAAGTACTCGTTGCGTTTCTGGAGAGCATTTTCTGGAGAGTGTTTTTCTTATCTGTTTTCTATTATTCTTTTAAACAACCAATGAAGCATCTGGTAAGAGATTCACGTTATCCTTATTTTTGAGTTTTTTTAGGGTATTCTTGAGCTTCTTCTTCATATTCTTAACCCTGACCTTGCAAACCATGTTTCTTTCATAATAATTCCTTGCCATATTCATTTTCATAGTGATATTCTTGATGGCATTTTTCAATAGCTTTTATAAATGCTCATTTAATAACCCAAGAAAATAATCGATGTATTCTTCAATTTCGATAGCTATGATGTCAATTATTTCTTTATGGGCTTGAGGAGGAGATGGCTCTTTTTCATGTTTTTCCTTTCTTGCCATTGCCCTAGTTTTAGGCCTTCTATTTTGCATCTGAATGTCCTTCTCTTCCAATTACTCCAAATCAATTATGCCTTTGCCTTTATCCTTTGTTTTCAAATTATCTACTTGGCTATATGATGGAGGGTATTTTTTTGGCTTACATTGCTGCAGTAGGTTTAGTATCAATTGTATATTTTCTTGCTGCAAGAAAGCCACCATGAAATTTGGTTTGGAAAGATAATATTTTAGCTCCCTAATATGTGCCTCTTTTTCCTTGATGATGTCTTATGATGGCTTATCTCCATGCTGCTCTTCTTCTAGGTCTGCCATTTCAACTTCAGGAGGTATCTCTTCTTCATGTTGCAAATTTTCATCATCTCTATCTCTAGTTGATTTCTCTCTTATATCTTCAACCTGCACTTATTCACTAACACCCTCCTTGGATAACCTTCTAGTGTGAGATCTAGTTTTAGGCCTAGACCTAGGCATCTCCTCTCGTGCGTTAGGAACAAAGATTGACTTATTGACTTTATTATATTCCCTTGAAATTTTTGATCTAGGTTGATCTCTTGTCACTGATGGCATAGTTGATGTTTCAGCGCCCTGTGGTCCTGATGGTGATGAAGGAGAGCTTTGACTCTTTGGCTGGATTGAGACAGGAAGAAGTGAAATTGACTCTAATAAGTTTTCCCATGACATATTGACCCATGCCAGCTGGTGGAGGACTATGATTTTTATTAGAGCATGATGGAAACGACTTTCTTGGTTATTTCTCTCTTTGGATTGAACCTTCTTAGTCATTTTGAAAAAACTTCTAAACATATAGTTGGGTAGGTTTAAGGGCTTGATAGAAGTGAAATGCATCAATAATTTGACATGATACTGATATAACCTACTAAAAATCCCCTCACATGTGAAATAATTCATGATAATATTCATCAAAGGGTTGTACTTGTCCAACAATTTTCTGCTAGGAAATATATGAGAAAGGGACTCTTTGTACTATGCTTTCAAGAAAATCTTATAATGCTTAAGGTCTAAATTTGTCCCTGTGAACCAAATTTCACCTTCATCAGGGATTGTGGTTGTTAAATATATGATCTTTGCCGACACCATAAATTTCACCCCTGCAATTGTGAAATTATAACTTTTGAAATTGAGGGAAAATAAACTTGTTAGATCAGGATTATAACCCACCTCTTGCACTTTCCTACAAAACCCCAGACAACCTGCCTACTCAAATAACCTTTTTATAAAATTTGATGAATTGAACTCTTGGATATGAATGAGCTATTATCTTGAGATATTTCCTCCTTTTAATTTCTTCTTTCCACTGGTCTCTTCCATGTTTGACTTTGCTTCTGAGAGGAAACCATATTTTCACACAAGAATGGGTAAGGAGACTTGAGCTGCAAAACAGGGGTGAAAACACAACTAGTTGAGAGTATGGAATGGAGGATATGGAAGGAAATAAAAAATATAAAAAAATTATGGGGAGTAGGGAAGTAAGTTTAGGAAGACAATGAAAGTGAATTTTTTCAATTTGAGTGAGGGAAGGGGAGTGGAAAAGGAAAAACACAATCCTAGTCTAGAAAGGTAGCAACTAGCTAGGGTAGTGAGAGAAAATGATGAAATTACTGAATGTAATTATGGGAATGGTGGGAAATGTATGATGAGGGATATTTGGATGTGTAGGCTTAGAAACTAGGAAGTTTCTTTTGAAAATAAGCCAAAGATAATGAAATTTCAAAAATGCAGCAGAAACACAACTAAAACACTAGGAAAATGGTTTTAATAATTTCTCTGAAGAAATTGATTGAAGGAAGGGTTTGTGAAGGCTCCAATTACTTTATTAAAAAATTTTGAATCTCTGAGATAAATTTTGAACCTGTTCTTTCCTCCTTATGCGTCCAAAATTAAAGCACATAAACCCCCTAAAAAAACGCAACAGACTGATGGAAGAGCAGTAGTGGGAAAAATTTGAAGCTTTGGTTGCTATGGAAACTCTTGAAATTGATAAAGAGGATCTATTGAAACTTGTGGAAGGATGGAATGAAATTGTAAAACACTTTGATGTCCCTTTAGAACTCAAAAACTTGATTTTTTCTTGTTAGTGTAGTGACATCACGTACTTTAACGAAATGACTTAATGATGTGCTTTTCTCCCTAAGTACTAACTCCCATGACATTTACTTGTCTTGAATGATGGTGACATGAATCTAAATGGAAAAATTATGGCACTCATGACACTTTCATGATCAACCCTATGACACCATGACTCTTCCCTTTCATATTTTGATAATGACACTTAATGAAGGAAAAATGACCTATGGTGACTAAATTACTCATGAAACTAATTATGAATTTACCTTGTTTACCATGACATAATAGTGAAAATTACACTTAGACAACGATTTGACCATTTAAAAACCAAGAGAGGTGTCAAATTTTATTTCAAAATGTAACAATTTGACCATAAAGACCTTATCAATCACATGGAAATAGTGCATTTGATCACTAGTGACTCATACACACTAACAATCTACAAAAATCAAAACTAGGAAGAGCTTCTATTCATCTAGTTATTCCTCCATGCCAGTTGAGATATTGAGATCTAAACCTGGGATTTTCTCTTCCATGTACCTACTCATGTTATGATGTAGGAATTTGAGCTCTTCTAATTGATGTCTAAGTGTGGCAATCACATCCTCCATCTTCCTAATTTTTTCATTATTTGCGATTTTTTATTCCTACCACGTTCCTTTATGTCTATCAAATCTTTTTGTTGTTTATGTATACTATTTTGAATTATCTATAGTCTGATTAATATTTCTTCCTGATCTGAATAGCATCGCTCATAGGCAACATACCCCTTCCTGTGCCCCTTTATACTTATGCCAGACATGCCTCGTGTCCTTCGACGACAACAACCTCAGGGCTCAATGGCTGAACTTACCACCTATGAATTCCTCTATGCTTCCATCTAGGGGATGATGCTCACTCTCTCAAATATTTTTTCTAGGATCCTACAACACTCACGCCCACTGATCGTGGCCCAAATCCTAGCTATGAGAGACACAAACGACACGTTTTCACCTTTGCAGCCTCCCAACTGGGTTGCTATCCACTTATCTTCCACTGAGCCCCAATATTTCCCAGGACCACTCTACTTCACCCTTTTTCCACCCTCCCAATAATTAGCAGTACCTTCAAATCCCATTTCCTTCCTCTGGCCTCCATACTTCCCTTCCGACTCTAGATCACAAACACACCTCCTCAGTGAAAACCAAGAAATGAGATGAAAGAAGCTCCCAAAGAACCCCATGAACACGCAATATCCAATCTTAACACAAGCTTGAAACCTATATTTTCTCCCATAATTTTACAGACTCCCACATATCCCAACCTAGGTCTAATTTCCAAACTTCGCATAGGCTTAATCCCATCAACCACCTACAAACTCTCCCTTCAGATTCATAACCCATGACTTTGTAACATTCCTTGAGTCACCAACTCTAATTCCCAAATTCCCCTCCCCACCGGCTTCTAGGATATCTGAACGAAGTACTAAGAGAACCTTCTCTATGCCTTCTGATGTGGACAAAGTTTGCCTCAAAGGAAAAATCCACTAGACCTTACTAACCGAAACAAGATTTTTTTCAGAATTTGACCTGAATCTATTCCATATATAGAGCTTGAGCTTGTTGTGGATGAACTCACTCTGTAGCCACTCTATGCCACCATATTTACCATGATCAACCATGATTCCCTTATACCTGGATTCCACCTCCAACATGTATCTCCGAGTATTTTCCCATGCCAATTGACGATCCTTGCTCATTGGGATTAAATGTCCCCCTATTTTTTCCATACTTCACATGCCAAAAATATGAATGCACTAATAGCCTCTCCTGATTTTGGTCTTGTAAACCTCGAATCTTATATGTAAACATGAGTTGATGCCAAGCGAATCACATGTGTAAAGTCGATCATCACACATCCGAGCCCCATGTCCCATGCCTCTCGAGCGGCTACCAAAAACAACAACGAGTGGGATTAGGGCAGGAGGCCAGATGGGACAAGGCCTATGAGGGCCCATGGGGATGGGAATGCACCGTGACATGGGGGAAGGGATCAAAATAATCCAAGGAGGGGAAAGCATAGACGCAGGGACAAGAGGGAAAGAGGGGGAAATATATGGGGAGAAGGGTAGAGGGACATCAAATCTTGGGGGTAAGGGAAATAAATGAATCAATCCACCAACCAACGTCTTCAACATGTACCCCAATAACCATAAGCACAAAAAAATGGAATTTCTCTTATTCTAATATGCTAGAACTCCCCCACTCTTCAACTCTCCTTTTACTTAAATATTTGTCTCTAGTAGTCTTTTTTTTACCTTTGATTTTTATCATTTGAATAATTTTTAGGGGATTGAGGACTTCCTTCCAACCCATTTACCATACTTTTCTCTTTTGACATAGGAAAGGCTAGTTTCATGTCTATTAGCTTCCTTTTTCTCCCCTCTAAGG
This sequence comes from Pinus albicaulis, assembly GCA_034641835.2. NCBI lineage: Eukaryota > Viridiplantae > Streptophyta > Pinopsida > Pinales > Pinaceae > Pinus > Pinus albicaulis. The sequence continues at coordinate 795,161,783 of CM076577.1, read as the reverse complement.
ATATGATAGAACTTGAATTTATCAAAGTAGGACTTTATTCCTTGTACTCTTTTGATGGTTTGATGTAGTTTGTAGTTTTTTGTTGAATTATCATTTACGAGATGATTTCTTATCAATAGGGAGTCTGCTAGGATGGAAACCTCCCTTATTCATTTTTTTTGAACTAAAGATATACCAAACATGAGTCCAAAGTCCTCCACTTGATTTTTATTCTTTATTCCTAGTCCCCAAGAACATATTTGTATCATTTTTCCATCGAGATTAATGATAATCGCTTCCCCTCCTCCCACAATAGGATTCCATTTTTATGCTCCATAGAATTGTAGGATCCAATTATTTTGTTCTCTCATCCACTGAAAATTCTCTTAAGAGGTCAGTCAGAGGACGCATGATGTTCTAGGACAAAGGGCCATTGTATTATTCACATTTTCATCTACTTTAACCTAGGGAAGTTTCCAAATCGATTCATTTTTATCAAGTGAGCGCTCAAGATATGAATGGTGTAATTCCATGCAAGAAGAGAGATATTTTAATGTTGTAGTTCTGGCTATGATATGTGTCGATTTTAATATCACTTTATTTATAAAAATACATGTTTTCTGACACATATTTTGGAAGGGTTGTCCATACTTTCTTCAAGGTATTTTTTCCTGAAGGGAGATCACATAAAAATAGGGCCATAAACTAAGAACTGTAGGATGTACAAGGGCCACCTGTTTTTTTTATTTATTGGGCCTAATGCAACCGAAAAAATTTATTTAGTTAGTTGAGAATTCAGGAAGAGATTATTTATTGTTTTTTCGACTTTTTGGCATAGCAGACACTAGGAAGGCCCTGTATTCCCTCTCTTTTGGAGATTATATGTTGTGAGAATTTTCTTGTCTTCCAACAGCTAGAAAAAGAAGTTGAATTTTTGAATAGTATTTGTGTTCTAAATTTTCCTCCAGATTAATTCTTTAGGATGAATCTATGATTGAAATAATATATTTGTGTATCCTTATTTCACCAATTATTTTATTTTTTTCCATCCACATTTGTACTCTATTGAATTTTCCACCGGGGCACAACCTATTAATTTTAGAAACAAGTGCTCTTGTAATGGGATTAGAGCATATACGATGGCATCTAGGTACCATCACTTCTAGTACCCCTGCGTGTCTCGTATGTAATTTTTTCTAAGGAAATCAACTCCCATCAAAGACAAGAATCTCCTTAGGCGAGTCAGAGTTAGATCCTTAGCAATATGTTTCCCCCCCAGGATTGAGTCTCGGAAGATATTTGTTGAGTCTCCATTCTTGGTAATTTTCTTAAGTTTCCTTCAATGACTTCTGAAGAAGCATTACAAGCTTCCAAATTTGTGATCCGATTGTAGCCCCTACTTCTTATTTCTTGTGAAAACATGGGTTGTCATACTTAGCCTTTTGTAATTGAGTCCACTAGAGCTCCTTGTTCATAGTCAAGTTCCATTTTAGCTTTTTCCCCATGGCCATGTTAGCTAATTCCAGATCTCTTATCCCCAACTCACCATGAAGTTTCAAATATCTTATTGTTTTTCAATTTACAAAATGGTAAATTTTAGTTTCTATCTTTCCCCCTTCCCACAAAAATTTTATGATGTAAAATCCCAGTTGTTGTAGAACATAATTTGGAGCTTGGATGGAATAAAATTTGTACAATGGAATAGATAATAACATTGAGCTCACTAGGGTAGTTGTTATGAAACCAACTCAGAAAATAGAAGACAATATAGATTGCCTTAGAAACCAACCTCTTCGAGGGGGAAACCTAATTTACATTACATAAATGAAAAATTCTTGGATGATACAAATGAGAAAACCTCCTTTCTATATATAGGAGTCCATGGAGTCACAATATAATCCTATCTGACCTAACAATAATAATGTAAGGGCACAATAATAACAATATGGGGACTATAGGGGTACAACAATAACAATAAGGGGGCCACACTAACAACAATAAGGGACTCCACTAGTAATATAGGGCCCTAACATTCCCCTCTCCTTCCAAAAAGTGTTGTCCTCAATGCTTGAGTAACTCTGGATGCTTCTGTATAAAATTATCATCCTCCCATGTGGAATGTTCAGTGGGTAATTTCTTCCACTTGATGAGATACTCTGAAATTTATTGATTTCGTAGTTGTTGACTTCTTATTTCTGTGACTAATTTAGGTTCCAATATGATTTTTCCCTCCTCATGAAGTTCTGGCAATATTGTTTGAATGGGAATTTTGTCATCTATAACCTTCTTTAAGCATGAAACATGGAAAAATAGGTGCACTCGGGAATATGCATGAAGCTCCAATTTGTATGCCATACTACCAATATTTTGCAGCACCTTTTAAGGACCATAGTACTTTGGCAATAATTTATTATTCTTATTAGCTTGCTTGAGGGAAATTTGTTAGTATGGTTGTAGCCGTAAAAATACCTAGTCCCCTACATCGAAACTTCTCTCATTGCGATGTTGATTTTCTTGTTGTTTCATTTGATTTTGTGCCAAATTTAGGTTATCCTTTCAGAGTTGGAGAACTTCTTGTTGATGCTCGATGTGATCTTCCACTTCTTGAACCTTATAATTTTCTCTTAAATATGACGTGATGGATGACAGATGATATCCATAAAGTTCCATAAATGGGTTCATTTTTGCTGGAGTGTGGAAGGAAGTGTTATACCACCATTCAGCCAGAGGTAACCAATTGACCCATTGTGTTTGTTTATCAGATACAAATCAATGAAAATATTCTTCCAAAAATTCGTTCACGATCTCAATTTTCCCATCGAATTGGTGATGATAAGATGAATTATGAGCTAGTTGAATACCCAAACAAGAAAATAATTTCGTCAAAAAATTTCCAGTGAAAATGGGATCTCTATCACTTTCAATAATCTTTGGGTTTCCATTTAGCTTTTGAATTTTTTCATAAATGAAATAGCAACTTTACTCACTTTAAATGGATGAGATCATTAAAAAAAAATGCATACTTGGTAAGCCTATCAACTACCACCATGATGACACTCTTTCCTTCGGACTTAGGTAAACCTGTGGTAAAATCCATTGAAACCTCCTCCCAAAATTGATTCAGAATGGATAAAGAATGTAGCATACACACGATATTAATTCTCTCAACTTTATTTTCCTAAAAAGCCAAACATTCTACCACAAAATTTTGAATATCATATTTAAGGCATCCCAAAAAGATTCTTTCTTCACCCTGTGGTAAGTTTTTTAAAATCCCGAGTGCCCTCCAAAGGGAGAGGTGTGAAATTCCAGAAGAATATTTTGTTTTAGTTGGTAATTCTTACAAATATATAAGATATATTTGTATGATAAGGAATAATGTTTCCAACAAAATGTATCATATGTATCGGGATCTTGTTGCAAGTTTTGAATGAGTGTCCATACTTCTTCCTCATTATTCCATTCCTCCCTTGCTTCAGTTATCCAATCTGGTTGGATAGTAGAGATGGAACAAATAAATGCTTCCACATCCTCATCATTTCTTGAGAGTGCATCTTCCACAACATTTAGCTTCCCTTTTTTGTATATTATTTCAAAGTCATAACCCAACATCTTTGTGACCCATTTTTGTTGTTCTTATGAAGATAGTCTTTGTTCCAAAAATTATTTAAGACTATTATGATTAGTATTTTCCTTGAAGTGTCTTCCCATTAGGTAAGGTCACCATTTCTTTAGTGCATGTAGTATTTCCAACATTTCCTTCTCATAAATAGCTTTCTGTAAATTCTTCCATTTGATTGGACTGTAATATCCCAAAAAGGAGAATGCAGTAATACTTAAACACAATAAAAGAACTGTAACTAAGTAAACAATAAATCTGAAGACAACATCAAAATATACAGAGAAGTTGAGCCATTTTATTATATGGATATGATTCAGTTACACAATGTACAAAAATATGAGTAGATCTAGCCAAAGAGATGGCCTAGAATCACCCTGAAAACATGCCAAAGTAGGCATTGCGTAACTGTGGAGCTACTAGAAGAAAATACTGCACTATCCCTTTAGTAGAATATGAATATATGACTGCAGTCTGAAAAGGAAAATTCATATCTACTGAAATCTAGAGCTCTGATTATTCCAATATTCAATATTTGGCCAATGTGATGGATTCCCAAGATAACCCAAAAAGGATTTTCCAGATCTACAATTTTGGAAAATTACCCTCCTAGGATTTGATCCTTGATCTGCTGGGAATTATAGATCTGAAGCTAGATCTAACAAATATATGGCTGAAATGTTTCACAATATCATATCTAATCTTGAAGGGCTGATCTCTTCTTCAGATCTACAAGCTAGAAGCTCTAGATCTAGCTTCTCAATCCTCCAATAATGATTACAGCTGCTACAACAGAACTGCTCATAGAAAATATGATGTAAGGGAAAGATAGGCCTTCTGCCTACTGAAATATGCTGCAATAAACTCTAGGCTCATGGAAATATTGATGGAAAGGTGAGGGGATGATCCCTCACAGGACTACTAGTTGAAATGCTAGCAACTTCCTTCCTCCTTTTGGATTTGCAAAATGGATAGCGTAATTCCTGAAGGTATTACTATTGCTAGGAGGTCAATAAATTTTGGCTTGATTCTAGATTTGGAATGAAGCCTTAGGAATGTTGATCTTTAAGACCAAGGTGATAGGAATAAACCTTCACTAGTTCTCCAGCTAATATACCGAAGACAACCTCCACCTTCCAAACTGATCTTCAGAAATTTGTAATTTCTGAATATGGATGTTCTGCAGAAAGTAGGAAAAGATATGTGGTACCAATGCCTGATGTAGAATGAAGTAAAATCCTTGTCCAAGAGATCAATCAATGAAAGAGGTGGGATTCCATACCAGGAACACCCTATGCTAAACAACACTTGCAATATTTGCTAAACAGCCCAAGAAAGCAATGGAATGTCACATGACAATTCCATATCTAAACAGATCCACACCATCAATAATCTCTAGCATTTATTCATTCTTTACTTCATCTTATTTATATAGTGTTTGAGCCTTCCCATGCCTTGGCCCTCACCTAAACTGCATTGTGCATGTGGACAAGATCCTCCATGTTTGACTGTGCTATATATCCAAGTCATCCATCATGTCTAGGTGCAATGTACACCCTCTCCATCATGTGTACATTAATTGCACAACTTCCTCCATCATCTCATCATGAACGCTCCATGATCTCCTGTTTGACCTCTTCAAGGTCTTAGTTGACTGTTTCAACCTCCATTATCTATCTCACTAATGACACATGATCTCAAATTCCATTCACATTAGTAGTTTCTCAACTACCTCATTGTGTAGATCTAGGCTTAATTAATCCACATTCACACACAAAAAGTGGATATTTATTAATATTGAGGATTATGGGTCCCTCCACCCTTTTATTTACTTAATTCATTAATAAAGTTAAGAACTCGAATATTCCAAAAATCAGGTGAAAATTTGGGAATATTACAGTCCTCCCCTGCAAAAAGTTGCTTGTCCTCAAACAACTGCAAGAGTGGATGCTACAACAAACATCCTCCCTCCAAATGGCATCCTCATGTGGAAGGCCTACCCATCTGTCACAATGTGTCATGCATGTCCAGCTCCAAATCTGCCTCTCTAGAATGTCTAGAATGGCTTCCAAATGAAAAGCTAGATACCCATCCTCATCAATGAATCTCCAAGTGGCAACCATATGATGACCAAATTTCTCCTCTATACATGAGATACATAAGATAAAGTGGTTCATTCCCAATGTGGAAAGTCCCAACTCATGAACTATCTCTCCAACCCATGATACATAGAGTAGATTACATACATCAATGCCCTCATCATTAGCCATGTTGGCCAGTAGGAATCAAACATCACATCATCATAGTGAAAAACAAGAAGTAGAGACATATGGGAAAACATGAGCAATGCCAAACCATATTCTCCTAATAACAACCAACGCAGCAAAGCCTCCTGCTGCCATGCTAGATCATCATGAAAACCAATAAGAGAGCCATACTCTCTCAAAAGAAGCCACCTCAACAATGCTTCTTGTTTCCATGCCAAATCATCAATGAGAATATGAGAGACATACTCTCTCAAAAGTATCCATCTCAGCAAAGCCTCTTGCTGCCATACCACATCATCATTGTACCAAATGTAGTGGCCATATTCTCTCAAGAGAAGCCACATTAATAAGGCATCTTGTTACCCCATCACATCATCATTATACCAAGTACAATGACCAAAATCACCCAAAAAAAGCCAACTCTGTAAGGCCTTTCCATCCTCCAACAATGTTATGCAATGTATGGGAAGAATTTGGCCCATACTCTCCCAATAGTAACCAAAGCAACAAGGATTCATGTTGCCTTCTTGAATTATCATGATGCAAGTCATGGAGAAACAATAAATAAATGGACATGTAAGATGTCTCATCAACATAATACAAACAAGCTCCTTTATGCCACATCATGTGAGAGTGATACTTTCTCCCAAACCCAAGTACATACAAGAACATGAGATACATCCCAAACATAAATACATGTAGATACATGAGACATATCCCAAACAAGAGTAAATACATGGATATAAGATTTAACATGTGATGTCCAAACTCTCTTCTTAATAACCAAAGTAACCATGCCTTCTTCTTATGCATTCTATCATTGAGACATAAGGCATGAGATAAGAAAATATGAACCTTTGGGTGGTAACCATACTCACCCAAGAGAAACCAGTGCAACCATGCTTCTTGCTGGCATATATCATAGATTTGCGAGTGGTTTGGCAACCCCTTGCTCCATACTATCAACCATTCATCCCAATGTGGATGATGGATCTCATTTTGAAAATACTTGGTATCCTCCCATTGTAGGACACCAACCTCCTCAAACTGATGAAGGTCTTTTCACTCCATGAAATGTTGAAGTGCACCTCCAATGAGATCTCTTAATGAGACCTTCTTCTCATCTATGGCCTTCCAAAACCAATGAGGTTCTGGATCTGCTGTAGGTATAAGTCTCTCTTTGAGCTGTGAGATGCTCATTGAGAAAGTGTCATCAAGAAAGGAGAAAAGATTTCTCATATCTAGATGTCTAGCCTTCATCATCTTATCCTCCATTGCTTCATGAGTGAAGATACCTTGAGAATGCTCCAAGAATAATGGGGCCTCATCGTTATCACTGCTACTAAGTGACAATGTTGTAGATCTGCAAGGTAATACATATATTGTCTCAAAGCAAAGTACAATACTGATCTCAGAACCAGTAATTGTACATATGATCATGCTCATCCCTTTCTTCTGAAAATTTACATTTCAACTCAATAGGTTGAATGTAGTCCATCAATGACAAACTGGGATAGCTTTTCATCTCCTCCTTGATTAGATCAAGGGTCCTCTGTGCTGTGATAGTTTGATGCTTCAAATCAACATTTGGATCTAACCCTTGGTCATGCATTGGCCCTGATGGCATGTCCCCATAAGTTTCAATAAGATCTACTGAAACAATAGGTGATGAATGTGTATGCATACCTTGTATCAACTGATGTGTGGGAACCTCTTGACAGAACACAAGAGTTCCTCCAACCGGGACAATAGTGTCTCCAACTGCTGGGAGGAGAGATGGTTTCTCTTCTTCCAATGCACCAGCACTGGAATCTTCCTCTTCTTCCTCATGCATCTCTTGAATCATGCATGGGACTATATGTGTCAAGAGCTCAATTCTATCTTGCAAGGTTGCAATTGTCTCTTCTCCAGATGTAAGTACTTCTGCAGCTAGTGGTGAATGTAGTGACCTCTTATCCAGAGTGACAAGAATGACATCCTCCTTTGTTTCCTTAGGAAATGTCTCTTTGTGGCATATATTTGTCTTCTTCAAATAAAACTTATTTCTCAACTTGTTAAGGAAATCTAAATATTTAGTCACCTTTTCATGCTCCATGTGACTAAACCACCAAACATTTGCTCCACCTAAAAGATGAAGTGCTGCAATTTGGACAACCTCTTTTTAAGCCATAGGATGTAGCATGAAAAATGTATCCAACTCTCTCCTCCAAGCCTTAACATTGCTTGAGGAAGATCCATCAAATGTAGGCAAATAGAATCTATTGTGCCCCTTCCTTCTATTGCTGCTATAGGACCTTCTTTCTTCCTTGAGTTCAAAGAATTCTTGGAGAGTTATACTTTCTTTGAAAGCTTTTGACTGTTCCTTGTACTCTTTAAGATACAAACTAAGAGTCTCATGAGTTTCAGGTTCTCTTCTTTCTTCCTTTCTATACCTATCACCTTTTTCAAATAAAGTGGGCATAGTAGATCTATGAGGAGATCTATGATTCTCTGGTTTTCTTTTCTGCTGATAGGAAGTGCTTAGACCTTCCTCTTCAAATCTTCTTCTTGGATCCTTCCTTTGCCTTTCCTTCTTCATTTGATAGACCTCCTTAGAGATATATTGCATGGATATAAAGATAGGAGTGGAAAGATTATCCTCCTTCATGATAGATCTCACCTATCTGCTTCTTCTTTTGATGCAAAAGATGAAGTGTCCACAATCTGAGCCAAAGATCTGCTCTGATACTACTATAATATCCCAAAAGGGAGAATGCAGTATTACTTAAACACAATATAAGAACTGCAACTAAGTAAAAAATAAATCTCAAGACAACATTAGAATATAAAGAGAAACTGAGCCATTTTATTATATGGAGATGATTCAGTTACACAATGTAAAACAATATGAGTAGACCTAGCCAAAGAGATGGCCTAGAATCACCCTGAAAACATGCCAAACTAGGCACTGCATAACTGGGGAGCTACTGGAAGCAAATACTGTGTTGTCCCTTCTACTAAAATCTAGAGCTCTGATGATGCCAAGATTCAAGGTCTGGCCAGTGTGATGGATTCCCAAGATAACCCAGAAAGGATTTTCCAGATCTACAACTTTGGAAAATCACCCTCCTAGGATTTGATCCTTGATCTGCTGGGAATTACAGATCTGAAGCTAGATATGACAAATAGATGGTTGAAATATGTCACAATAAAATATCTAATCTTGAATGGCTAATCCCTTCTTTAGATCTACAAGCTAGAAGCTCTAGATCTAGCTTCTCAATCCTCGAATAATGATTATAGCTGCTACAACACAACTGCTCATTGAAACTGCGCTGTAAGGGAAAGAGAGGCCTTCTGCTTGCTGAAATATGCTGTAATAAACTCTAGGCTGATGGAAATACTGATAGCAAGGTGAGGGGATGATCCCTCATAGGATTACTAGCTGAAATTCTAGCAACTTCCTTCCTCCTTTTGGATCAGCAAAATGGATAGCGTAATTCCTGAAGGTATTACTGTTGCTAGGAGGTCAATAAATTTTGGCCTGATGCCAAATCTGGAATGAAGCTCTGAAAATGCCGATCTTTAAGCCCAAGGTGATAGGAATAAAACTTCACTGGTTCTCCAGCTGATATACTGAAGACAACCTCCACCTTCCAAACTAATCTTCAGAAATATGTAATTTCTGAATATGGATGTTCTGCAGAAAGTAGGAAAAGATATGTGGCACCAATGCCTGATGTAGAATGAAGTACAATCCTCTTCCAAGAGATCACTCAATGAAAGAGGTGGGATTCCCGACCAGGAACACCCTATGCTAAACAACACTTGCAATCTTTGCTAAACAACCCAAGAAAGCAATGGAATGTCACATGGCAATTCCAAATCTAAACAGATCCAGAACATCAATAATCTCCAGCATGTCTTCATTCTTTCCTTTGTCTTCTTTATATAGTGTTTGAGCCTTCCCATTTCTTGGTCCTCATCTAAACTGCACTGTGCATGTGGAAAAGATCCTCCATGTTTGACTGTGCTGTCTATCCAAGTCATCCATCATGTCTAGGTGCAATGTACACCCTCTCCCTCATGTGTGCATTAATTGCACAATTTCCTCCATCATCTCATCATGAATGCTCCATGATCTCCTGTTTGACGTCTTCAAGATCTTAGTTGACTGTGTCAACCTCTAGGATCTATCTCACTAATGAGACATGATCTCCAATTCCATTCACATTAGTAGTTTCTCAACTACCTCATTATGTAGATCTAGGCTTAATTAATCCACATTCACACACAAAAAGTGGATATTTATTAATATTGAGGATTATAGGTCCCTCCACCATGTTATTTACTTAATTCATTAAGAAATTTAAGAACTCTAATATTCCAAATATCAGGTGAAAATTTTGGAATATTGCATGGAAAAATTTCAAAAGTAACGGGTCTTCCTTATTGCATTAAAACAACACCGATTCAATTTCTATAGGCATCACATTCCACAATAAAGGTTTTTGTGAAGTATTGCATAGCTAAGACCGGTGCTTGGCACATTGTATCTTTAAGATGTTGAAAGGACTTAGTTGCTTCAAGAGTCCATGAAAATGAATCTTTCTTCAACAATGTTGTTATAGGTGCTGCTATTTTCCCATAATTATTAACAAACTTATGATAATAACCTTTTAACCTGAGAAATCCTCGCAACTACTTTATGGTTGTGAGGACTTTCCATTCCTTAATGGATTTAATGTTGTTAGGGTATACCTTAACACCCTCTTGAGATAAAATATGACCCAGATATTCCACCTCTTGTACTCAAAAGAAATATTTGGAGGTTTTTTCACATAATTGTTTCTCCTCCACTAGTTTGAGCACTCGGTCAACATGTTGGACATAATCCTTCCAAGACATGTCGTAGATTAGTATATCATCAAAATTACTAACACAATTTTTCTAAGGAAGGGTTTGAAAATGGAATTCATTAACCCTTCAAATGTCAAAGGTGCATTGGTAAGGCCAAAAGGAATGACCAAAATTTCATAATGACCCTCATGGGTTCAAAATGTTGTTTTCGGAATGTCTTTAATAGTCATTCTATTTTGATGATGTCCTAAACGTAGATTTGACTTGGTGAAATAACTTTCTCCATGTAATTCATCAATCACAGGAATGGGAAATGTATCTTTAGTGGTGAATTTATTGAGCTCCCTATAATCCAGAAACATGCGCCATGATCCATCCTTATTGTGCACCAATACTACTGGAGAAGAGAAAGAACTTTGACTAGGTTGAGTTATACTAGCCTCTAGCATTTCTGCAATCATACTTTTAACTTCGCTCTTTTGGACATAAGGATATCTGTAAGGCATGATTTTTGGAGGAAAACTTCCTGGAATCAAATGAATACCATGATCATGATCACAAATAGGTGGGAGTCCTCTAGAATTTTCAAACACCTTTGAATGTTTTTCCAAGTCTTTTGGAGATCTAGAGAAATAAATAATTTTGATGTTGGAACTTCTAGTGAGAATATTTTTGAAATTATGTCTCGTTTTCCTTTCTTCAAAATATTTTTAATGGCATTAGAGCTTATTATATTTCTCGGATTTCATTCGATACCTCGTAATTCACCTTCCTTTCCTTAAAAAAAAATAAAATTCAAGAAAAGTTCTTGAAAATCAAAAGCTACCATCCCCAAATATTGTAACCATTGTACTCCTAGTACAACATCAACACCACCCATTGGAATGGAAAGCATTGGACTATTAAATACATATTACACCACGGTTAGCTTGATATTATGGCACTATCCAGAGAAATTTATAGTCCCTCCATTTTCCACCATCACTTGACACTCTGTCGCTTGGTATAGGAAGTAATTCAATTCCTTGGCTACCTTACAATGAATAAAATTATGGCTACTACCCGAATCAATAAACACTATTTCATTTTTCTTCTTCATATGTCCTTTTATCTTGAGAGTTTGAGTGGTAATTCCTGCCAATGCATTAAAATATATTGTCGGATTCATTTCTTCTTCCTCTAGGATTGGTTCTTGGTTATATCCTCTTGTTTTGAAGTTTCTTGTTCCTTTTCTTCCTCCTCTTCACAATCTGTGTAAAATAATTTATTATCAACACAATTATGACCTTTAGTGTATTTGGTATCATAACTATAGAAATACCTTTCTATTTTTTCTTCCAATTGTTGTGGTGTTAACCTTGTATGTTGTGGAAGTCTAGGAGTAGAAACATTTCCATCTTTATAGTTTTGAGTGGTAGGCTTCATTATCGCCATAATTTTTCTTTCAATTTTTGTTGCCAACCTGAATGCCTTCTCCAATGTATCAAGTTCCCAAAGGCGAACCTAATGTTGGATGCTATCCTTTAGAGTCCCTATGAAGACATCAATCTTATGTTCCCCTGGAATATTATTTACTCTTATATTCAATTTTTTGAATTCCACAATGTGCTCCATCATTGAACCCTTTTGTTTGAGGTTTATCAATTGGATAAAGAAGGTTCTTCTCTTTGTGTCCTCATAATATGCTATCATTTCCTTCGTAAAAATTGACCAAGTGGTCAATATTTTACAAGAACAAAGCCATCGATAGCATACAAACTGATCTTTTTCTAAATATAAAGTTGCAATGTGTACCTTTTGTGTGATTTTCATATTATGGAGCTCAAAGTATTGCTCCATTTGTAGTATCCAAGTTATTGAATCCTTCCGATAAAACTTCCTCATATATATCTTTGGAATACGATGGGTATTAAATATAGCATTAGAGTCTATGAAATTATGACTAACATTTATTTTGTTCTCATCATGAGTTTCCTCTACTACCTTTTTGCTATTAGGAAGCTTTTCTTGTAAAAACTTTGCCAATCCTTCCTTCAAACCTTCCATGTATTTCTTCAAATATTCCATGTTGCCTTCTATACCATCCATCTTAGCTTCCATGTCATGCATCTTATCTTCCATGCCATTCTTTAAAAAAATCCATCTTAGCTTCAACACCTTTCCTCAAACCATCCATCTTAGCTTCCACGCCATCCATCTCAGCTTCCACACCATTCATCTTAGCTCACATGCCATTCTTTAGACCATCCATCTTAGCTTCCATGCTTTTCTTCAAACCATTCATCTTAGCTTACATGCCTTTATTCAAACCATCAAGATTCTCCCGCTCTGATATGGGTCGTACACTATCACCAAAGTTGTATGGAAGAGTGCCTTCAAGCTCACTATTCCACCATTCCTTGGTTTGCACCCAGTATTCAATGTGGACTACCTTCGACCCTATTTCCCACCTCTACTCGACACCTCTGACATTGCAAAACAACTCACACCAACAGAGTTAAACACGGACTGCATGGAACAGGCCACCAAATATTGTATCATGGACATGGAAACGAAGAATACTCGCTTGTAGAGGATCCAACTGTTTCGGTTTGTCAAATCTATCCAACTCCTGCACCAAGGCAAGTGGTTCACCAGGGACCAATTTTAGCAAAAGTTTCCTCATCTCATGGAAGAACTCAATGCAATGGGGACCATTTCTTCCTAAGGGGGGAGGAATTATCCAGGTGGATATTGGTGGCCACTCGCCTGTTCCAATTGGGACCCGACCATTTTCTCTTTCAGTTTTTCTGTTTCCTTAATAAAAGCACAATTTACTATTTTTAGCAGTTTTTTGGGTTTTGAACTTCCAGAGCCATTTTGAGGCCCTAAACGATGTTTTTTGCGCATCGCTTCTTCGGAAAAATGTTCGTTCTAAACTTAAAATTTCCTTAGAATGGTTTTAGCCCTCGGATTGACCTTTCTAATGATGTATAATGTGCTTTAAATGGAGATAGTATGCCAAATTTACGACCTTGAGAAATTGATGTACCAATTTAACTCGACGAGGCCCATATGTTGGCGTTTCATCTCCTAGGGTTAGTTTTTTCGATGTTTACAGTTTTCCATTATTTCTCAATAATATATAGGCCTTCGAGCCTGACTGTAACATGGAGTTCAGAGGCCTGTAGCCACTACATATCTTCTCAAAGATAAGCTACCAACGCCCTAGCTAGTTTATTTCCATTATTTCTGTTAACAAATTTAATTTCTTTGATATTAATGAAATGAAGTGTTATTTCTGCTAAATTTTTATATTTATGGTTATATGTGTATTATGTTGTGTTCCTGCATAAATCAGGACCAATCTATTACATCAACCAAGTTGAGCTTTGACCTCCATGTATCATGAAAAACCTTCAAACCCAGAAACAGAGCAAAAACACAACAAAACTTTGGAGGATGATTTGGAGGCCTTCCCGAATGAGGTTTTTTCTTGAAAGGTATGGCTAGAAAGCTGAAGATATCTGCTACACAATGGATCCATCAAGAACTGCAAAAAATAGCTCCAAACCCAAGAAAATTTGACTTTAAATAAAATTGTCCCAAAAGCAAAGTGAGTGGTCGCAAAAAGTGGTAGAAAGGTAAAAAATATGCATCATTTGCTAAATTTCTGAAAATTTGTGAACTTTCAATGATCCCCATGAAATTTTATGAAATCCTTATGCTATTAGACATCTGCACATGCTTTAAATTCTGAATTTGGGCCTCCTGAGAAAAAGCACAACAAGTACTTGTTGCGTTTCTGTAGAGTGTTTTTACTGTGTGCATGAAAAACTCAAAAACTGAAAAATTTGGTCTTTTTCTTCTATGTTTTCTATTATTCCTTCAAACCACCAATGAAGCATCTGGTAAGAGCTTCAATTTATCCTTATTTTTGAGTTTTTTTAGGGTCTTCTTGAGCTGCTTCTTCATATTCTTAACCGTGACCTTGAAAACCATGTTTCTTGCATAGTAATTCCTTGCCATATTCCTTTTCATAGTGATATTCTTGTTGGCCTTTTTCAATAACTTTTCAAAATGCTCATTTAATAACCCAAGCTAATAATCGATGTCTTCTTCAATTTCAATAGCTATGATGTCAATTATTTCTTTGTGGGCTTGAGGAGGAGATGGCTCTTTTTCATGTTTTTCTTTTCTTGCCATTACTCTAGTTTCAGGACTTCTATTTTGCATCTGAATGTCCCTCTCTTCCAATTTCTCCACATCAATTATGGATTTTCCTTTATCCTTTGTTTTCAAATTATATACTTGGCTAGATGATCGAGGGTATTTTTGTGGCTTAACCTGCTGTAGTACGTTTAGTATCAATTTTATATTTTCTTGCTGCAAGAAAGTCACCATGAAATTGGGTTTGGAAAGATCATATTTTTTCTCCCTAATATGTGCCTATTTTTCCTTGATGATGTATTATGATGCCTTATCACCATGCTTCTCTTCTTCTAGGTCTACCATTTCAATTTTAGGAGGTATCTCTTCTTCATGCTTCAAAGTTGCATCATCTCTATCTCTAGTTGATTTCTCTCTTATATCTTCAACCTGCACTTATTCACTAACAACCTCCTTGGATATCTTTCTAGTGTGACATCTAGTTTTCGGCCTAGACCTAGGCATCTTCTCTTGTGTGTTAGGAACAAATACCGACTTATTAACTTTATTATCTGCCATTGAAATATTTTTTATAGGTTGATCTCTTGTCATTGATGGCATAGTTGATGTTTCAGCTCCCTGTGGTCCTGATGGTGATGAAGGAGAGCTTTGACTCTTTGGCTGGATTAAGACAGGAAGAAGTGAAATTGACTCTAAGAAGTTTTCCCATGAAATATTGACCCGTGCCAGCTGGTGGAGGACTATGATTTTTATTAGAGCATGATGGAAATGAATTTCTTGGTGATTTCTCTCTTTGGATTGAACCTTCTCATTCATTTTGAAAAAAATTCTAAACATATAGTTGGGTAGGTTTAAGGGTTTGATAGAAGTGAAATGCATAAATAATATGATATGAAACTGATATAACCTATTAAAACTTCCCTCACAAGTGAAATACTTCATGATAATATTCATCAAAGGGTTGTAATTGTCCAACAATTTTCTGCTAGGAAATATATGAGAAAGGGACTCTTTGTATTGTGGTTTCAAGAAAATATTATAATACTCAAGGTCTAAATTTGTCCCTTTGAACCAAATTTCACCTTCATCAGGGATTGTGGTTGCTAAATATATGATCTTTTCTGACACCTTAAAGTTCAGCCCTGCAATTGTGAAATGATCACTTTTTAAATTGAGGGAAAATAAACTTGTTAGATCACGATTATAACCCACCTCTTGCACTTCCTACAAAACCCCAGAGAACCTGCCTGCTCAAATAACCTTCTTATAAAATTTGATGAATTGACCTCTTGGATATGAATGGGCTATTATCTTGAGATATTTCCTCCTTTTAATTTCTTTTTTCACTAGTCTCTTCCATGTTTGACTTTTCTTCTGACACGAAACCATAGTTTCACACAAGAATGGGTAAGGAGACTTGAGCTGCAAAACAGGGGTGGAAACACAACAAGTTGAGAGTATGGAATGGAGGAGATGGAGAGAAACAAAAAATCTGAAAAAATTATGGGGAGTAGGGAAGTGTTTTAGGAAGACAATGAAAGCGATATTTTTCAATTTGAGTGAGGGAAGACGAGTGGAAAAGGAAAAACACAATCCTAGTCTAGAAATGTAGCAACTAGCTAAGGTAGTGAGAGAAAATGATGGAATTACTAAATGTAATTATGGGAATGGTGGGAAATGTATGATGAGGGATATTTGGATGTGTAGGCTTAGAAACTAGGAAGTTTATTTTGAAAATAAGCCAAAGATAATGAAATTTCAAAAATGCAGTAGAAGCACAACTAGAACACTAGGAAAATGATTTTAATAATTTCTCTAAGTAAATTGATTGAAGAAGGGGTTTGTGAAGGCTCGAATTACTTGATTAAAAATGTTTGAATCTCTGAGATAAATTTTTGAACTTGTTCTTTCCTCCTTATGCATCCAAAACTAAAGCACATAAGCCCCCTCCAAAAACGCAATAGACTGATGGAAGAGAAATAGTGGGAAAAATTTGAAGCTTTGGTGGCTATGGCAACTCTTCAAATTGATAGAGAAGATCTATTGAAACTCATGGAAGGATGGAATGAAATTATAAAACACTTTGATGTCCCTTTAGAACTCAAAAACTTGTTTTTTTCTTGTTAGTGGAGTGACATCACATACTTTAACCAAATGACTTAAGGATGTGCTTTGCTCCCTAAGTACTAACTCCCATGACATTTAATTTTCTTGAATGATGGTGACATGACTATAAATGGAAAGATTATGGCACTCATGACACTTTCATGATCAGCCCTATGACACCATGACTCTTCCCTTTCATATTTTCATAATGACACTTAATGAAGGAAAAATGACCTATGGTGACTAAATTACTCATGAAACTATTGGGTGCAGGAATTACACTTAAGCAAACTCCTCAACACTTAATTTGTCAACCCGGGGGATCCGTAAACTTAGAGATGAAGCATAGGCAATGCCAGAGATGGTATGAATCTTCCTAATATAAATCCCTGCTTTCTTTAAAGGAAAGATTGCAGAATCAAATTAAAAAGAGAAAAAGGTAACTTGAACCATCAAAATAATCTAAGACTCGAACAAGGAAGAATGCATTTGCAAGAGGGAATTAAAGATAAAAGGCAATCACTCTAGCTAATTATTGTTTAGCTACTGGGTGTGTGTTTTTCTTTAGCAGAGACACTTAGAAATCTCATCAGATGGGCCCTTAAACATGCTCCTTTAGAGATTTTCTTCTTGCACTAATTTGTCCTGCACTAGCAGTCTGCTTGCACTAGTGCAGGAACAGAGATTTATGCAGAAGGTATAAATGGTGTCTTTACTAAAGTCTTTTTACTTCATGCAAGGGCTTGAAATTTTCTAGGTTCAAAGCACTCAGATCCTGTGGCAAGAAACTAGTTCTTGCATCGGATCAGAGCTTCCTGCACTTATCATTTAATTCTTAAAATGAGTGCTTAGTTATTGCAAGTTCTATTATACTGTTAAATAAAATTGCAAACATAAAAAGTGAATGTTTCTGATCTTAATAGAGTGCAGGAATAAATAAACAATCAATATACATTTATCCTATCATAAGCATTTAATGAAAGAAAGAAGATTGCGGAAAGTAGACTAAGAAGGCTTGCTGCATCACACCAATGTGTAGTTGTGCAGGTTCATTTCTCCTGCTTGGACCAGGTGGGGAAAACCAATCAAACAGAATTTCAAAAAAGGAGATATCACACCAACGTGCACTGGTGCAGGGTTATTTCTCCTGCTTGGACCAGGTGGAGGAAACCCAATCTGAAATTAGGTGTAGGAAAGGAAATTGCAGGAAAAGGAAATTTATCTACTTCACACAATGGATCTGATTTCATTCAAATAGGAATGCATGTGCTTAAAATTAAATCACACTTGACAATATAAACACAAATTACAGGAAAATGGGAAATGGGGTAAACATGTTGGGTTGGCTGGGCCCTATCCAACCAGCGTGTTTCCCTTTTAAATAAGAACGATGCTTAGTACCTTAATCTATTCATCAGCTCAAATACAGAAACACAATTTGTGAAACATGAGGTGGAGCTCCCTTTCATTAATTCACTGAGGAAAGTACATACATTAATACATCGTCCAACCCAGATTCGGGTGATAACAAAATACAACAACCTGTTACCGCCTCTCTAGATGTGTCTCTATTCTCTTCTCCTATCAAAAATTCTGCCTAGTCCTATTTACATTCTACATTATATAGATCTTTGGCCAAAGGCCAAAATAGATCATTCAACCGATCACATAACCAAATGCAAAATTTAGCTTTTCGGCCTTCAAAATTAGACAGCTAGCAAAACTTGTTGTAGCCAATCTCCAGCTTTCGTCCTTCACAGATTCGGTCTCGGCTACCTTTGGATTGATCTTGTTGTCGCAACTAAAGCTGCTCAAAATGAGGCAGTGATCAAGGAGGTTTGGATCTACTGCAAGGATTTGTTGTGCTGGCAACGGTGCAAGATCTGATCCTGCACTAGGATCAGCGGTCACGGTAAGTACTCTAACTACCAAATAAACATTGGAGATATCGATAAGTTACAAAGAGTGATTAAAAGCAAGAAATCATGTAATAAATGATTAATTAATGCTAAGTTGAATTAAAATCATGAAAAATAAAGTTTATACGAAATATGTCACTGTGCTTGGACTAGTGCAAGATGAGGGTTCATAAAAGAGGTAAAAAAAAGGTAAATGGTTATGATTTAGGAAGGGGAAAATGGAAAAAGAGAGAAAATTAGGGGGCTAACATCCTCCCATCCCTAAGTTGTTGTGTGTCCTCAGAAAACTCTTTACCTTCGCAAAAAACCTTCAAAACTTTGAGAATTCCAGCTCAATCCTGCTCTGACATACTGACATCAGCCTGCAATGTTTCAGACTTCTTCTTTCTGATGTTCTTTAGTTTCTTTGTCACCTTTCTAAGTCGCTTGAAACATTTCACAACTCGATACTTCCAAACTCTAACTTATCCTTTCCTTTTCTGGATCTCCGTAATTGATTCTTCTTTACTTTGTTCTTTATCCTCCTACGCTTTAGCTATGAGCTGTTCTAAGTTTTGCACTTGAAGCTCTAGTTTAACTATCCGAGCAGTAGGAGTTACCAAATATTCTTCTTCTTCTGTCTTGACAGAGGCCGTTTCTTCCTCAGGGACCTCAGTATCCCTCATGGTTACATCAAGAAATTCTTCTTCTTCTTCTTTTGGTTCTTCTCCTTCTTCTTCTTCTTCTTCTGGTTCTTCTTCTTGCACTGGTGCAGAAGGGGATTCAACGTCCTATGGGGACTATGGTTCTTTGCCTGCACTAGATTATTCATTCTTTTTATGGGCCCTTTTAATGAAACCGGCCAACAGAGTGTCATCTTTGACCTCTACAATTTTGCTGCGTCCGCAAGGACTGATAGGTTGTTTTCTTCGGCGGTCTGTGCCTGTACTAGTGTCGTAGAAGGAGTCTATTCAACAAGTACACTAGATGTCTTCTTATTTAGAGATGGGGCCCTTTCTTCTGTTGATTTTTCAGGTCGTTTCCTTTTTGCACTGGTGCAAGAAGGACTCCCCTTTACATTCTTACTCGGATCCTTGCTTGTGCTGTCGGGGTCGTCTGTCTCCTTTCTAACAGCTGTCTTTTTATGTAGTTGTTTTAACAGTGCCTCCCAGGTCATGCCTTTAATTTCTAATTGTTTCTAGACCAAAATATTTATCAAAATGTGGTGATATAACTTCTTGTCGGCCTGGTCTACTCGTCCATCCCGCACACCCTTGGCCATTTTTTCCAAGCTCTTAAGAAAAAAATGGGGGAAATCAATCCTCCACTAGACGTGTTGGCCGACTTCAAAATGCTGCAACATCCTAAAATGGTACACAAAATTGAGGGAGTACCTTCCCTCATAGGTTACGAATTTCTGTAGGATGAAAAGGAGGTCCCGCCATTGTCCCAGCAGGGCATTGCGCGGAATTCCTTTCTTCTAATCTACCTTCATATTCTTGTCAATGACGAAATGCTACCATCGCTTCTTTTCTAGTTTCTGATTTTTAAACCACTGCTCACTAGTATTTTCCAAGCCTGTCACTGCTGCTATAAACTCTTCCGTAACCTCAAATTTTAGAGGCCCAATTTTTACTCGGCCATTTTTTAAACTTCTAGCAAACTGTAGGGCCACTTCACTGTTGTTCCCGTCAAACTTTTGCAAGAATTGAAGAAAGCCTGAGTCTCGTAATAGTGCAAGACTATTGCGATACTCATCAGTTTGTTCTACCCTACTAAGAGATGAAGGTTTGCTTCGAACAGGCGGCATCGCTGCTTAACGGTTATGAACAGTCAAGAATTTACATGCAACACCGAGAAAATTGGTTCTTATAGATAGGGATCCAACCGTCCACCATCCCTTCCATCTTATCACCCATTCATTCCACTGAAATAGCCGTGGATGTGCGACATCTTTGAGATCGTGTCGGACTGGTGTTTGCAACGGCGTTTTAATGGCTAGGTGAGGTAATCATTACGAGCGAAGGACATCTAGGATTATGGTGGAAAGGGGAAATTATATCCAAGAAACGATGAAACACTTCCGCACTCCTTCATAATTCAAAAAAGAACTTTAGAATTCATCAAAAAATGATCATGATTCTTAACTTAAAAACACCTTGTACTTTAAATAATTTTCTCCTATTTAATATGATAGCACAAGTACTCATCGACTAAGTGAAAGGACTTCTTATAAACTTTCATGATGACCACTTTCATATGACGTATGCTATGAAAAGAACAAATTGTACTATGTTTCTGACAGGGTGCATCCTCACATATGTCTGCTTGCACCGCCTAAACTATGCTATTCTACTAGTACCATTTTGCTTGCATTATTATTATATAAAAAGAGGGAAAGGGGGTACCCTTGTCGAAGTCCCCTGGATGCCTTGAAGAAGCCCGACACTCTTCCACTTACCAACAAATCTATCCAAGGATACCCAAAGAAAAGGGAAATCCATCTTATAAAGGTCTCATCAAACCCAAGTTTCTTCAATAATTTCATCTAGAACCCATGCCTCACTCAATAAAAATAATTGGCCATGTATAACTGTACTATCATTCCTTGATAACCTCTTTGTTAGCTTGAATCTATGGCCTCTTAAATCAGCTTATATGAAATTTATTTTACTTCTTCAAATTAGTTCTTAGTTTACAAAAAATTTCACAACATCTTTTTTCACATCATGTAGGAGAGCTTTCTTTCCCTTCCTTGTATCATGCTCAATTTTATTTATTCATTATATGGTGAATATTCACCTCAATGCTTTTGGGGTGCATCTCTTTCCCCCTTTCCAAACTCTTTTATCTTCTAAAAAAATGCATCACTTCAAATTTTCATTCATCATGACAAAGGGAGATTGTTAAGTGGATTTTTGTGCACCTTCCTCCTCATTACATCCCTATAATTTTTCCTTTATCACAAAATATCACTTAAACCAAAAAAAATATCTATCCCAATGTTTGACAAGGAAAATATTTCACTTCTGACATATCATGAGCACTATTAGTTTATAGTTGTAGAAAATATCACACAACTTTAAATATTTTATCTATTTTGATGTATAACATAGGCCAAAAAATTCTACATGTATGACACATTGCATCACTCCAAAATTTATTTATTTTCAATACACCACATCTCTTAAAGTTCATTTTTGTATGACGAGTCAGACTTTCTTGAAATTTCCTGCATAGTCTAACAATTTCCATCACATAGCACCAAAGTTTTGTTAACTACAATAACATTTTTATGGTTTTTATCATCCAAGGATTTTAAAGGGGACATTGTTCAAAATTATTAAAGATAACATAAGACTATACTTATTTCCACATCCAAATATTTTAGAGGGGAGACCAATCATATGAAAAATATGAAGAGGCATGAAACAATGCACAAGGAGAAGTTTCATGCATAAAATGTAACATATTTTGATATGGAACAACTATTGAAGTTTTAAAAGGCCACAACAAAATATTTTTGCACATAAAATTAAAAGGGATGTATCACATGTTATATTTTTCTCAATATCCAAATGGGCACAACAAGATATAAACTATGCAGCTCAACACACACAAGAAAAAACATTTTATTCTACTTATATATACCTTTATCCATAAACGTACAAGGAGAGGATGTAATTCAATGTGATACCATACAAATTTATTGAAAGTGTAACTCATATAAATCCACTTCATATCAATAGGTTATTAGAATCATCTGTTGAGGATATAATGAGGTGAAATGTGGTGCCATTCTTAAACCTCTAGACCTTTACTATGGGAATTTTCAAAAAGAACATTATGCAAACTTATGAAAAAATATCATTCTCTTAAAGGATTTTCACTCATCGTTACTCTAAGAAATTAGATTATTTTCATGCTATTCATTTGAACACCTTAAGAATGTATTTAATGGAAATAAAATAAATGAGGTCACATCAAATTAATAAAAATTTAAATATAATGAATTACTATTGGAGAGATGTATGAATGTGTACTATGGAATACCATGGAATGGGAGGGAAAGTTACTTGAATGAATATAAAACTACGATTTGGCCAACAATGGGAAATTAGTTTGGAGAGGTATTAATAGCATGATATGGAATGAAAAAGGGACTTATAATCATGGAGTGTAATGTGCCTTAAAATATATAGACACACACACAAACGATGAAAAAGTTGTGATTTGTTATCCCAACCAATAAACACGATAATTACATGAAAGGTCATGCTCTAATTTGTAAGTTCATAGAAATTTTACCATCAAAAAGAGATTTGATTAAGTGGATCCAACTGAAATGGAAACCAAAAGGCCATATTGATCTAAAATTTGGTGCTAGGGGTTTCTTCACAGTCATATTTACTAGCTTGGAGGATAAAGATAGGATTTTTGAGATTGGGCCTTACTTATATTATAATGCATGCCTCTTTATGCAGTTTTGGGAAGAATGTTACAACTTAAATAAAGAGAAATTCATGTCTTCCTAATTATTGGTTTTCCTCTTCCCTACCAGTAGACTTTTGACATCCGAAAATTTTGGAAGGGATCGACAACTCCATCGACATATTCATCAAGGTAGTTGACTCAATTTGATGAGGGATATATACGTCACACCCTTGAATATGTGTTTATATGAATATCACAAAATTTATTTGGGAATATGTCGAACTAGAGTACCAGTACGAGGTGTGGAATCAACTGCTTGATTACGAACATATCCCTTTCACTATAGACAACCTGATGAATATGGGCACCTATATAAGGCATGTCCTCTAGATCAAGTGGAAGCGGTGGAAAAAAAGGGCCAAAAGAACTATCACAATCACAAGAGGAAAAGGACAACTGTCGGGAAGTATCTTACAAAAAAATACCTACGAAACCTCCTCAGGTAAACCATGCAGTTCATTCATAAAGAAATACAAACAATTAAAAAAAAATTGGGTTTTATAGGAAATGGGGGAAAGCTCAAAAGATGCAGTGAAAGGAAAGTAAGATGAGCCTAGGGTTATACCCAGCAAAAAACCTAAGCTAAAACGAATGGCACAAGAGGACCCAACTGACAAGGAGTTATTTGAACCTACCATGGAGTAAATCAATATGGATTTCGATGGGGAAAAGGAAGACTTAAGCTCTAAATACCAAGCCCTGAAGTGGATTTTGAATGAGTGGTAGAATATGGACAAGAGATTCATACCTGAGGATCAAAAAAGGTTATATCGGGAGAATTTCCAATGATATCAAGCTAAAAAAACTCAAAAACCACTAGATACGCCTAACCCACCAGGTGTTCAAATGTTTAGTATGCAGGAGCAAGGAGGAAAGAGGAAAGGAGAAAAAAATGGGTCAGAAAGAATCTACAAGAGTCAATACAGATGGTTCGGTACTTTTAGGTAAACTTAGGGAGGGTTGTACCACTTTCAGCGGTGTTCCACCAACTTAATAAACCATCTCAATCATTGTGCTCTCATGTAATGTAAGAGGCCTCAATAGTCAAGGAAAACAATGATACTTGAAGGATAGATTAATGGAGGACAAGAACGATATAATGATGCTCCAAGAGACCATGGTGTTTAAAGTCAGGCTCAAATCAATCATCAAATCAATGCATCTAGGGTATGAAGTGATGGTAGAAGATGCGAGAGGTAGTGCAGGAGGCCTACACATCCTCTAGAATACCTCTGAAATATTTTTTGAAAATTGGGTGAGTATGCCGCATATTTTATCAGGCCTCTTCCGAGATATATGCATTGAGGATTGGGAATTCCTCTCAAATGTTTATGGGCCTCATGTTGGAAATACTGAGGGGGGGGGGGGTGACTCGTTATTCCTTTCAATTAGAGCATTAGTTAATCTTCAATTATTATCACTGTTTGTAAAATGATAGTAGAAAAAAAGAGGAACACAAATGCACGCAGTTTTTAAGGTGGAAACCCACTCCGGGACAAAAACCACCTCATGCTTTTCTAATAATTCTTTAATATTCAACTCCAATTGAAATAAAGCTCCAACTTCCTAGAATCTAGAAAAGCATTCTTCTCCATCTCCCACTGGATGGACACTCCAATGCCCGAGATTCTTCAGTAGTCAACTGAATGGATGCCCCAACACCCAATGAGATACAACTCACCCTATCACCACCCTACCACCATATAGAAGAATAAAATAAGAATGGACTCTCGTACCAGGGAAAATGGTCCACTTTAAAATGATATAGAATGATGTAGAAGAAGAAGATATACTAGACCATAATCCCAACTTTGACACAACCACCTAATGATGATCCTAGACCTCCCAACACTGCCTCTTCAACCCTTGGTAGATAGACACTAGTAAAATTTTTACAATAATGTATTTATAATGACTTAGTACAAAGATACCTTTACAATGATTGTATGCAGTGATGCCCACTTGAAGACTTCATATGATGAACTTCTTGATGTTGTTATGCATCTTGGTTGCTACTCTTGTCATGCTACCCTCTTCTGCACCTTGCTTTTCTTTTCTGCTGTAGAAAGTCTAGTCCTTTGCAACCCTTGACAACACATGATCTAGCTTTTTCTTGCCTTCTAGAAGCTCTATATTGAATCTGATGTATCTCTGTTATTTCAGATCCTTAATATCTGATTTTTAGTCTTGTAGTAGTCCTCTAAGTCATATTTCCAATGCCATGGGTCTGACCCAATTTGGATTCTTCAAGAGAGAGTTATACCCAATTTCTCACAATGCCCTAATTATGGACTGTTTCAGCAGAGCGCACTTGTACGGCGTGCCACATGTCACTGTTTCCTCATTTGGCTCTGAACTTGATAGACCGAAAAATACATACTGTGCACTATCTGCCACATTTTATGAAATTCCAATATGATACTCAGAGAGAGAGTTATGATGATTTTACCAAGGTCACTTCTTTGATATGAATTTCAGGAGCATGAAAAATCCCTGACTTCCATAGATCATATCTCCAAAAATATTGCGCAGCTTGATCTAAAATTTTTACAGTAGCTTCCTCAGGATTTCAGATTCACCTCATAAAAATTTCAACTTCTGAACCTTCGTATAAAAAATGTTAGAGCGAAAATTCCACGATGACCTATTTCAGATAGCGAAATCCCTTGCATAAGGAGGAAATGAAGATCACAATTTATATAAATCCTTAAGTTGAGAGGGGCTTCAAAAAGTGAATGTGAGAGGGATTTTAGGAGCTTAAAAAATATTAATTATGACTTTTCAATGACCCATGCCCCAACCCCATGGGGTTTTAGCCCACTAACTGGGGGTACAAACTTCAAACATTAATATCTCTCAAACCGTGAAGAATTACATGGTGTGCCATATATCAATGAAAACATCTCGACAAGTAGAAACCATCAAAAGAATTATTGACCTAGAATATATTAATTTGGTAGGTCAAAATTCCCATGCAATATTTGGTTAGCCCCTGGTGCTGCTTGGGTTGACATCTATGACAACCGCTAATCAACACCTCACATTCCAAGTGAGAAATATTCTTTCCTCCAAAATATAGGAAAGCTCAGGAATATATGCCCAAAATAGTTTTACATCATCACAAGATAATTCAACCTCAATATATCACTAGATAAAAAAATAGAAGGTATTAGACGCAAATATTCATAGATGGAGGCCTTTCGAGATTTAATTTGTGACCTAAAAATGGTATACATTCCCACCAACAATGTCATATTTAGGTGGAATAATCGACAAGGTGGTCAACATTAGGTAGCTTCTCGCATGGAAAAATTCTTAGTGTGAGAAGGCATTATAAGTAGAGAATAATCTTCAAATATTCAATCATTCCATGTTTTTGGTTAGATCATTGGCCATTCCAGTTAGAAATGGATCTCAAGTTAGCTCCTTGAAATTTTCCCTTTTGGTTTGAGACCTTTTGGCTCTAGGACCCCTCCTTCCTCAGAAAACTCGAAATTTGGTGGAAATATTTCTCAGTACAAGGCATAAATCGTATGCATACTTTCCAAATTAGGCTAAAATAGCTTAAACATCAGATAAAAAGTTGGAATAAAGTGGTGTTTAGGAACATTATGAAAGAGAAACACCAACTCCAGGAACGGATGCACCACATCCAACAATGAATAATCACGGAAGGAAGAACTGAAGCTCTTTCAATAAACAATGGTCAGACCCTTACCTAGCTTGAAAAACAAATAAGGAAAGAGGAAATCCTCTCAAGACAAAAATATCAGATTCAATGGCTTCAAGGAGGAGAAATAAACACTAGTTTCTTCCATAAAGCCATGATCCAACATCCCCAACAAAGTAGAACCTTCTCATTAAAATATTCTATAGGGAATCGTTTGGTTCAACATGAGGAGATGGAAAATATCTTCATAGGTCATTTCCATACCCTCAAATCCAAACCTAAAAATGATAGATCTGAAGCCATCCAGTGCATCACAAGACATATCCCTCATCTAGTGAGCAAAGACCAAAACATAGCACCCATGCAGGCCATTACCATGGAAGAATTTGAATAAGTGGTTAAGGGGATGTCTCGAAACAAAGTGTTGGGTCTGGACGAATTTACAACGGAGTTCTTTCAAGCAACCTAGTACTTCATGGGCCCCGATATCCTAGAGGTAGTGGAGGAATATCGATGATCAAAACATGTAAATACGGCTCTTAACTCCACCTTTATTGCTTTAATACATAAATTATGTTAAGCTTACGATCCTCATGGTTTCAGGCTGATTCAAAAGGTTTCAGTCGTTATATTAATTTTTTTTTCCATCAAGGTTCTCTTTGCAAAGTTTTTCTATGGGGTAATGACCTCCCTCTTACTCATCAAAAATTTGTTGATGATATTATGCTTTTCTGCTAGGTATCTCTTCAAGAATAAAAATTACGAAAGATATTATTTCTAATTTTATGCAAGCCTCTAGAACCTTTATCAACAATCATAAATCTAATATTTTCTTTTCTAATACCATCACTCCTACCCAGTCTTCTCCTACCTGAATTTTAAGTTTTCGTATTGGATCCCTACCCTCCAAATAATTACGCATTCCCCTTTTATTTAATTATCTTAGAACTTCATGCTAGAAGGACCTTTTAGACCGTATCCAAACTCATCTTTAGTATTGGTAATTTAGGGCCCTAAATGTTGTTCGAAGAGTGGTCTTGCCAAATTCATGCTCCAATGCATGCCGATATATCAACTTTCTAGTTTGGATGCACCCAAATCCTCATCTGTTAGTATGGTGGAGATCTCTAAAATATTTTGGTGGTGAGGGACCTGGGAGACAAAAAAATAGGCTCTCATATCCTAGGAAAGTATCACGAAACCCAAACTTTCAAAGGGTCCAAGGACCTGAGAGCCTTACATTTTGAATGAAGTTATGGGGGCGAAAATATGGTGAAGATGGATACAAGGTGGGAAATATTTGTGTAAAACCATATGGACATGAAAATATCAAATTACCATATCACCTAAAGATATATTAGGAACCCAACATATCTGAAAAGGGTCCTTGATATGGATTTTGCCTCAACCAATAAATGTATTATATGATCCAATACATTTTAGGAAATTCTGGGTGGAAGACAAGCTCTCTTCTACCAAGACTCTTGGCAACAAAGAGAAAAATTCTTGAGTTAAAAAGATCTAGCATATCTCTTTATCTATTCATATAATCAAAATTGCATCAAAGTGGATCAGTACTGGGAACCCTCTCTAGGCATAACTTGGAGACAATGGGAGGAGAAACATCATTGGCCTAACACCATGAATTTCGACCAATGGACATTTCTATATAGAGAAATACAATCCAAAAAGTTGTTCATCCTTGAAGGCTCTTATATTCTTCGGTGGGGATACACAACCAAAGGAATGCTTACCATTAACGAATTCTACGTGCTAGCCATTGAAGAGCCTCAAGATCATGGAAATATCATATGGAGAAAAATTTAGACGGCACATCTATGGCTAAAAGTTTCCTATTTCCTCTAGTCGGTGTGTCGACAGTGGATCGTCACTTGGGATGAACTCCAAAAAGAGGGGTTCAAGGTCCCTCTTTATGTATGTTATGTGAATCCAATAATGAATATATGAAACACCTTATAAAAATATTCCCCTTTTCGGACTAACTATGGCATACGGTGGCCCATCTATTTGGACATATGTATCATGATGTTACCTGTATAAAATCCTCTTTATAAATGTGGAGAAATGAGATCTTCTCAAGTCTGGTCTTGAATTGATCTTGGAACATTGGCCTTGGTTTCCTTCTATGGGTGCTTTGGAAGGAAATGAATCAAAGGTTATTTAAGAATCATTGACTCTCAGATTCAAAATTAGGGGTCAGGGCCATTCAAAACATATGAGAAACAATCCTAGCTAAGAAATGACATCCAGATGAATGGCATGTTACACCTCACGAAGCGCGAATTCAAATAGATTTTAATATTTCTCCTTAGATGTTGGCTCCATCATCCTCGAAGGTCTTAGTTTCCCCTGGATGTTCTCCATCAAAATTTTCAGTCCCTCCTTCAGGCTTCCTTAAGCTAAATTTTGATGGGGAGTCCAACGGAAACCCCAGGGATGCGGCTTTTGGAGGCTTCTTTCACGATTCTAACGAACAGGCTTTGTATGTTTATGCAGATGATTATGGATATGTAAGTAATAATTAGGTTGAATTTAATGCGGTAAATCATGGAATAATTATTGTAGGACGAGAAGGATTTAGAATTTGTTGGTGGAAGGAGATTCAAATCTCATCATTGAGGTACTCAAAAAGCTAAGCCAGGGAACCAATCGGGAAACACTTACATAGATTTCGCGAACGAACCATATTATGCAAGATATAAGTGCTCTCCTTCCATTTTTTGAGTATATTATCCCCTTGCATGTGCTATGAAACTGAAATAAGGCTTTTGACTTCCTGGCTAATTGGGGATTCTCTCATATGGGTACAATTCTTGATGCCCCTTGGATGACTGATCACCCCAGAGATTTACAACCATTGGTCCTGATTCTAGCTCAATATTGTCACCAGAACGAGGACCATGTTGAAGAAAATAATCTATATCCCTAATCGGGGTGTGTTCCATTTCACCATCCCACATGGGACTCTCGTTAAAGGTGTTTAGATGGGGGATAATGCAGAAGGGTGGCTCTGACAGATGCAAGATATGTGTGATCAGGTTTATGTTATGTGAGAATGTGTGGGAGAGATTAAAGAGGGATTTAATTTTCACCGAGCGATAAACTACTACTGGTGAATTCTTGTACCTCATTTCATGCAGTAGCATTGTGGTATAGTGTGGTCTCGAGAGCCATGAGGAGGCATTTGGGTTCTCTTCTAGTGGCAAGATTGGTAAGGATTTTTCATCTGTGGGAGGACATTTGCATTAGCTTCACGAAGTTGGTAACATGGTATGTCTCGTTTCTTCTTTTTTCATCCCTTCCCGCAACATACTACTGTTGTGAATTTTTCCTGTAATATTTATGCCCCCTCCTATGAATGGGTCATTGTGTGAATTAATAGTGTCTGTTCGTCCAATAAGAATGTCCTTGTGGCTCAATTTGATCTTGAGATTATTTTCTCTAAGCCCATATCCATTTTTTATGGTATCTTACTGCTCTGAATGGGAATGTATGGTATAATTTTGGATCCTTATCTGGGCAGGAAGAATTTTATGCCTGCTTCGAATGGTTGTTTTATTATTTGGCTAAAAAGGATTTTGAATATAATTTTCATGTCATCATTGATGGTTTTACAATGTGTTGATGTATTTTCATATCGGAAGTGGCTTTAGGAGTGAGCGGGTAGCTCTTCCGTCTGGTGGAGATAGACCCCCTATGGCTTATATCTTCTTTGTACGATGTCTAACCACAAGGTGCTGGTAATTAGAGGAAAGAGCCAATGGAGGTTGATCATCCTGACCTGTTATCCTTTCCCATGGCTTGGGTATAATGTTATTTGGCTCCTCCCTGTTATATGTAAATGTATCAGGTTATACTAGCTTGAAGGACTGATTAGTCTACAAGTTGTGGGTCTATGTTTAATTAATGGTTTGGTTAGACGAGTATATTGCAGTACAATGGAGGTTGACATAAAATTCTAGGCCAACCATAGGCACAGTCTCATCATACACTTGATGTATTGGGTGAAGTCGAAAGAATGGGTCCTGGGGGGACGAGGAGCATCCTCGTCGGAGCCACCGAGGTGGAGCAGATAGAAATTGAATTCTAAAAATATTAGCGTTGAAACCCAAGCATATACAATAGGCACTCATGATAAGGTGATGGAGATTATTGCAGGTTGAGAGGCTAACCTTAATCAATGAGTTGAGCAAGAGATATGTATGGAGGAATGGCAAAGTTGGTCCCTGATTCAGGCCACACTCGTGATAGGCTCACTGAGTAAAAGAAAGAAATCCATCTCTATTGGATGATGAATAAAAGAGTATCTATAGTTATTATGAACACAATAGGTTCCATTAAATCTGATCTCAGGTTTCAGGAAATTCAAAAGGAATTCCAATTTGTTCAATTTCAAATTCAGCAGAAGAATGTCCATCTAGGTCTTATTGAGAAACACATTCAACACCCTCCTCAATCATAAATACCACATTCCAGTTAAAATGACCCATCTCCGGTGGATTCCTTAGATGACTAATATTTAGCTGTTTCTTTTTATTACTTCTATTATCATGTTAACGGTGAACCGGTTTCTAGACATTCAAGCCTATAAGGCTCAATACGAAAGACTTAAGAAACTCTTTTTTTTAAGTCTTGAAATGTTGAATGCATTATGATGGCAAACAAAATTGGTTTCCTAATGGTCAGGTTTATGCCACATAATGTATTTTATGGATGTAACATGATCTGAAAATGAATGAATGAAAGGTCCTATTAAGCTTACAAAAAAAAATAAAAAAAATTGTATTGGTACATTATGATCATTTCATTTTTCTTCTAGGAAATCAAGCATCAATCAAGATTATCTCTGGCTAAAATATTTTTTTGATGAAAAACATATGATTATTGGTGGTTACATGTAATAATGTGGCTAACCCACCCTACCACCATGCCACACATGGGAATAATAATCTTCCCCATGCACATTTTCTTGTGGAGGGGAATTATCACCTAAATCGTGGATATATTTATACCTTTAGTTATTTTGGTAAAAAAATGGTTCATAGATATTGGAAACTTGTGATCATGCTTATAAAAATCAGGCACTTCACCATTGCTCTATTAAAGGGAAAATGTTAAGGGTGGAAAATTATTTTAAAGTTTATAAACCTTGGCGAATCTTAATAGTCCCTAATATGCAAACTATAAAATTTTGGCGATATGTTTGTAAAAATATTCAAATTTATAATAATTTCATATAGTCTCTATAAAAATTTGGAGATTTTTAAGGTAAAATAATCTTATACTATAAAATTTGGGTGAATCATTCTTAGAAAAAATGGAAATTGACGAATATTGTTTTTTTGAAAAAACTTAGAAAATTAGCTCACCTACCAATATTAGCCTCTAAAGTTTTCCCTGTTCTATTAATCGACCTTTATAATGCTATTGCTATTCCTTCCCAATATGACATAGTACCATGTGGATAATGGTAACATTCCACACTCGTCATTATATTACCCATGTGATATATTTGTTGGGAGCAACTGGGATGTTTCGAGGAGATCCAATGGTGTAAAATTTCTTACAAGAAATCAGGGTTATCATCCCCCCTACCCAATCCACTTTTCCACTTTCATTGGTTAAGTTTGGTGGCTAGGTGCTCTGCAAGTTCCATGAGGGCTTTTCTTGCTCTTGGTATTTCTTTTACCCATACTCTTTTGCTCCTTACTCCACTCACACCCAAAAATCTTTTATTTGTTTCCCCTCATCACAAATCATTTTGTCATGAATTGGGGTGGTTTTCCTACAATGGCTTATCCATTCAATGAAAAATAAGAACGCATAGAAAATTTACATCACTCCTTAACTTTACATAGGATTGACAAAATAATGATTCCTTTTTTAGAAATTATTAAGGGTTTGAAATATTAACTAATTGGCTCAATTTTTGTGTAGGCTTGAGAATATTTGAAGGGACATTGACATTTTCCCTGCCAAACTAGGGTTTAGACATATCTTATAATCATATTATTCTTTCTTATTACTAATATTTTATCTTGATAAGGTTTTCTAGTTTCGACTCTAAGAATTAGTTACATTACTTATCACATAGGGGCTTTATTCAGGTAGTTTATAAGTTGTATTGATTTTTTCTTTACTTCCTTGAAGGTTTCCCCTTGATTACATTCATGGTTTCCTTATTTGTATTTATTGAACTTGTAATTACATTAGATCTCCTTTTTTTGGTCCAAGTGAAGTTATTTTGGAGATTATGTCCATATTTTCCAGACATGGGTCTTAGAGATAGTATTTCATAGGGAAATTTTTCATCACCAGAATTTTATGCTTTTGGTATCTTAGTTTTATTTCATTTTATAATTGTTATGATAAGTTATTTTCATATTTTTCCCCATTGAGATGAGATGATTTTCATTTCTTTAAAACCCTAATCTGTCCTTATTTGGTAATAAGATTTCCTTTGATTTCCTATAGTTATACTCCTTGAAAACCTTGAGACTACCCTTCCATGGGATGCTATGAGCCATAAGTGACTATCGAAGATCATACTTATATTATTAATGTACATGAAGGGTAAACATTTTCACTCTTCTTTTACCACAATACCCACAATATTTATGAAAGCCCTCTTCCAACATTTGTTGAAGGTTTCAATGGATGAGGAAATCCTTCTGAGGTAAAATTTAGCGTAATATTTCTTATTTGTTGTTTAATTTTAGGAATTTTAGGGATTATTTATAACCTACTAACTAAGAATTTCTATTTTTTTTTCTCCGGGTTAATATTAATTCCTTTAAAGCTTATTGTGGAATGAGCTTAGTACCCAAAAGTATTCAAGGTACCTTATTGTCTTTGTAACTTCTTCTATTGCATGTTATGTTCTAGTTTGCAAGTTTTCATAGGCCTTTAGTGGTCGTAGCCTCAAGTGGCATAAATTTTTACTTTTGGGTGTTTGAATAGATTTTGTTTTAATACTCAGCTTAGCATTAATTAAGCTTGTTAATGTATAAAACTGTATTTGTAAAAGTGTCTTATACTCATATTGAACCTTTATTTAAATATATATGTGTGTATTTATATTTATACATTTTTCTATTTACCAAGCACATTAGAATACGTGTGCTTCAATTGAATCCTAAGCGTTACTAAAAAAACATAATTTTCACAACATAACTTTGAAAATTTTTAAATTTATTTATTATTTTTTCCATTTTTTTCATCTCCTAAATTCTATGAATGAAATAGTCTCTTTATCGACAAGAAATTTAAATACATGTATCTTTATAGTTTTTCGTTGTTTTTAGACCTTCCTGTATAATGAATGTAACTTGTTTGGCTACATATACTCAACATTATTTTCAAGGATTATGTTAGTTATCAAATATATATTTAATTATGTATAGCTTCTGAACCCTTTCTTTAATAAAGTCACTTATTACTGGCTTTTGTATATGTGAATTATTCTTCGTCTGTCATTATATAGTTACATATGGATAAACCCATGTTCCTTCCTATTCAACACGGTATATCCTCTAGCATTATTCTATGGATATCTTTATCAGTATTATTTAGTAACTTCTTCCTAATAACCCTCATCCCAGTAAACCTTTAAATTTCTTGAGTATTGCAGGTGAAAAAAAGGTTAGCTACAGGTTTTCTATTCCAAGGGTTTCGGCCACTACTCTTCAAGGTTTTTCATAATGTAAGTGAGAAATGTATTTTTAAATGGGTAGTAAAAAGGATATTCTTCAACACACGCCTAGTAATTTGCTAAAATTTATTATTCTATATACTAATACAAACATCCATAGATAAATATTTTCCTCACTTTTAGAATATTTGAGTAAAGCGAAAAATCATGTAAAAAATTAGATACTTATTAAAATCCCTTTAATAAATTCCCTACTACATGTATAAATAATTTTTCTTCTATCATATGCATACATTCATTTTCAATATGAGACCAACTTTCAAAAGGTTTCAACAAAAGAATTTAATCTCTTATTTGAGTATTTGGAAATATAATAAGAATAGGTGTGATCCACCAAACCAAATAAAACATTTCTACAATAGTTTCCTCCAATCCCCAGGCTACATTTTTCTCAGAAATCTCAATTAGTATTTGATAGTATTCCTCCTTAGTGCCTAGCAACATCCTTATTGTTCATTTTCCAAAAGCAACAACCAAATTAAAAACAATGCGTTAATAAAATCAATCTAGATATTTTTCATTTTCTAGGGCTCATTCCACCAACATAGCTTAGGATAGTGTTTTGGAACAAGTTGTAATTAGCATTACAAAATAGTTTAAACAAACAATTAGAATCTTACGGTAGGAAAATCCAAGTACAGCAGTATTTGTGTAAGAGCTCTTCTATTGCAGAGTCAAGGCTGACACACCAATTTTGGTCATCTAACCTACTATCATTAGATGAACCCAAGTACACCATGTAAGACCAACTTTACCCTAAGTAAAATTGCTTTCACTATGTGAAATAACTTAGTAAAACACCTTTATTTAGTTGTTTATGGTCTAAACAGGAAACCCCAAAAGGAAATAATAAACAAATCTATATTTGTTTGATTTTCCTCATGGAATAATTAATTAAACGGTAATTTAATTATTATTTCAGTCATATTAACCTAAAACAAGAAAATTAATTAGATAAATCATTATTTATCTTATTATTTCCTAAAGATTAGTTATTTAAACCTTATTAAATAATATTCTTTGTTAAATATAACTAAATCACCCATAAATAATTAAATAAATCATTATTTATTTGATTATTACTCAACCACATCCTTAAAATGATAAATAAATCATTTATTTATTTATTATTTACAAATAAAGGGTTTTGACCCAAGTCAAATTCCTTTTCCCTCCAACAAATATAATAAAATATTCCATAAAAGGTGGATCTAGATTTGGTTAATATTATTTTAATCATGCACCAAGATCTAGAATGACCTAATATTTTGTTATAAATAGAAGGGTTTTTCTTACCATTCATTACCTTTTGTTGCCTATGAGATCACTCTGGATCTTTAATTTTGGTCTAACTTTGAGCCATTATCATTGTCATATTTTCTATCTTTTCTTTTTGAGCTCCCTTTGGGTTCTATATTTTGTATGGGTTTTCTACACCAACAAGAGAGAGAAATCTTAGATCTGAAATGCTGAGGACTTTCAAGAACCCATTCCATTGAGGAGAACCGGTAACATCCTTCTTGTTTTACTCCCAGGTGCCATTAATATAAAATTCTTTAAAACATAATTCTTGTCTTGTCTTATGGGATGCATGGAGAAAATTTCATTTTACTTGCTGTTTAATGTCTTTTATGCATATATCTAGATATTTGCAGTATTTGTCTTGATCACCTTTTTGCAGATCTGAAGATATTAGCAGCCATCTTTTGATGTTAGGGATGTTTGTTATGCATAGCTAAAAGGGTATTTTTTCGTACATCTACACTAAAGATTCATCCTAATAATTGGCGACTCTACACAGGTTTTCATTTACGACCGTTGTCGTTTTTTATATTCCTGCATATCCAGCTATTTCAGACCCTAGGGTTTTTCTTCAGCTTTTTTTTTTCCTATTTTTATGGTGTTTTTCACCTCTAAAACCCTTAAACATTAACATTTCTAACTTTCACATGTTTCTGGCCCTATTGCGCAGGTAACCGATATCAGCCACAGCTGAGACGACAAAATTTTCTGAAATCTGCCGCCAAGACACCTAGAGCTGCAGGTCACACTTTTTGGCCCAGAACCTGTGACCTGGCTTGTAGGACGCACTTTTCAGCCCAGAATCTGCGACCTAGATAGAAAACAGGTCAGAACCTGCGACCTGCACTTTTTTCTGCCACTTTTCTGGGTTTGTCTGAAGCTTCTGTCAGGGTTTTCCAGCCTTTGTCTCAGCCCGTTTAGACCTGTTTCTGATCTTTTTTACTCATCTAAGTGTGAATCTAGCCCCCTAGGGCTTTAGTACCCTCCAATTTTTGTGGACAAGTTTTAGCTGTTTCAGGAGTCTGAATTTTCAAAGTTTTAGCCTTTTTCTTTTCAGATCTGATACCTCATCTTCAGATCCCTTTTAGATCAGCTCTTCTCCTTTTCAAATCACCTCATATAGTTTTGTTTGGGTTTTCCTCTAGGGTCACCTCCTTGTCCCTTCTACCTTTAGTTGATTTCCTTCTTTTTGCAGCAACCTTGCCTATGCCTCTTTGTTGTTTTCTGCACCTCTTTCCAGCAGATTTCTCCTTTAGATCCCTGTCCCCCCCTGACCTTAGATCTATTGGCCCCTTTTTAGTGTGTTTTGACTAGATTTTTTCCCTCTTTTATTCTAGTTTTGAGAGACCCGCCTCCTTGGGTTAGATTGATGCATTGTTAGCTGTTAATTTTCTATTATTTCAGCATTATATACTGTTCTCTGCAGATTTATTTTCAGTTACGCAGCACACTTTTTCTTTTACTCTCAGAACGTATGGGTTTAAAAATTAAAATTAACACACACCACACACTGAACCTAAGTGAAGAAGAGCCTGGTTAACACCGCCAAGCAAAGACTTTACAATCAATTGACACTGCACCTCTCTGCCCTTGTTTTGACATTGTAATCAATTGATTCTGCACCTCCCTTCCCTTGTTGTTCATTCTTCTTCCCTTTGTGCCGTCATCATTGCTCCTGCAAGGCTTATATCCCAGAGATTTCTTGGCCTTCACCCTCAGTTTTCGGTTGGTCGACTTGCTCCTTCCTGCCGCCGTCGAGTTAGTCCTCCCCCGAGTCCACACTCCGACTCCTCTTTTGATTCTTTGGGTTCTCCCCTACTTCTAGTTCTCCCCCTGTTACCTTCACCATGTCTGGTCCAGGGCCTAATGATAGCGGCAACCCCGGCCATAATGCTGGGAATGTTACTAGTAGAACCTCCACGGGAACTACCTCGGCTGTCCCTTTGCTCCCCTATATGGCAGGTCTCAGTCTCCTGGATTTCAATCAGTTGATCAATGACCCTATCCGCCACAATGTTGGTTGGCCTGCTATGCCCACGAAGCTCCCCTTCGAGATTCCTAAGTTCGAAGGTCTTGCTGGAGAAGATCCCTCTAACCATGTCCGATCTTTTCACATGTAGTGTTCATCCAATTCCATTACCGATGATTCCATCAGTCTTCGGTTGTTCCAACGCACGCTTACAGGCAAAGCTTCTAAGTGGTATGTTGACCAGACCGCCTCTTCCCATACCACATTTTCGACTCTTGCCCGTGCCTTCTTATCTTACTTCTAGCTCCCTTTATGATACAACACTGGTACTGAGCTATTGACTTCTTTCTGTCAATCATCTACGACCCGCATATCCAATCACGTTCAGGAATGGTGGAGATGAAAGAGCCTATGTGGAGCTCCTACCTTCGAAGATCATGTCTATATGGACTGGTTTCTTAGATCTCTCTCACCCGCCATCGGCAAAGATGTCACCTCTCAATTTCCTCAAACTGAAGAAGCCACCCTCCAAATAGCCTTGAAATATGACCTAATCTATGCTCAATCCGGTTATGTTTATACCGTCCTTCCTGACCTCCCCAGACCTGGTGGTGCTAATGCCCCGGGGGCATCTCATTCTGCCGATGGTATCGTTGGAGCCCTCTCTCATCCATATGCTCAACCTCCCATGGGCTATGGTCTCCCTCTAGGAGCGGCGAGCACCTCTAGCACTTCCCCCCCTCAAGGTAGCATGTATCCAGGATACGGCATGCCTCATCCTTTTGTCCAACCTACTGCTTACCTCAATGTTGCCCAACCTTACCATTATCCTTATCCACAGCCTGGTGCCCCTGCTCCTCTAGCATTTGCACCTCCACCTCCCTTGCCTTCTCAACCCCAGCAACAGCAACTACCACCTCCTCTGGGACAAGTATTTGCATAGCAGGGCATGACTAATCCTCCTTCTCAAAGGAAGAGGAAAGGAAATCAAAATCAATCTGCCCCTGGTACTCATGGACCTAATCCTCAAGGTACTGACTCTAACATTGCTAACCAGCAACAGGGCACTCAGCCCAAACCGGACAGGCCTATTCGTACAAATAAGCCTTGTTCGTGTTGCGGTGTTTACGGTCACTACACTCATGATTGTCCCCTTTTACCAGAGATGCGGCAGATGTGGGAGTCTGAGGCCACATTGTGAGGACAACATGCCTCCCCTACTACTCCCCCCAATGCGGCTACTTCTCAACTGGTTGTGTTTATTGATCCTTTCCCTCAGCAAGGATTCGTGGCTACCCAACCAAATCACGGACCGGTAGCCACTCAACCTTCCCCTTTTGGTTCCTCTGATTACCAGATCCTCATGATGAACTCTGATACCCCTTTACCTGTTGACCTTAACCTTCAAACTCAGTCCCATCAGTACCCCAAACCTTCCGCTCCATCTGTCCCCAAGTCACCCTCTTCAGGTTCTACCGAGCCTCTTTCGACATCCAATGGTCCCTTGCATATCCCGCAACCCAAAGTTGAGGTTCATACCAAGATTCCTAAGGGACCATTATGCCGAAATGCTACTTCTGGTCGAGCTACTCATTTTTATAGCATAGTAAATGATTTGGCACAATCCCCTGCTGCCATTTCCACACTGGAACTCCTCCAGTCGTGCCCTTCTCAAAAGAAGGCTCTAATATCTGTCGTGGGCATTGTAGATCCTACTGATGACCAATTGATTGTTTTCAACACCCATCAATCATAGCACCCTCCTCTCCCTGCTTCTGTTGCCTTCCAAATCCCAGTCAAAATCCAGAATGCTAACGTTTCCCAGTGCATCATTGATGAGGGGGTATCCACTAGTGTGATGTCTACTTCGATTTGGAAACAACTTGGCTCTCCTGAGTTGGCCCCTTCCATGATCACTCTTTGAGCATGGGATGGCCACGCCTCCCAGCCCATTAGCCTATTTTGCAACTATCCTATCAATCTTGTGGGCAAGACTGTTTACGTTGACGTTGAAGTCATCAATGCCCCTCTTGATTATAACATTCTTTTGGGGCATAGCTACACCTAAAACATGTCTACTGTCCCATCCACGATATACCACAAGATGTCTTTCCCTCATAATGGAAATATAGTCACCATTTACCAGTTGAAATATCATGAGCCAAAATCTTAGACCTCCCCTGAGTCGACCATCTCTTCCGTAGCCAATAAGAAAACCGTTGATTCTTTGACCAGTGTCTCTCCCGGCGTCTACAAAGACTCCTCTTTGCTTGGAATCTTCCCTGGTCTTCCTCCTCCTCCTGTCTCCAATCCTAGCTCATCGAATGTTTTCATGATGCAATCGTCTCGCGCTGCTCTCAAGCAAACTTCTTCGACTAGTCAGCAACTGCGCTCTCCGCAACCTGCTCCTATCCCTTCACCTGCAGTTGGTATCCATGAGCCTCTCTATCCTCTTGGAATGGTTCCTCCAGACCTTAACCATATTGGAGCCATCCCACCTGGCCACTACCCCTCTGGTCAGATACCGTTCCTTGCTCCCCCTCCCGGAGTATACTCGGTACCTGTCATGGCTACCCTTTCTCTTCCTAACCTGACCCTGCGAATCCCCGTCTGGTACCTCGATCCTCCAGCCGCTACCCGGCCTGGTCATCCCAAACCTTATCTTGCTTTGACCATGGTCCAACCGGTCCCCATGACTTCTCTCACTGCTACAGTGCCTCAGACACCTCAACAGGAACCCCCTCCTATTGCGACAGTATCAGGAAAAAGGGGCAAAGCTCGCAAGAGGACATCAAAGAACAAGACCACCCCGAAAAACTGTGCTCCTCCTCAGCCTCCAAAGCGTACCACCCGGTGTGCTTTGTGTGACGTTGCCAGTCACGCCACCCATACCTGTCCTGAATTTCCTCATCTCAAGCCCATGGTTAATGTCACATTCCCTGAGTCTGCGGTCCCGGAAGCCTCTGTTCCTTCCGCGACCACGACCAAGAACCCCAAGAATTTTCACACCAACCACCCCTGTGCTTTGTGTGATCTCCATGGCCATTATACCCACCTCTGTCCCCACCTCAAGGATTTCTGCACCTCTCTAGCCTCGGTCCACCAATTCAAGGACAAGCGCAACGAGTCCACCTCTCCCCTGTTTGAGCGTTTTGCTTCGGAAGAACTACCAGACATGACTGCTCGCATTGAAATTCCCCCTCCTGATGTCGAGATGACGGAGCCTTCATCCACCATTTTCTACCTATCATCATCCATGAGACCCTCGGGGAACATTCCCTCTGAATCCTCTCCTGTTGTTTCGCTCGACCCCCCTTCAGCGATCACCCTGGACTCAACATCGATAGATCATTTATCTGCTTACTCTCTTGTCATCCCCCATGATGATGTGCATGTCAACCTCTCTTCTCATGATGATGAGTCAGGTAGTTTCGCTGCGTCAGGTGGTCTTCCTTCCACCAGTCACCCCATCTTCTATTGCGATGAAGACATTATGGAAGAAATCACCACCCCTGACTTTAACTATTCCCCCTTACATCAAACCCATGCGTTTGAACCACATACAC
The DNA here is from genome assembly GCA_034641835.2 of Pinus albicaulis. NCBI lineage: Eukaryota > Viridiplantae > Streptophyta > Pinopsida > Pinales > Pinaceae > Pinus > Pinus albicaulis. The sequence continues at coordinate 795,120,193 of CM076577.1, read as the reverse complement.
CTTGTGGCCATTACATTGAAACCTAATGTTTGGGTAAGGGGGCACCCATATTTGAGAAACCAGGAGAAGCAATTCTCCACAACTCTCCTAGTGTATCTAGTCGTGTCGACTCTAGTACCATTATTCTTCCACATTTAGAAGAACCTCTAGATTCCCATATCACTTTAGATCACTCTAGGGATGATACCCCTCATCATTCCTTCATCTTACATCAGCAACCTAGTATCTTAGACACTATTTTTGACCAACCTATGGGTTTTTTAGGAGAGAATCAGTTCATTATCTCCAAATCCTCTCTTTGGGATAGTGACACCATGTATGCCAAACTGAAAACTTAAATTCCATTTGATTCATATATGCAGTACCAAAAGAGATTGGTAATCCTCCATTTCCTTTCTCAAACTGCATAACCATAACGAAAACAAATGGCGCACCACACCATTAAAATGTGTTTAGATTCCCCTTTTTCTAAATACATTTTGGCATGACCACAACAATGCTTGGGGGCACCTATGCCCCTCAACCATAACCCTCCTCAAAATCAAATTTCTTCACTTGCAACACTCATACTAGGGGCACCACTTGGCCTCCATACTTGTCCATGCTCGTGTTGATGTTCATCGTGAGTTACCATCTTGTACTCATGTTTTTATGGTCCCCCATTGGACCTTTACTGTGTGGCAGCACCATCGAGCCGCCCTTGTTTAGAGCATCCGAGTTGAGTCACCATCGCATTCATGGAGTCTATTCTGAGTCCCTTTGTATCCCGCTATAGTCCTCCATCCTTCATTGCTTGGTCCCTCTCTCGTGTCGCACATTATGGCCTTCAGTCCCATTGTTCCCTATCCATCATGATATTGGGTCAGTCGCTGCCACGTCATCCATGCCCTTTATTCTTTAACAAGGGAAGTCGTCCATTCGCTACTCAGTACCACCCATTTCATCATCATCATTGGTGTCAGTCTATCAGCCGCTCTACTATTTTCTCTCATGCCTTAGTTGAAGATCCCTTATTTTCTCACCTATGGCGGACCTCCTTCTGTCGACATCAGCTCATTCATTCCAGAAGAGAGGTCTAGAGGGCAGTATACCTTGGTTCCAGCTTCCACTCTTGTTGGGTGCCCCGGATCAGGCAAAGGGACTCTTTTTTTCCCTTTGACTTGATTGTTTCTCAGCTCCAGCTCCTTTCAGTATGATCGAGATCCGTATACTTGATGGGTCAGTGATGCAACAACTGATATTGGTGATTCTCGGGCCTGTGTGAGATGTCCCAACCCTCATGAGGGGTGGCCCTACAGGTAGCCCCCCACATACCCAGATGACTTCTTCACTTCAGCCTTCGATGCAGCTCCACAGATTTGATGATGTCGGCCTCAGCCGCTTGCAGCACCTTCTTGATTGCATATATCAGTCAGATTTTCAGAGCCCTTTCCTGTTTACAGGGGAATCTAGTTTGCATTTGTATCTCATGTACTTAGATATTATTGTATAAGTCCTGGATGTTATCCCAGGCACAGCATGTATGTGGGATTCATCATTATATCTTTTATCTGACTCATGTTTATTCCAGCATGTACTTTATGGTTCGGTCCCTTGTTTACTGGACACACTATTCTTTTGTACTTTGTCTCGGCGGGCATAGGTATGCCTCCCCCGCCGCCTTCAGCACAGGTACCCTCTCATAAAAAGAGACTTGTCGCACCTGCGAGTCTCGTCTCCTCAGGGTCTAGTTCTTCAGCACACTATCTACCTTGCATTTCTCTCTTTGACTTCCCTTTTGTTGTCTAGTGATTGTGTTCTTACAACGTACTTCGGTCATACGATTTGCTCCTGACACTCGCACGCTGGGGGGCAATCTGTTACACCATTTTTTGGTCAGCTAACCTTTCATCATTAGATGGACCCAAGTACACCATGTAAGACCAGTTTTACCCCAAGTAAAATTGCTTTCAGTATGTAAAATAACTTAATAAAACACATTTATTAGGTTGTTTTATGGTCTGAGAAACCCCAAAGGGAAATATTAAGCAAATCTATATTTGTTTGATTTTCCTCATGGAATAATTAATTCTTGTTAATTTAATTATTATTCTGGATCATATTAACTTAAAACAAGGAAATTAATTAGACAAATCCTTATTTATCTTATTATTTTCTAGGAATAATTATTTAAACCTTATTTTAATAATATTCCTTGTTAAATTTGACTAAATCATTTATAAATAATTAAATAAATAAATATTTATTTAATTATCATTCAACCACTTCCTTAAAATGATAAATAAATCATTTATTTTTTTATTATTTACAAATAAAGGGCTTTGACCCAAGTCAAATACCTTTTCCCTCCAACAAATATAATAAAATATTCCATAAAAGGTGGATCTATATTTGGTTAATATTATTTTAATCATTCACCAAGATCTAGAATGACATAATATTTTGTTATAAATAGAAGGGTTTTCCCATTCATTTGTCACCTTTTTTTGCCTATGAGATCACTCTGGATCTTTACTTTTGGTCTGACTTTGAGCCATTATCATTTTCATATTTTCTATCTTTTCTTTGTGAGCTCCCTTTGAGTTCTATATTTTTTATGGGTTTTCTACACCAACAAGAGAGAGAAATCTTAGATCTGAAATGCTGAGGACTTTCAAGAACCCATTCCATTGAGGAGAACTGGTAACATCCTTCTTGTATTCCTCCCAGGTGCCCTTAATATAAAATTCTTTAAAACATAATTCTTGTCTTGTCTTATGGGATGCATGGAGCAAATTTCATTTTACTTTTTGTTTAATGTCTTTTATGCATAGATCTAGATATTTGCAGTATTTGTCTTGATCACCTTTTTTCAGATCTGAAGATATTAGCAGCCAACTTTTGATGTTAGGGTTGTTTTTTATGCACAGCTAAAAGGGTCTTTTTTCGTACATCTACACTAAAGATTCATCCTAACACAAGCATGAGATCATGTCGGAACCGGTGAGGAAATATTACCTATCTCATTGGGAAATATAGCAGATGTGCATGTAATACAAACGGTAAACCTTAGATTGACCATTGTTGAGGAGCCTGGGGTCACTTGTTAGAAAACCTCAGATTTACCATATCGAGGAGCCTTCAAGGGGATTGAACTTGTTACTCTGCCTTTGTGTTTATATCGAATCGTAGGTTGTTCCCCTAGTACATTTGTTCCTATTGGTGACCTTAGTGGCCATAATCTTCAGGATTTTTTCCCAAGGTGATAGTGGAGGGAAGGTCCCACTATACCTGGATCAGACGTCGGCTAGACTGACTTGGACTTTCCTGAGGGTACTCTTCACTTCGAGATGGTATAAGTGGGGAGACTTGCACCAGACAGTTTCATTAAGTAGGTTGTCGAGGTAATTTTTCCAACTGCAAATTTTTCCACATTAGAATTCTACGACGTTGGATTTCATCACCAAATAGTGTTTTTAGTGTGGAAACATATTATTTGTGTGTGGATTTCTCTCTTAGATTTTCTAGGCGTGTGTTCAATTTGATTGTTTCCTTTGTGACTTTAGGTTTATTTTGTTGAAATTTTTATATATTTTCATAGCAAAGACGAACCATGGTCACTCATTTAGACATTGACTCATGCAGAAACCCCCTGAGTATACACCAAGTCAATTAAAAAAGCTTAAATCTGAGAGAGGCCAACCATCAAGGACCATATTGATTGAACAAGAGGAAACATCAGTAATAATACATCCTGATTACGAATTAGATCAACCTCGAACAGCAGAAAGTTACCAAAGACAACCAGAAATTTTTGAACTAGTTGAAGTTGCATCTACAACTAGTGAATTATCAACTACTAAACCTGAAACTAGACCTGCTACATCTGAACCTGCTTCAGAGTTCATAACCTGAACCCCTGGTCATCCTCATTCACCTCGAGTGAAGCTTCGCATCATGAAGAACCTTCCTCCTGGCCTCATCAGTATCGAAGAGATTACTGACACAGAAGAAGAGGTTATACTTCCTTCACGTCAAGAATCTTTAGATCTAAGGCAAAGTGAATCGATCTACTATTATATCCCTTTCAAACAAGATCCTTGGTATTCTCAGTTAACCGAATTTCTACATAATTCTGGTCTCAATTATTCGCCACCCCATATTCCTTTTTACACCATACCCAGAGGTAATTATATACCTTCATTCAACATGTCTGGTGAGTCATCCATGTTTTTTTCATCGCTAGAAACTTTTTTGTATGGTGGTCCATCTGTTCCTTCAGGATACCAGTCTCTTTCTGGTACTTTCTTAGGAACATATCCCTCTCCCGAAAAAATTTTACAATCACCTGGTCCCAATGAATCTCATACCAAAACTTTGAACATGGACCAAGTCTACATGATGTCTGGAAACATTCCTAACCCTGACCCTCAAGTTAGCAATTTACCTTCTGGGGGGCAACCTCAAGGTAGAAATTTACCGCCGGGGGGGAAATCTCAAGGGAAGTATATACCATAAGGGTAGTACATACCTCAAGGACAATATCAACCTCAAGGGAAGTACTCTATTTCAGGGCCACAACCTTTCCAAGGACAACAACCTTCTTTGGGGCCGCAGTTTTATCAAGAACAACAGTTGTTTCAAGGAGGCTAGTCTTTTAGTGGAAATTATCCAACAAATTATCAAACTTACGTTCCAAGTTATCAATCTGGTTATGGTCCATCTTACGCATCACAAACTTCAATGGGAGCTACTTATCCTGGAGTAAACACAATGTGGAATCCATTGTTGAATCAACAGAATTTTCAACCTACCGTGCAAGTATCTTATAATCAACTTGGTAAGCCAAATGGTTATCCCAAAATCCAACAACCTGTCCAAACTACGCTTCAAGTTATACCTCATGTATCTGCACCTAGTAGTGTTCAAAAACCTGGTTCGAGTACACCTACAACTCATGCCCAAACTTGTTTTTCCGTTTAGATTGACGACATACTGACGGCGTGGGAAAATAGATTTTTGGCCAGAGATGGGAAAACCGGCAACAATAGTTTGGCCAAAGTTTTAGTTCAGTTGAACTAATAGTTCGGCCAAACTTTTAAAATAGTTCGACCAAACTCATATTTTATAAATATATCACCCGTAAACTGTTCTCATTTTCGCACGTCTTTGTTTGCATATTCTGTTTTTCACGGGATTCTACTTTGATTTTTGTTTCTGTTCATTTCTGTGGCATTGTTGTTGCTCTGTTGCTGATTTGGCGTCCACAAATTGCTACTCAGGAGTTGCACCGAGCGAATTTCCAGGTAATCTAAAACCATGAAATTAATTAGTTGAGGTGTTTGCCAATACAGTTAAGAGAGATTGCTTTGATTGCTTTGATGGCATGGAAAATTAAGAGAGAATTTACAGACATTTTGAAAGTGAAAAGACACATTATTTAGAATGGTTGTAAATTTAAATTTAACATTTTGAAAGTGAAGATATATTTATTATTATTAAATATATATAAGCAATAGGCATAGCCTTACAGTAATACAGAAACAGTGATATCTGTAGAGCTTATTGATCGACACATTGACCGCCAGATGAAATAGATTGAGTTCCACGGATTAAGAACTGAATCTTGTTTCTCGCTACTCCATTCCATCCCCCTGTTGTTCTTGGTTGTCAGCCTGGTCTCTCGTCCTTTCTACTAGCTTGCTTGAGGGGTGTTCTTTATCATTATTATGGCTTGTGGTTATCGCTGTTGTGGCCGTCATATTTAATATGTATTATAAAATTTATTAAGATTAGCGCAGTTATTGTTAGGCTATCAATTTTGGTATTTTTGAATTTCTGCAGTGAGCCCAAGATCTTGGCATATATTTATGCCCTTGTAAGCATGTTTTCCAAGGCCTTAAACTCTTGGGGAGCATAAAAATTCCCTTCGAAAACAGCCCCGGTAAAATAATTCTCTTCAAGCTTCTGTTGCTTCTGAAAATTCCTGTAAGGTGTCAGAGCTGCCGATATTTCTTGACACTATTCATTATCAGCTTTATTTTTATTTTCCTTTCTATCTCCAACTATCTCTGCACCTATCAATTCTATAGAGTAAATAATTATAACTCTATTCTTCAAGCTTCTGCTGCTTCTGAAAATTCTGTAAGGTTTCAAAGCTGCCGGGATTTCTTGACACTATTCATTATCAACTTTATTTTTATTTTCCTTTCTATCTCCAACTATCTCTGCACCTATCAATTCTATAGAGTAAAGAATTATAACTCTATTCTTCAAGCTTCTGCTACTTCTGAAAATTCCTGTAAGGTTTCAAAGCTGTCGGGATTTCTTGACACTATTCATTATCAACTTTATTTTTATTTTCCTTTCTATCTCCAGCTATCTCTACACCTATCAATTCTATAGAGTAAAGAATTATAACTCTATTCTTCAAGCTTCTGTTGCTTCTGAAAATTCCTGTAAGGTTTCAGAGCTGCGGGATTTCTTGACACTATTCATTATCAGCTTTATTTTTATTTTCCTTTCTATCTCCAACTATCTCTGCACCTATAAATTCTGTAGAGTAAAGAATTATAACTCTATTCTTCAAGTTACATTATGTCACCTCATACTTGGCGCCCATTCTTTTCCTTCTATTCTAGGGAATTTTTGTAGATATATACATATTTTTTGGTTCTTTCTTTCTCTTTAGAACAGAAATTGTTTTTTATTGTTTCTGGATGTATGTGAAAACTTCATTGTAGGGCATTGGTCTTAGTCTTAGAGGGTTCTGTCAAAAAAATAATTGCATGAAAGGCCATTTAGAGTGTATTGATGTTTGTTTCTTCATTTCCATTTGTAGTAGTTCAATGTATGAATTTATTCAATATATCAGTACTAGTGGTGTCTCTTTCAATGATATCTGATGGTGAAATTTTTTGTTTCCCTTTTTTTCTTGTTTTTCTATTGCATGTATGAAATTTCCCTGCAATATTAGTATTTCTTTGAGCTTTGTTTCATTTTTTTCTTGAATTTATGCACTACCTTATTGATTGTCATATGCATTTAGATCTTTATTTTCCTTTTCGAAATGTGTTTTTTTAATTATCTTCATGATCTACTCAAAACATTGTGATAAATACAGTCCTCTTGGAGAGATATGAAGAATGTGATGTTAATTCTTCTTCTGCAAATTTAGTTTATCTTTTATAAGGCCTACAACCAATTTCTACTTTAATACTTTAACCATTCACCATTTGTATACATTTAAATCTAGCATTCAAATATAGCATAACATATATACATTTTCTTTCATAATACAAAGCTAAAGGATTTAGAGGAATAGTAGTGAAGGAATGAAATGTAACATTGTAGTTTGATCCCATGTTGGCCTTTATATCATAGAACCGTTTTCATATTTACAAAAATATCATAATTGATTAGTTAATAGACTACATATCTTCATATAGAACTTGCAAATAGTATGGTGGAAATGTGGATCTCATGACTCTTCATAATGTTCAATGATTCATTCCATATTATTCATAGATCAAATGTCATTTAAATACAAGATTTATCATAATGTAAAATGATTCATTCCATATTCAATTTCAGATTCAGGAGGAGCTTTTGAGAAAGTTATGATAATGCCAATAAAGAATGAGCTAGACTCATCTTCAACATCTATTAATTAGATATGAAAATTTATAATACTACTGTGTACATTTGAGAATATTTATTTACATGTTTATATAATTTATATATACATATGTACCTTTTTTTTCATAAATATTTTCATTAAAAAATGAACCTTCAAATGATGAACCTAGTTAATGTTCCTTCTTCATGAAGAAGACTACTTGATCTTGCAATTTGATGATGGTCCTTTGTTATGCTTCTTGACTACTTCAAATTATTGACACAATCATATGCTTCTTTGACGATGGTACTTTGTTATGCTTCTTGACTACTTCAAATTATTGACACAATCATATGCTTCTTGTTACTCTTTTTAATCCTTCCTTATATTGTATTCTCCCCCTTAGATATTGTGTACTCTCCCACATATATATTGCACTCAATTTCATATTCTATGTAATATTTTAGGCTCTTCTTTTGAAGTCAAATAAGTGACAATAATTTACAAGAACTATCCCTAATTTGTTTCTCACATATTCAAATGGTTCTCTAACAAGAGGCTTTGTGGGTATGTATTCCATCTTCACTATTTTCTAAAAGACTTGTTGTGTGAGGAAGTGGTACTTTATGATGATATGTTTAGTGATTTAAGGAAGTATAATATTTTATTTTTTAAATTATTATTACACTTGTATTGAAACACTTAATAGATATAGGTTCATTGAAATTTACCTTAATATCTTGTAGATCCCATTTCATCCAAAACGCTTGTCTGCAAAAAGAAGTAACTACTATGTATTCCACTTCTACTCTAGATAGAGAAAGTAATGTCTCTTTCTTGCTTAACCATGCAAAAAAAGACTCTTCTAAGTAGAATTATACATTGTCCAAGTAATGAATCTTTCTTGCTTAAAAATGCAACCAAAGACTCTTCTAAGTATAATTATACATGATCCCCTTGTACTTTTCATGTCATCCACACAAGCCTAGTTGAATCTCTCTATGTTGTCAATGTAAATTTCTCACCTTTTGGGTACTATAGTCCATTTTTTGTAGTCCCTTTCAAGTATCTTAATATATGTTTGTTGGTAATAGATGACTCTGTTTAGTTGTTGATTGAAATATTCCAACTAATATAAACTCCAAAATTATATCTAGTCTAAACCTTGTTATGTATATCAAGCTTCCTATCATATAGATGTAAAGGTTATGACCAACATCACCTCATTCATCATCCATCATCTGCACATAACTTGAATCCAATTGATATGGAGGTTCACTTAGGTCATTCATCATCCATCATCTGCACACAACTTCCATCCAATTGATATGGAGATTCACTTAGGTTTATAGTATTCCATTTCAAACTTTTCAACATATCTCTTAGGTATTTATATTGAGAAATGGATATGCCTATTGAATTTTGTATAATTTATGGCTTGTAGCCCTAGGTAAAAGATAAATTCTCCAATCATTCACATCTCGAATTCAAATTTCATCTCTTCACCAAAATATTTTACTATATTTTACTAGATGATTTTTACTGATTGTAAACATATAATATAATCCACATACATAGAATATTCCAGAATATACTGAAACCAAAAGTGATTTGATAAAAACACATTAGCCAATAAACAAACCATTGAAACCAAAAGTGATTTGATTGTTCTATATGCAGAGTTTGTAAAGGGCCACGTAGCCTTTGGATCTCATCTTTTATGAAAGGTGAGATATCCAGGAAATGCCCCTACAGTCAATCTCTAGAATAGATCTAAATAGAAGTTTTTCATTTTCATATCCATGGTCTCAAACAATGAGAGAGAAAAAACCTTTTGTATTCAACATGTAAAACACAAATTAGCCATAAAAGTTTCCCATTGAAACCAAAAGTGATTTTATACAAAACATAGGTTTTAACCTAAGAGTAAATTCCCCTACAGTCAATCTTTGGAATAGATCTAAACAGAATTTTTTCATTTTCATATCCATGGTCTCAAACAATGAGAGAGAGAAAAAACATTTTATATTCAACATGTAAAACACAAATTAGCCATATCTCTGGAATAGATCTAAATAGAATTTTTTCATTTTCATATCCATGGTCTCAAACAATGAGAGAGAAAAAACCTTTTATGTTCAACATGTAAAACAAAAATTACCATAAAAGTTTCCTATTGAAACCAAAATTGATTTGATACAAAACATAGGTTTTAACCTTGTATTGTTTAATTGTTTCAAATAGATTTTTAATAAAATGAAAAATATTAAATGTAAAAAACATAGTATTTAGAGACAAAAAGTAATTTGATACAAAACATATAGGTTTTAACCAAGTATATAGTTAATTGTTTTGAAAATAGATTCTTAAGAAAATGAAAAATATTCAATGTAAAACACATGCATTATTATGCATTCTTATACACCCTTATGTCTATGAAAGTAGTTTGAGTGATTCCACGGGTCTTTTACACCCTTGATAGGGTATATTTGGGACAGGTAGTGTTAACTTCAACAAGCTCTATAGGCAGAGTCTGTAAAGGGCCAGGTAGGCTCTGGATCTCATCTTTTATGAAAGGTGACATATCTAGTAAATGCCCCTACAGTCAATCTCTGGAATAGATCTAAATATAAGTTTCTTGTTTTCATATCCATGGTCTCAAACAATGAGAGAGAGAAAAAGCCTTTTATATTCAATATGTAAAACACAAATTAGCCATACAAGTTTCCCATTGAAACCAAAACTGATTTGATACAAAACATAGGTTTTAACCTTAGATAATGCCCCTATATTCAATCTCTAGAATAGTTTTAAATAGAAGTTTTTCATTTTCATATCCACGGTCTCAAACAATGAGAGAAAAAACCTTTTATATTCAATGTATGTAAAACACAAATTAGCCATATCTCTATAATAGATCTAAATAGAATTTTTTCCTTTTCATATCCATGGTCTCAAACAATGAGAGAGAAAAAAACCTTTTATATTCAACATGTAAAACACAAATTAGCCATAAAATTTTCCCATTGAAACCAAAAGTGATTTGATACAAAACATAGGTTTTAACCTAAGAGTAAATGCCCCTACAGTCAATCTCTGGAATAGTTTTAAATAGAATTTTTTCATTTTCATATCCATGGTCTCAAACAATGAGAGAAAAAACATTTTATATTCAATGTATGTAAAACACAAATTAGCCATATCTCTAGAATAGATCTAAATAGAAGTTTTTCATTTTCATATCCATGGTCTCAAACAATGAGAGAGAAAAAAACCTTTTATATTCAACATGTAAAACACAAATTAGCCACAAAAGTTTCTCATTGAAACCATAAGTGATTTGATACAAAACATAGGTTTTAACCTAAGAGTAAATGCCCCTATAGTCAATCTCTGGAATAGTTTTAAATAGAATTTTTTCATTTTCATATCCATGGTCTCAAACAATGAGAGAAAAAACCTTTTGTATTCAATGTATGTAAAACACAAATTAACCATATCTCTAGAATAGATCTAAAAAGAAGTTTTTTATTTTCATATCCATGGTCTCAAACAATGAGAGAGAGAAAAAATCCTTTTATATTCAACATGTAAAACACAAATTAGCCATAAAAGTTTCCCATTGAAACCAAAAGTGATTTGATACAAAACATAGTTTTTAACCTAAGAGTAAATGCCCCTACAGTCAATCTCTAGAATAGTTTTAAATAGAAGTTTTTCATTTTCATATCCATGATCTACAAAACATAGTTTTTAACCTAAGAGTAAATGCCCCTACAGTCAATCTCTGGAATAGTTTTAAATAGAAGTTTTTCTCTCTCAAACAATGAGAGAGAAAAAACCTTTTATATTCAACATGTAAAACACAAATTAGCCATATCTCTAGAATAGATCTAAATAGAAGTTTTTCATTTTCATATCCATGGTCTCAAACAATGAGAGAGAGAAAAAACATTTTATATTCAACATGTAAAAAAAAAATTAGCCATAAAATTTTCCCATTGAAACCAAAAGTGATTTGATACAAAACTTAGGTTTTAACCTAAGAGTAAATGCCCCTACATTCAATCTCTAGAATAGATCTAATTAGAAGTTTTTCATTTTCATATCCATGGTCTCAAAAAATGAGAGAGAAAAAACCTTTTATATTCAACATGTATAGTATTTAGAAACAAAAAGTAATTTGATACAAAACATAGGTTTTAACCAAGTATATAGTTTTTCATTTTCATATTTGTGGTCTCAAAGAATGAGAGAGAGAAAAAAACCTTTTATATTCAACATGTAAAACACAAATTAGCCATAAAAGTTTCCCATTGAAACCAAAAGTGTTTTGATACAAAACATAGGTTTTAACCTAAGAGTAAATGCCCCTACAGTCAATCTCTAGAATAGATCTAATTAGAAGTTTTTCATTTTCATATCCATGGTCTCAAACAATGAGAGAGAAAAAACCTTTTATATTCAACATGTATATTATTTAGAATCAAAAAGTAATTTGTTACAAAACATAGGTTTTAACCAAGTATATAGTTTTAAATATTTTGAAAATAGATTCTTAACAAAATGAAAAATATTCAATGTAAAAAACATGCACATTAACATATAATTGTGATATTTTCCCTTCATAGGGTATAATTGGGACTGGTAGTATTAACTGCTACAAGTTCTATAGGCAGAGTCTGTAAAGGGCCAGGTAGCCTTTGGATCTCATCTTTTATGAAAGGTGACATATCTAGTAAATGCCCCTACAGTCAATCTCTGGAATAGATCTAAATAGAAGTTTTTCATTTCTCCCATGCATTTGCAATAAATGTCAATTTAATATATATTTTTATTGAATTTTTTTTTTTTTTTTTTTTTTAGGGATAAGAAAACCATTAAATATGGTTGAAAAATGGAAATTATGCATAGAAGTTTCTTGCTATCCCAATCCAGGGAAAGCAGTGATTACATATGTGCTTTCCAATATTGCGACTAGCAAATTCGTCCAAAGGAAAATGAATATACCGGGAAGAACAACAAACAACGAGGCATATTATATTAGATTGATAGAACGCTTCAGAACAACGATGGAGTATGGATCAAATGGAATTGTATTTTTCACCAATTCTGAATTTGTGTGCAACCAGATGAATGGCGTGTACCAAGTTAAGAAGGAGAGGCTAAAAGAACTGCATGGAATAGAAAACAATATTGTTAGCCAATTTCAATTTTTAGTATAAGGCATTGTAAAAATGTGAATAAGATGTCTGCTAATCTATTGTATGGGGCAATGCAAATTCAGGATTCATCTATCAAAGATGAATTAATAGATGAATTAGAATTATACGGGGCAATGCCAATGCAAGATTCATCTCTCAAATATGAATTAGTTTTGAGACACTCTTCTTCAAAAATTCAAGATTCATCTCTCAAAGATGAATTAGTTTTGAGACGCTCTTCTTCAAAAATTCAAGGTTCATCTCTCAAAGATGAATTAGTGTTGAGACGCTCTCCTTAAAAATTTATTGATCGACATTGTAACATATCTTGGATATGTGTGTGTTGTGTGCTTATAAATGCATCTTTTTTAATGACCATGTGCTTTTTTCAATTATATACCAAGTGTGCTCCCACCACACCATGTAAAGTGAAACTTGGTGAACTTCACATTTGCAACAAGTGGTGAACTTCACATTTTATGAAATTAAAATGCAGGGACTTCAACAAATTTTTGTTTAAATGGAGTTTCACTTCTTTTTAATGACAATGTGTTTTTTTTCAATTTTATACCAAGTGTGCTCCCACCATGTAAAACACAATTTGGTGAACTTATCATTTTTATAACTTTTTTTTCTTAAATTGAGTTTCACACATCAATTAGTGCTTTGAAAGTTGTGTTTTACATAATTTTTTTACACTAAATTACATTACTTTTCTGAAATTTATTTTTTAATTTATTTTAAATTAGTTATTTAAAAAAATAATTGCAAATGTCCACCATAGATATATATATCATGGAGGATGAACGATGAAGATCAACAGAATCCCATATCTCTACGAGAGGGGGGGATTAGGGATCGAGATCTGTTCATGGTATTTAAATATAATCTTAAATATCGATACATGTGTGTACATATGGAATTGATTTTTTATCAACTTTGTGAGTTAAATTAGTTGTTAATAAGTTCCATTTTTTATTTTTTAGGAGCTAATAAGAAGAGAATGGTCTCTACTCCATCCATGGATCATGCCCATGGTTCACCAAGTCGTGGTATGGTTTGAACACAATTTAATCAATGAATATGTACGTGTATTTATATGTATGCATGTATTTTTCAATTGATTATAAATTCGTATTTGTTTATGAGGCTTCTCTCTCCTCTCGAGAGGTTGGTGGTGGTTCAAATCTCCTTAGAGGGCCATCAATAAGTGGTAGCAGGTTGCGTGAAGGTGGTGATATTTATTCTCTCAGAAGCAAATCAATGGATGGTGGTGCTGGTTCTCAGCAGGGCCGTTCTGTTTCTCAACAGTTTCAGGGTGGAGAAGATGCTAGCCAACCACGTCGAGGTTGCAATCAATTTCAATATTTTTTTCATTCAATTTGTACAAATTTGTTTACATGTGTTTTTTCTAATATACAAAATTATATATATTGATGCAGAGGCTGAAAATGCTCCAAATGTTGGTCAAAATAGACGCAGGGTAGAACGCTACATTCAAGAAGAAGGTTGTCTACCCACCACAACTTATCCGGCCGACATTTCTGATATACCATGGGAAAGAAACATGGCGCAATGCACCTTAGAAAGGCGTCAACAACTTCATGCAAAATTGCGGAGAGATCTCGTGGCTTTGACTCTACCTGCTGAGAGTCGACAAAGCCTCAAAATAGTTACACATTCATTGGGCGAACTAGTAAATGTGTACAGAAATCTTGGGCCAACGACTGATACATTTGTAGAAGTCATGAGAAAGAGAAAGGAAATAGTAATGTGTTCTGATAAATGGGAGGATGTAAAACAAAGAGCTACAAAAGAAATGGAAAAGTCAATGTTTAATTTCAAGGAAGGGCCAAAAAGAAAGATGCTGAAGGTGCAATATTTCAAGCACCCCAATATAGCTCACTATTTGTATGATAGGCACCTTGCGGCCTATGGAAAACTCCCATGGAACGACGAGGTTCCTGTTTATTTTGAAAAATTGTTTTATGCGGATTTTTTTTTGGAAATGAAACCCAATTACAATGACCTTCCATCATAATTTTTTGGTCCTCAGAAAGGTCGATTGTGTGACCGTAGGGGCGCTAGGCGAGATGTGGAGTTGCCTCGCCTTGAGCCACCATTGGTGAGTCGAACTTTCGGGTCGAAACTTTGCTGTCAGAGATGGATGCGACTTCTCAAATAAGTCGAGAAGAAAGGGATGCTATCATCGACAATGTTCATAGCGGATTGGGTGGAGTCAATGTTTTTCTAAATCGACAAAGAGCACGTGAGAATGCACGTGCCAATTTTGTGTATTGTACAGATGAAGAGATTGACAACATGAGTGTTGAAGATCTTAGAATATATGCAAAGAATTGTCGCAATTGTTGGCAAGACCTAATTCTTCATGAGTAAGAGGGCATGGGAATGGTATGTGTTAATGACCTTAAGGTTCAATTATTTTAACACATACATGTGTACAATTTGTAATAAATACATGTGTATGTACATGTATACATTTATTTGTATGTACATTTATGTGTATGTACATTGTATGCTAAAACACCATTTGCAGTTGTCATGCATGATGAATGACGAAAATGTTAATATCACGTTCGAGGCCTCTAGTTCAAACAATGAAGATGGGTCTCACCATCAAGATATGTTGACAAATGTTAGTGTTTTTTAAGTGATATTTTTAAAATAAATAATTGTGCACACATGTACATGTACATATATAATAATAAAAAAATTTAACAGATTATGATTCCGTCTGATGTTTTTGGGATGGCGGTACCTTCTTCTTCCTTGGGAGATGTACCTTCTACTTCCTTAGGAGATGTGCCAGATCCAAAACAAGTATGGACAATTTTTCCTTTTTAAAATTTATGTTTAAGTTATATATATATATATATATATATATATATATATATATATATATATATATATTCCACCTCAAAATGTTCCATTAAAAATTGAGATATATATATCTATATCTTGAGTTATTTTAAATGTTTTTAATTTTAGGTTTTTGGAGATTTTATTTTGGAGCCTCTCTTAGGAGATGTCCCAAATTCACCTGAAGAAGTATTCAATTTTTCACTTTTAAATATATATATATATGTTTTTTTAAAAGTTATAATTTATAAATTGAAGTTTATTTAAGTTTTATTTTAAATTGAGATCTTGATCTTGAGTTATTTTATACTTTTAAAATTTTGCATTTTAGGTTTCTATAGAAGATTTCTTTAATCCACAGACTCTAGCGTCAGAGATAGGAACATCCACACCATTTCAACCATTTGAACAAGTTGTCTAACTTTTTTTTAATATTATTGAAAATACGTTTATATACACACGTGCATTTTCATCTGAAAAATTTTAATATATATATATATATATATATATATAGATTGTACAGTTTACTGTTGGAGATGTTCCCATCGGGGAAGTTGTAGCAGGCGAACAAATGAAGAGGGAACCTCATGAGGTATTGCATGATTTTTTTTTTTTTATATTTTGTTTTTTACATGAAGTTCTATATATTCTCACTCAATTTTAAAACATCAAAATTTAATGTTTGTACGTGCATTGTGTACAGGTTCCCCATGCCTCGCAAGATAGCGCACAGATTGAGACTCTACTAAGAAAGACACTACATCCATCTGTATTTGATGGACATGATTTATAGATTTGATTGATATTTCTAGTCTTAAATTTACTTTTTTATATATTATCTAGATGCACAGTCATATATATATATATATATATATATATATATATATATATATATATATATATATATATATATATATATATATATATATCAAGATATTTACAAAAGAAGCAAGATATGCAAGGAAATCAAATGAGTGATCCTTACAATCAATCACTATTAGCTCTGTCTTCGTAATCATGTTGATGAGTGTCTCAGTTGTCTAGATCAATGAGACCAAGTCTAGCCCGATCACGCAATATCAACTCATTTATCAACTCATCATTATCTGGAGCAAGTGCCTCATAAGGAACAGATTCATCTAACCAATATGGTGCAGAATCTCGTGTACAACAAAAGAATGGAAATGAGTATATGAATGGAGGTCTGTCTTGCTCATCTACTGAAATCAAACCTCTAAAACATACAGAGAGTTTGAATGACTCATCTTCTTCACTAGTTATTACATGAGTATGATGATGGAAAAGCTCAAATTCTATGACAAAATCATTCTGGACTGCTACCTGCATTTCCCAATGGAAAATTCTAACAAACTCAGCAAAAGTCCTATCAAATATGTTTCTATCTCGTGGAAGATACCTAAATATGAAAAATTTAAACCAAGGACTCCACCAATTATTAGCAGGGTCTATAGCAACTGCATAAAATATGACCTTAACTGAACCATGTATCCTAGCCCTTTGGTGAATAGAAAAATAATCAGCCCATGTCCAATCAGTATTTTGGATACAACCAAAATAGACAGGATTTGGTTCTCTAGACAATGCATAGTAGACATGCCATGGCCTAATCCTATATGGAAACTCTTTTGTATATGACCACCTAGACTCTTCAGACTCAAACCATTTTTGCAAGATTATTTGCCTAAGACATAATGGTAAAACTAAAAACTTCTTTGCAAGACATTCTAAACAAAACTCATAATGACAATTACTACAGACTGTAACAGACTTGACTCCACTAGACTTAACAGATTGTGATGATGATGCTTCATTCTGATGAAGCGGCCTGAACATCTTTATATCCTTGATTTGTTGAGCTCCTTCTCTGGTAAGCATATCAGCAAGATAATTTTCTGCTCCTGACTTGTACACAATATCAAAATCAAATCCTTCAAGCCAAAGTGCCCATCTCATAACTCTGGTGCTGCCCTGTTCTAACAATCTTTTATTTGCCAAAATACCTTTCATATGCTTTAAATCAGTCCTGACAATAAACTTGACACTCTTTAGAAATAAATGAAACCTTTTAATTCCTCTTTTCACTGCAAGTATTTCCTTGTGAGAAGAAGGATACTTTCTCTCTGTGTCATCAAAACTACCAGAAGAATAAGCACACACAAGTTCTTTCCTTCCATGTTTCTGCAACAAGACTGTTGCCCAAGTGTGATCAGAAGCATCTATTTCAAGAATAAATGGAAGATTAGTATATGGAAGTTTGAGTTTTGGCAAATCACTAATCTTTCTCTTAATACTTTTTACAGCTTCTATCATTTCTTCTGTCCAACTGACTGCTTTCTTTTTTAACCTTTTCAACAATACTTTTGTGTCTTCAGACTGCTTTTCATAAAAATTCTTGATGTAATTCAAACATCCTAGAAATCTTTGCAAGATCTTTATATCAGGAATACAATCAGGAAACTTCAAAATATGGGTTAGAACATGTGGCTGGAGCTCTACTTTTCCTTGTTCTATATGCAAACCCAAATAATCAATCCTGATTTTACCAATCTAAAATTTTTCATCAGAATCTGAAAGAACTAAGCCATGCTTATATACAAGCTGATAAAATTGCTCTAAATGTTTTTTTATGGCTATTTACATCTCTACTAAAAACAAGTAAGTCATCTATATACACAATTATGAACTCTACCCCTCCAAAAATTTCTTCCATCCGCTTCTGAAATTCTGAAGGAGCATTTTTCAATCCAAAAGGCATAACAGTCCATTGATACTGACCATGTGGAACTGTAAATGATGTCTTGTATCTGTTAGCTGCAATAATTCCAATTTTCCAAAATCCACTCTTAAGATCAAACTTGCTAAAGACATTAGCATTAGCAATTTTAGCAAGTAACATTTCTTTGTTAGGCAGAGGATACCTGATTGGAAAGAGAGCATCATTCAAGGCCTTGTAATTAATCACAAGCCTTTTCTTACCTCTTTTCTGCTCACTGTGCTTATTGACATAAAAGGCAGGACATGCCCATGGACTTTTGCATGGTTCAATAAGCTTTTGTTCAAGGAGCTGGCTGATCTCTTCTTTACATAACTCTTGCTCTTTAGGACTCATATGATTTGCACTAGCTTTCTGAGGCTTTGAAATATAGCCTTCTTTATATGGAAGTGCAACAAAATATTTTTCTCTTGTCCAAAGAGCATCAGGTCTGATGGTAGTACAATCTTGGCGGAGTTTGTCAGAAATCGGTTGCAGGGTCTGAGGACCATGCAATTCAGCATTTTTTACAATTTTGTTGATCTTTGACAGGTCTTGCAGACTGTTTTGGATTGGATCTACTTCTTCAGGCTGAACTTTGACTTTGTAATCGCTGGAAGAAGGAACTTCAACTAAACCCTGAGAGGTGGTGAAAACAACACAATCTTTGCCAAAATTTACTGGCAAATATTTATTCAAGAAATCTTGGCCTGATAAAATATCAGTACCAGTGTCAAAACTATACAGAGTGACAAAAACCTGTACATCATTCAAAAAGATAGGAAAATCAGGAGCTATATGATTGATCTCCATCAGATTCTTAGTGATAGCCCTGAATTGTAGTTTGGTAGGCTGCCAATAATAGGAAGGAATTGCACCAAACTTGCAGCAACTACTCATTGCCCCAGAGTCAATTTGAGCATCCAAAGTATAGGGTTTGAGACCAGGAACATTGATCTTGATGGGAATGACAACTCTGTCTCCTATTCCCATGACATTAATTAATTCAAAATTTGGCTTTGGAAAGTATTCTTCTGGAACATCTTTCAACAGTAATCTTGTCAGTTTAGAATTACTATCATCATAATCAGCTATGAGCTTCTGAAGTTTAGATGATAAATTTACCATCTCTTGTCTAGTATGATGAATAGAGAATTCTAAATCTGAAATCTATTTTTTAAGAGTATCGATTTGATTCATACCTTTATATTCAACAATCTGCAAAGTTTTGATCATTAAATCGAACTCTCTCTCAATATCTTCTTCTGAAAATCTCTCAGGCTTCTTGGATTGGAGCTGGCTTACAAGAGTCTCAAGCTTTTCTGCTAGTCTTCTTCTTGCTGTAAATTGCATTGGATTAAGCTGTGCCATTTCAGATTTGACTGCTGCAATCTTCATTTGTAAGTTATCTGAAGAACTGTAATGAAACATTTTAATATCAGGAATAAAAGTTTCATCTGAATCAGATGAATCAACATCTAATGTTAATTTCCCGATTTCTGGAATTTCACAGTCCTATGAATCTAAAGAAGAACTAGAGACTTCAAAATATTCTCCATCAGAATGGGATATGAGATCCCAATCTTGTGGATCATGAATAGTAGAGAATATATCTACTATTTTCATTTGTTTCTTGTCCTTTTTCTCTTTGCAAGCATTTGCATAATGACCTTCTTTACCACAAATAAAACAAACAACTTTCTTAGAAGGTTTTTCTCTTTTTCTAAATACTACCCTTCTCCCCTTAAATGTTTTCTTGGAAGGATAATATTTTTTCTTTGGAACATATTTTTCTGGCTTGCAATGACAAGACTGTTTAGAAACCTTTTTCTGACTCTTCTTATGACAACCGAAATTATAGGTTTCTTTAAAGTTATTGCACAACTTAGTGCTGAAGTGCATCTGCTTTGAAAATTCTTTTTAGCTTTCTCTTCTACATAATGTTTCTGTAGTATTGTGACTATCAACTGATGTATAGCAGCAAAAGATTGACCATCGAGTTGAATTCTATGATCTTCTATATGTTGATTTATCAGATCTGGAATTTTACCAGGCATGGACTATATATAATATCTCAAATATGCAACATTATGTGAATCACTAGCCCGGTACAAAAGCTTCTGCATCACACAATAATACTCTTGCAAGTAATCAATATCACACAATTTCTGAGACATGAATAACTGTGCATGATGGGCTGAGTCTGTAGGAATCATTCCAACAAATTCAAATGTTAATGCATCAAATAATTCTTTCAAAGGATCTTCCTCATTATCCACTATTTGAGCTTTATTGGCTTCAGGCAATTTTTCCCACCATTGCTTTAGTATACCAGTGAAAGACCAAACTATTTGTGTCACAATATTAGACCAATATATTTTAGTTTCAGCTTTTTTCTGCAATGCCCAAGAGTGGACATTATGAAAAACTGATACTACTTCATTTAGATCAAGACAATCAATATTGACTAATAAGGTGATTCTGTATCCTTTGGTGCTTGGATTGTCTAATCTTATTGATGTAGACTGAAGATTTTCTGTAAATCTTCCAAATGCACTTGTGGTTGAAGCACTATGAGCAGTGGCATCTTCAGAGTTCTTCTTTCCTTTATGAGAGAAATAAAAAGAATCAGTTCTATCTCTTTTAGAAATTGGCTCACCATGAGCTGGTTCACCAGGGGCTCTAGAACTAGAAGTGACTCCTGACATGGCCATGATTGTAGGAGCAGATGGTTGGCCATTTTTCTGCATCAGAGAACTAAGACTAACATAGTTCTTAGGTAGTCTCAAACTTTCTACAGAAGGAAGTTCGACTACTCTTGTTCTCATCAATTCTGTTTTGTCTCTGGCTAAACTTATTCCTTTCTGTATCTTTTCTAGTCTCAAAGTATCTAAATTCTCAACTCCTTTAAAAAGAACAAACTTTTGTTTATCAAGACTTGAGGAAGAGGAGAATTTCAACTTTGAACTTGATGCATCTACTTCTCTATAATGTGAAGGAGAAGTAGGAGTAGGCAGTGCATCTTGCAGATAATCTAAGGATTTGGATATAATACCCAGATTAGATTGAATATCATTTAATTTCTGAGTATGCCCATTCTGAGTTCCTAAGACTTCATTGTATCCTGTATGCATCTTTTTAATATTCTCTTTAATCTCAAGGACGTCTTTGGCAATATCATCTATGTTTTGTAACATACAAACTAATTGGTAGTTTGTATAGTTCTGCACTTTTTCAGACTCTGGCTGTTCTGGATCTGACACATTCCTCATATGCAACCATTGTAAATCTGCTTTTGTAGTTCCATTCTTAAAAATTCTCCTAGAGTTTCCAGGCACTAGACTTCTTTCACTTATCTTGGTAGTTATTTCTTGCTGTGCTCTGGGTAATGAGAAACTTTTAATTTCTGGAATAAACACTTCAGAATTAGGAGATCCTTATACTTGAAAAGTGGAAGAAGAAGAAGAAGAAGAGGAAGTCGGCATACAGAACTGACAATCATTTTTTGTATGAGAAGTAGAATTCTTATGCAAATCCTTTGGAACAGAGTGTCTTGATGTTGTAGGACCGGAGAAAGATTTTCTTGGTAGATCCCTACCCCCCAAAAATGAAGATCTAGCCGTAGAGGACATAGATCTGGAAAGTAAGGGAGTAGTAAACTTGAGTCCAGATGACCCATCAGGATGTTGGATGATAGATAACTGCTGAGGTTCTTTGGTTGTTTGTAGTTGAGGATATTTTTGTGATAGAGGAGTATAGGAGTTATTCCATTCTTCAGGAAGAATGCAGTTTGCAAAACCAATTTGTAATGGAGCAGTATTACCAGGGCCAACAATGACACCCTCTTTAAGGGCTCTGTCTTTCAACTTTGGATTGAGAGGAGGCATGGAAGTAGAGACAAATCTTACGCAAATAGAAGCATGGAGTTGGGCTATTTGTGACTGGGGTGCAACATCAAAACCATAGAACTGTATATATTCATTTAGAAATTCATTAATGTATGGATCAGTCAATGAAACTTGATAACGAGGAATGACAGATGACCAAGCAGGTCCATTATTTAATGGGCTTTGAAATCCTCCTATCAAAGCATCAGAGAATTTATTCATTCGTGTATCAAGAACACATGCTAAACAGGAAGTATTTAATCCAGGCCTGACCAAAGGATTAATTCCAAACTGCACCATCCCTATGTGAATATACTTGAAGCCATTTTCTAATCCCCATTCAACATTATCCTTAGTTATTAGAGGTATCTGATAAACTGACTGACCAACAGATATTGGGATATTTACAGAAGTGAATCTGAACAATTGAGCTGCTCTAAACTGAAATACAGGCATTTTATATAATTTTTCAACATCGATCTCTCGCAGTGTCCAGTTAGGTTGTGGCTCAAAATCTTGAACTAATACTTTCTCATCATATATATATATATATATATATATATATATATATATATATATATAACTTGATACTTGTGAGATCTTGATACTTGATACTTGTGAGATCTACAATTTTTGGACATATTTTATTGTGTTAATATAATTTGTTTTGTTTTTTAAAGTTAAGTTTTGGATGGTTGAAGTACTTTTGGCATGTGAATGTGAAGTAATGTTGTTATATAATTTGTTTGGTTTTTAAAAATTAAGTTTTGGATAGTTGAACTACTAGTAATGTTTTCATCTATAAATTAATGTTTTTCTTTTGAATTACATTTGGAATGTTATGTAATGATGTGTTATGATTTTTTTTGTTTTTAAAACTTAAGTTTTGGATGGTTGAAGTACATTTGGCATGTGAAGTAATGTTGTGATCTATAATTTTTTGTTAAATTAAAGGTTAATTTTTGGATGGTTTCAATCTACATTTGTCATGTGATATAATGTTAAATGTTTTTATTGGATAGTTGAACTATAATTGGCATGGCATGTGAAGTAATGTTGTGATATAATCAAAAAGTTTTTAAAACTCAAGTTTTGGATGGTTTCAAAGCTACATTTGGCATGTGATATAATGTTAAATGTTAAATGTTTTTATTGGATAGTTGAACTACAACTTACATGGCATGTGAAGTAATGTTTTGATCTATAATATTTTGTTAAATTAAAGGTTAAGTTTTGGATGGTTTAAATCTACATTTGGCATGTGATATAATGTTAAATGTTTTTATTGGATAGTTGAAATATAATTGGCATGGAATGTGAAGTAATGTTGTGATATATAATCAAAAAAAAATTAAAACTGAAGTTTTGGATGGTTTCAATCTACATTTGGCATGTGATATAATGCTAAATGTTTTTATTGGATAGTTGAACTACAATTGGCATGGCATGTGAAGTAATGTTGTGATATAATCAAAAAGTTTTTAAAACTCAAGTTTTGGATGGTTTCAATCCACATTTGGCATGTGATATAATGTTAAATGTTTAATGTTTTTATTGGAGAGTTGAACTACAATTGGTATGACATGTGAAGTAATTTGTTTTGATATAATCAAAAAGTTTTTAAAATTCAAGTTTTGGATGGTTGAAGTACATTTGGCATCTTAAGATTTCTTTTGATCTCTACATACTCTTCTATTGTTTGAGTGAAAAAATTTCCAAAGGGAAGAACATAGATTTTCAATGCAACTAACAATATCAATTGAGCTCTAATTGGAAAAAGAGTAAAGAAAAGTTAACAAGCCACAAAACATGTCAGCAAAATAATATTTGTGGTTGTCATTTTTGTTGAAATAGCTAAATCATATTTTAAGGATTCTCCATCGAAAAACAATTTCAATGAAGAGAATCCTTAATATGATTTAGTTATTCCAATAAAAATAATAGCCAAGGATGTTATTTTGTTGGCTTTTTGGTTTTTTTTTACTTTTTTTTTAAATAGAGCTCAATTGATATGGTTAGTTGGATTGAAAAGCTATGTTCTTTTTATTGGAAATTTTTTTCACTCAAACAATAGTATGTAGTATGTAGAGATCAAAAACAATCTTAAAATTACTTTCAAGTATGATCAAGTGTTCTTGAAACATTTTCCCACATGATGATACCTTCATTTACCTCTAAAAAGTAGTTCATGGGCTATATGTTCTGCCTCTTTCCCATATAAATCCCTTTAATTTTGATTGGAAATATAAGAAGTAGACATATGTTTGTTGAATTGGGGTCAATGTCATTAATGCACTCAACTAGGTAGCCTTGTTGATTTATAAATTGGTAAATTGATGACATTCAGTTAATTGCATTCTAGAACATATATATTCAGTGCGTGAAACATTTTTCATCAATGCACATGGGAAAACTACTTGAACAATTAATTGCATTCTAGAACATGTATATATATATCCAATACGTGCACAACATTTTTCATCAATGCACATAGAACATATCCGACCATTGGACAGACAAATTTTGTACTAGATTTTCAATCAGGAATAGAGATGTGGGTCAAATCCCACCAAAAGTCAGAGAAGTGCTTCGAGTCTCTTGTTTGAAAGGAATCTTCGTATGAAATTATATTGTGGATGATTTATTTACATTGTGGATACTTTTTACTTGAAAATCCCACAAGAAAAACTGGGCGTGCATTGAGTTCGTGTATATATCCAGTATGTGCAACATTTTTCATCAATGCACATAGAAAAACTACTTTCAGTTAATTGCATTCTAGAACATATATATTGAGTACGTGAAACATTTTTCATCAATGCACATAGTAAAACTACTTGAACAGTTAATTTCATTCTAGAACATATACATATATATCCAATATGTATGCAACATTTTTCATCAATGCATGTATAAAAAAGCTACTTTCAGTTGATACTAGAGTGTGCATGTACCAAAACAATTTGTACATGTGAAAACACTTGCACAGATAACATAACAAGGCAACTCAATTTTTAATTGAGTACTAGAAGTTCTAGAACATATAATCCAAAGAGAATAAATTGTTGGGCAGTTCAATCAAAAAAATTCCAATGGAATGCCATCTTCAATAATCTGTTCATGATCGGATTTTGACATTTTCCATTTCTTAATTTTCGTTTTTTTCTTTGATTGAACCTCTATCAACTTTATGCGTGCTGCACACACCAAGTGACTATATTGACAACTTATGAAATCAGGTTCATAGTCTTCAAAGTAAACAAAATCCCCACTTTGATTAGTTTTTCTGAAAAAATAACCTTTCAGTATAATAGATCCTCTTTCATATGGAAATCCGTGATCATTATAGTCTTCTAATAATTTCATTTTTCATTCAGTGCAACGCATCAAATAATACTTCACATCTTCATCGTTGTTAGTAGGTGCAATTACAGCAAAAACATCTCCTGCACAATAAAACAAACTTAACAAAATTATACATATTCAAATTTATTTCTAGATCTTTATCATTAGAAAGCAATTCAAATGCTACCTTCTCTAACAAGATCAGAAACTCGATCACCATCGGAAGATATTGTAGTCTCCTTTGATTGCATTTCTTCAAACATTGCAATGGACATTTTTCCCTTTGTATTTGTTTCCCCTCATCACAAATCATTTTTTTATGAATTGGGGTGGTTTTCCTACAATGGCTTATCCATTCAATGAAAAATAAGAACGCATAGAAAGTTTACATCACTCCTTAACTTTACACAGGATTGACAAAATATTAATTCCTTTTTTAGAAATTATTGAGGGTTTGAAATATTAACTAATTGGCTCAATTTTTGTGTAGGCCTGAGAAGATTTGAAGGGAAATTGACATTTTCCCCGCAAAACTAGGAATTAGAGATATCTTATAATCAAATTATTCTTGCTTATTACTAATGTTTTATCTTGATAAGATTTTCTAGTTTCGACTCTAAGAATTAGTTACATTACTCATCGCATGGGGGTTTTATTCAGGTAATTTATAAGTTGTATTGATTTTTTCTTTACTTTCTTTAAGGTTTCGCCTTGATTACATTCATGGTTTCCTTATCTGTATTTATTGAACTTTTAATTCCCTTAGCTCTCCTTTTTTTGGTCCAAGTGAAGTTATTTTGGAGCTTATGTCCATATTTTCCAGACGTAGGTCTTAGAGATAGTATTTCATAGGGAAAATTTTCATCACCAAGATTTTATGCTTTGGTATCTTAGTTTTATTTCATTTTAGAATTGTTATGATAAGTTATTTTCATATTTTTCCCCATTGAGATGATATGATTCTCATTTCTTTAAAACCCTAATCTGTCCTTATTTGGTAATAAGATTTCCTTTGATTTCCTATAGTTATCCTCCTTGAAAACCTTGAGACTACCCTTCCATGGGATGCTCTGAGCCATAAGTGACTATCAAAGATCATACTTATATTATTAATGTACATGAAGGGTAAACATTTGCACTCTTCTTTTACCACAATACCCACAATATTTATGAAAGCCCTCTTCCAACATTTGTTGGAGGTTTAAATGGATGAGGAAATCCTTCTAAGGTAAAATTTAGGGTAATATTTCTTATTTGTTGTTTAATTTTAGGAATTTTAGGGATTATTTATAACCTAATAACTGAGACTTTCTATTTTTTTTTTCTCCGGGTTAGTATTAATTCCTTTAAAGCTTATTGTGGAATGAGCTTAATACTTAAAAGTATTCAAGGTACCTTATTGTCTTTGTAACTTCTTCTATTGCACGTTATGTTCTAGTTTGCAAGTTTTCATAGGCCTTTAGTGGTCGTAGCCTCAAGTGGCATAAATTTTTGCCTTTGGGTGTTTGAATAGGTTTTGTTTTAATACTCAGCTTAGCATTGATTAAGCTTGTTAATGTATAAAATTGTATTTGTAAAATTTTATAATACTCATATTGAACCTTTATTTAAATATATATATGTGTGTGTGTGTGTGTTTATATTTATACATTTTTCTATTTACCAAGCACATTAGAATACGTGTGCTTCAGTGGACGCCTAAGCTCTACTAAAAAATCATAATTTTCGCAACATAACTTTGAAAATTCTTAAATTTATTTATTATTTTTTCCATTTTTTTCATCTCCTAAATTCTATGAATGAAATAGTCTCTTTATCGACAAGAAATTTAAATACATGTATCTTTATAGTTTTTCATTGTTTTTAGACCTTCCTGTATAATGAATGCAACTTATTTGGCTACATATACTCAACATTATTTTCAAGGATTATGTTAGTTATCAAATATATATTTACTTATGTATAGCTTTTGAACCCTTTCTTTAATAAAGTCACTTATTACTTGCTTTTGTATATGTGAATTATTCTTCGTCTGTCATTATATAGTTACATATGGATAAACCCATGTTCCTTCCTATTCGACATGGTATATCATCTAGAATTATTCTATGGCTATCTTTATCATTATTATTTAGTAACTTCTTCCTAATAACCCTCATCCCAGTAAACCTTGAAATTTATTGAGTATTGCAAGTGAAAAAAAGGTTAGCTACAGGTTTTCTATTCCAAGGGTTTCTGCCACTACTCTTCAAGGTTTTCCATACTGTAAGTGAGAAATGTATTTTTAAATGGGTAGTAAAAAGGATATTCTTCAACACACTCTTAGTAATTTGCTAAAATTTATTATGCTATATACTAATACAAACATCCATAGATAAATATTTTCCTTACTTTTAGAATATTTGATTAAAGAGAAAAATCATGTAAAAAATTAGATACTTATTAAAATCCCTTTAATAAATTTCCTACTACATGTATAAATAATTTTTCTTCCATCATATGCATACATTCATTTTCAGTATGAGACCAACTTTTAAAAGGTTTCAACAAAATAATTTGATCACTTATTTGAGTATTTGGAAATATAATAAGAACAGGTGTGGTCCACCAAACCAAATAAAACATTGCTACAATAGTTTCCCCCAAACCCCAGGCTACATTTTTCTCATAAATCTCAATTATTATTTGATAGTCTTCCTCCTTAGTGCCTAGCAACATCCTTATTGTTCATTTTCTAAAAGCAACAACCAAATTAGAAACAACACATTAATAAAATCAATCTAGATATTTTGAATTTTCTAGGGCTCATTCCACCAACATAGCTTAGGCTAGTGTTTTGGAACAAGTTGTAATTAACATTCCAAAATAGTTTAAACAAAAAAGTAGAATCTTGCGGTAGGAAAATCCAATTGTAGCATTTGTGCTCTGGGAAGCTCTTCTTAAAAGAGTCAAGCATGATATCATGTCGGAACCAGTGAGGAAATCGTACCTATCTCATTGGGAAAGATAGAAAATGTGCACGTAATACAAACGGTAAACCTCAGATTGACCATTGTCGAGGAGCCTGGGGTCACTTGTTGGAAAACCTCATATTTACCATATCGAGGAGCCTTCAAGGGGATTGAGCTTGATACTCTGCCCTTGCATGTATATCAGATCATAGACTGTTCCCCCAAGTACATTTGTTTCCGTTGGTGACCTTAGTGACCATAATATTTTTGGACGGTGGAGGGAAGGTCCCATTGTACCTGGAATAGACGTCGACTAGACTCACTTGGACTTTCCGAAGGGTACTCTTCACTTCGAGATGGAATAAGTGGAGGGAATTGCACTATATTGTTTCATTAACTAGGTTGTCGGGGTAACTGTTCCAACCACCAAGTTTTCCACATTATAATTCTACGATGTTGGATTTCATCACCAACTAGTGTTTTTAGTGTGGAAGCATATTGTTTGTGTGTGGATTGTCTATTATATTTTGTAGGTGTGTGTTCAATTTGATTGTTTCCTCAGTGACTTTAGGTTTATTTTTTTGACATTTTTATAGATTTTCATGTGTTGAACATTTAACCGTGGCTAAATTATCGAGACACTCTCATAGAATGCAGGGGAAACCCCATGAGTACACACCAAGTTAGTTAGAAAAACTTAAATCTGAAAGAGGCAAACCATCAGGAACCTAATCAACTGAACAAGAGGAAAAATTGTTATAATACATCCTTATTATGAAGTAGATCAACCTCAAACAACAGAAATTTACCAAAGGCAACCAAAAATTTCTAAACTAGTTGAAGTTGCATCTACAGCTAGTGAATTATCAGCTACTGACCCTGAAATTTTTGAACTTGAAACTGAATCTGATTCATCTGAGTCTGCTTCGGAGTTCATAACCCGAACCCCTAGTCATCCTCATTCACCTAGAGTGAAGCTTCACATCACTGATAAAATTCCTCCTAGCCTCATTAGTATCGAAGAGATTACTGACACGGAAGAAGAGGTTATACTTCCTTCACGTCAAGAATATTTAGATCTAAGGAAAAGTGAATCGATTTATTATAGCCCTTTCAAACAAGATCCTTGGTATTCTTAGTTAACCAACTTTCTACATAATTCTGGTCTTAGTTATTCACCACCCCGTATTGCTTTTTACGCCTTACCCAGAGGTAGTTATAGACCTTCATCAAACATGTCTGATGAGTTATCCATGTTTTCTTCATCACCAGAAACTTTTTTTATGGTGGTCCATTTGTTCCTTCAGGATACTAGTCACTTTCTGGTACTTTCTCAGGATCATCTCCCTCTCCTGAAAAACTTGTACAATCACCTAGTCCCAATGAATCTCATACCAAAACTTTGAAAAAGGAACAAGTCTACATGATGTCTGGAAACATTCCTAACCCTAACCCTCAAGGTAGCAATTTACCACCTGGGGGGCAACCTCAAGGTAGTAATTTACCATCTGGGGGGCAACCTCAATGACAATACATACCACAAGGGCATTACATACCCCAAGGTCAATACATACCTCAAGGAAAATATCAACCTCAAGGGCAGTACTCTATTCCAGGGCCACAACCTCTTCAATGGCAGTACCCTATGCCATCACAACAACCTTTACAAGCACAACAGCCTCCTTTAGGGCTGCAGTTTTATCAAGAACAACAATTGTTTCAAGGAGGCCAGTCTTTTAGTGGAAATTATCCAGCAAATTATCAAACTTACGTTCCAAGTTATCAACCTAGTTATGGTCCATATTACGCATCACAAACTTCAATGGGAGATACTTATCCTAGAGTAAACACCATGTGGAATTCGTTTTTGGATCAACAAAATTTGCAACCTACCATGCAATTATCTTATAATCAGCCTGGTCAGCCAAATGGTTATTCCCAAATCCAGCAACCTGTCCAACCTACGCTTTAAGTTATACCTTAGGTATCTGCACCTAGTAGTGTTCAGGAACCTGGTTCGATTACACCTAGAACTCATGTCCAAACTCATTCTGTTGTTTATATTGACAGTGTACTGACGATGTGGGCAAACAGATTTTTGGCCGGAGATGGGAAAACCGGAAACAATAGTTTGGCTGAATTTTTAGTCCAGCCGAACTAATAGTTCAGCCGAATTTTTAAAATAGTTCGATTGAACTCATATTTTATAAATATATCACCCGCAAACTATTCTCATTTTCGTGCGTCTTTGTTCACATATTCTGTTTTTTGTGGGATTCTACTCTGATTTTTGTTTCTATGGTGGTGGTGCTGTTATATTGCTGATTTGGCGCCCACGAATTGCTGCTCAAGAGTTGCGCCGAGTGAATTTCCAGGTAATCTAAAACCATGAAATTAATTAGTTGAGGTGTTTGCCAATACAATTAAGAGATATTGCTTTGATTTCTTTGATCGCATGGAAAATTAAGAGAGAATTTACAAACATTTTGAAAGTGAAAAGACACCTTATTTAGAATGGTTGTAAATTTAAATTTAACATTTTGAAGGTGAAGATATATTTATTATTATTGAATATATATAAGCAATAGTCATAGCCTTACACTAATATAGAAACAGTCATAGTCGTAGAGCTTATTGATCGACACATTGACCGCCAGACGAAATAGATTGAGTTCCACGGATTAAGAACTGAATCTTCTTTCTCGCTGCTCCATTCCATCCCCCTGTTGTTCTTGGTTGTCGGCTTGGTCTCTCATCCTTTCTACTAGCTTGCTTGAGGGGCTTTGTTTATCATTATTATGGCTTGTGTTCATCGCTATTGTGGCTATCGTATTTAATATGTATTATAAAATTTATTAAGATTAGTGCAGTTATTGTTAGGCTATCAATTTTGGTATTTTTGAATTTCTGTAGTGAGACCAAGATCTTGGCATAGATTTATGCCCTTGTAGGCATGGTTTCCAAGGCCTTAAACTCTTGGGCAGCATAAAACTTCCCTTCAAAAACGGCCTCGATAAAATCATTCTCTTCATGCTTCTGCTGCTTCTGAAAATTCCTATAACATGTCAGAGCTGCCGGGATTTCTTGACACTATTCATTATCAACTTTATTTTTATTTTCCTTTCTATCTCCAACCATCTCTGCACCTATCAATTCTATAGAGTAAATAATTATAACTCTATTCTTCAAGCTTTTGCTGCTTCTGAAAATTCATGTAAGGTTTCAGAGCTGCCGAGATTTCTTGACACTATTCATTATCAGCTTTATTTTAATTTTCCTCTCTATATCCAGCTATCTCTGCACCTATCAATTCTATAGAGTAAAGAATTATAACTTTATTCTTCAAGCTTCTGCTGCTTCTAAAAATTCCTGTAAGGTTTGAGAGATGCCGAGATTTCTTGACACTATTCATTATTAGCTTTATTTTTATTTTCCTTTCTATCTCCAGCTATCTCTGCACCTATCAATTCTATAGAGTAAAGAATTATAACTCTATTCTTCAAGCTTCTACTACTTCTGAAAATTCCTGTAAGGTTTCAGAGCTGCCAGGATTTCTTGACACTCTTCATTATCAGCTTTATTTTTATTTTCCTTTCTATCTCCAGCTATATCTGCACCTATCAATTCTATAGAGTAAAGAATTATAACTCTATTCTTCAAGTTACATTATGTCACCTCATACTTAGCACCCATTCTTTGCCTTCTATTCTAGGGAATTTTTGTAGATATATACATATTTGTTGGTTCTTTCTTTCTCTTTAGAACATAAATTGTTTTTTATTGTTTCTGGATGTATGTGAAAACTTCATTGTAGGGCATTAGTCTTAGTCTTAGAGGGTTCTGTCAAAAAAAAAAATTGTATGAAAGGCCATTTAGAGTCTATTGATGTTTGTTTCTTCATTTCCATTTGTAGTAGTTCAATGTATTAAGTTATTCAATATATCAGTACTAGTGGTGTCTCTTTCAATGATATCTGATGGTGAAATTTTTTGTTTCCCTCTTTTTCTTGTTTTTTTATTGCATGTATGAAATTCCCCTGCAATATTAGTATTTCTTTGAGCTTTGTTTCATTGTTTGCTTGAATTTATGCACTACCTTATTCACTGTCATATGCATTTAGATCTTTATTTTCCTTTTCCAAATGTATTTTTTTTTTATTATCTTCATGATCTACTCAAAGCATTGTGATAAATATAGTCCTCTTGGAGAGATATGAAGAATGTGATGTTAATTCTTCTTCTGCAAATGAATTTTATCTTTTATAAGACCTACAACCAATTTCTACTTTAATACTTTAACCATTCACCATTTGTATACATTTAAATCTAGCATTCAAATATAGCATAACATATATAAATTTTCTTTCATAATACAAAGCTAAAGGATTTGGAGGAATAGTAGTGATGGAATGAAATGTAACATTGTAGTTTGATCCCATGTTGGCCTTTATATCATAGAACCGTTTTCATATTTACACAAATATCAAACTGATTAGTTATTAGACTACATATCTTCATATAGAACTTGCAAATAGTATGGTGGAAATGTGGATCTCATGACTCTTCATAATGTACAATGATTCACTCCATATTATTCATAGATCAAATGTCATTTAAATACAAGATTTATCATAATGTACAATGATTCATTCCATATTCATTTTTAGATTCAGGAGGAGCTTTTGAGAAAGTTATGATAATGCCAATAAAGAATGAGCTAGACTCATCTTCAACGTCTATTAATTAGATACGAAAATTTATAATACTGTTGTGTACATTGGAGAATATTTATTTACATGTTTATATAAATTATATATACATATGTACTTTTTTTTTTCATAAATATTTTCATTAAAAAATGAATCTTTAAATGATGAACCTAGTTAATGTTGCTTCTTCATGAAGAAGACTGCTTGATCTTGCAATTTTATGAGGGTCCTTTGTTATGCTTCTTGCCTACTTCAAATTATTGACACAATCATATGATGCTTTAATGATGGTCCTTTGTTATGCTTCTTGACTACTTAAAATTATTGACACAATCATATGCTTCTTGTTACTCTTTTTAATCCTTCCTTATATTTTATTCTTCCCCTTAGATATTGTGTACTCTCCCACATAGATATTGCACTCAATTTCATATTCTCTGTAATATTCTAGACTCTTCTTTTGAAGTCAAATAAGTGACAATAATTTACAAGAAATATCCCTAATTTGTTTCTCACATATATGAAGAGATCCCATTTTCTTTTTCATTCATAGATCAAATGTCATTTAAATACAAGATTTATCATAATGTACAATGATTCATTCCATATTCATTTTTAGATTCGGGAGGAGATTTTGAGAAAGTTATGATAATGGCAATAAAGAATGAGCTAGACTCATCTTCAACATCTATTAATTAGATATGAAAATTTATAATACTACTGTGTACATTTGAGAATATTTATTTACATGTTTATATAATTTATATATACATATGTACTTTTTTTTCATAAATATTTTCATTAAAAAATGAACCTTTAAATGATGAACCTAGTTAATGTTGCTTCTTCATGAAGAAGACTACTTGATCTTGCAATTTGATGATGGTCCTTTGTTATTCTTCTTGACTACTTCAAATTATTGACACAATCATATGCTTCTTGTTACTCTTTTTAATCCTTCCTTATATTGTATTCTCCCCCTTAGATATTGTGTGCTCTCCCACATAGATATTGCACTCAATTTCATATTCTCTGTAATATTCTAGGCTCTTCTTTTGAAGTCGAATAAGTGACAATAATTTACAAGAACTATCCCTAATTTTTTCCTCACATATTCAAATGGTTCTCTAACAAGAGGCTTTGTGGGTATGTATTCCATCTTCACTATTTTCTGAAAGACTTGTTGTGTGAGGAAGTGGTACTTTATGATGATATGTTTAGTGATTGAAGGAAGTAGAATATTTTATTTTTGAAATTATTATTACACTTGTATTGAAACACTTAATAGATATAGGCTCATTGAAATTTTCCTTAATATATTTTAGAGCCCATTTCATCCAAAACACTTGTTTGCAAAAAGAAGTAACTACTATATATTCTACTTATACTCTAGAGAGAGAAAGTAATGACTCTTTCTTGCTTAACCATGCAACCAAAGACTCTTCTAAGTAGAATTATACATTGTCCAAGTAATGACTCTTTCTTGCTAAAACATGCAACCAAATACTCTTCTAAGTAGAATTATACATTGTCCACTTCTAATTTTCATGTCATCCACACAAACCTAGTTGAATCTCTCTATGTTGTCAATGTAAATTTCTCACCTTTTGGGTACTATAGTCCATTGTTTGTAGTCTCTTTCAAGTATCTTAATATCTGTTTGTTGGTAATAGATGACTCTATTTAGTTTTTGATTGAAATATTCCAACTAATATAAATTCCAAAATTATATCTAGTCTAAACCTTGTTAGTATATCAAGCTTCCTATCATATAGATGTAAAGGTTATGATCAACATCACCTCATTCATCATCCATCATCTACACATAACTTGCATCCAATTGATATGGAGATTCACTTAGGTCATTCATCATCCATCATCTGCGCACAACTTCCATCCAATTGATATGGAGATTCACTTAGGTTTATAGTATTCCATTTCAAACTTTTCAACATATCTCTTAGGTATTTATATTGAGAAATGGATATTCCTATTGAATTTTGTATAATTAATGGCTTGTAGCCCTAGGTAAAAGATAAGTTCTCCAATCATTCACATCGCAAATTCAAATTTCATCTCTTCACCAAAATATTTTACTAGATGATTGTTATTGATGGGTGAAAATGTGAAGTTGCGTTACACTTTTTGCCCTTTTTTGAGAAAAAACTTTCATTTTTTTCTGTTCTTCAACTTTCTGCAAGCTAAAACAATTTTTCTGTTTAGAATTTCATTTTGTGATAAAAATGAAAGTTGTCAGAAATTTTGTTAGCTTTCTATTACTTATTTTTTGGAATTTGTTTATACACATTTGATATGTCAACTTAGCATTTCTCTGAGTGTGTGTTTTTTAACAATCAACGGATTCATAAGAAGTCATCTTAATATGCAATGTTGTATTCTTTGAAAATTTGTCTTTTTGAGAAACAAAATGCATTACAACAATCTACACAGAGTCTACTTCGATTTCTTCATATTTACAAAGCCAATGGATGCATATCATAATTACTAGAATTTTTTGAACTGGTCCAATATGAAAAAACTGCATATTTTGAATATGTTTCACGACACAATAAATTTCTTAACATATAAGTTATAAATTAAAAATCTAAAAGCTACCCATTAGAGACGATGGACCAATGTAATGTACCATAATTTTTTCAAATTTTTTTATAATGCATTTTGGAGGATACAAAATTTTGATTTCACTGAATCACAATGACCTTCAGAAATTGTTTGCATCCGTTTTATTACAAAATTAATTAAAATTAGTAAATATTTTGAAATTCCATAAAAGTTATATTTCCTGAAAGTAGATTCAATTCTAAAAATGCTTGTCTTGGTTCCGACAGTTAATTCAGAATGTTTCATGCAGTTTAATCAGTCCAAAGTTGCATAAACGTATTTGGAGCTTGGTTATGTGTAACTGGTGACACATTAGTTCAGCCAAACTCTTAAAAAAAGTTCAGCTGAACTGTTTTTTGCGCCGACGACCCGTTAAGTCAAACGACAAAATAGTTCGGCCGAACTTTTACCTAACTTTCTGTCGGTCGGAAAGTACCGTTGAGCCCCTCCAAAAAAAACATTTCGCGGAAATATAAATTGTTGCGAAATCATTCATCATTTTCACATATTTTCACACATTTGGTCTGATTTTACAAAATTCTTGATCTGATTTTGCAAAGAATTGTTTTGGGTTTAAGGAATTTTCTTGGAGGTACATTCAAAGGACATTTCTTTGAGGCACATTATTTTCGTACATTTGGTCTGATTGTGCAAAGAATTGTTTTGGGTTTAAATAATTTTCTTGGAGGTACATTCAAAGAACATTTTTAAAGACTTTTCTTGGAGGTACATTCAAAGGACATTTCTTGGAGGTATGTGATATAGTTTTTTGGGCTTCATTTTTTTTTTAAGTATGGATTTGGGCTTAATTTTCATTATTTTTGAGGATATGGATTTGGGCTTAATTTCGAAAGGACATGTTTTGGACATTTTTTGGAAGTATTTTTTAAAATGATATTTTTTGAATTATTTTTTAAAGTGGCGGTTTTATGAAGTTGGAATTAATTTCAATAGAAATTTTTTGGAGGCATTTTTTGAAGTGAAATTTTTTTAGAGTACGTGTTTTGGGTTGAAGTAAATCTTTTATAATGATTTTTTAAAATGATTTTTTGTGTAATTTTTTAAATGAAATTTTTTTGTAGGACTTGGAAGGAAATATTTTGAGCTTCGTTTCATTTTTATAAGACTTTTTTTCTTGAATTTTTTAAAGTAAGTGTTTTGGATTGGAGTATGTATTTTTTGCAAAAATTTGAAAATAAGTTTTTTTAAATTAAATCTTTTGTGATGTTTTTTTTAATCGAGTTTTTTTCTAAATTTTTGAAGGAAAATTTTTGAACTTCATACTCTATTATCATGGGAAATCGAAGGAATTGTATGAGAAAATATGATCGAAAAAGAGACCCTGAGGAACACAGAGAAGAGACAAGACAATCTCACAAAAGAAAGATAGAAGCACTTTCAAATATGAAAGGGGAAAATCAACCTCAACTAGAAGTTGAAGTAGGTATGTAAATGTAAATATTATGATTTTGATATATTTAAAATTTTCCTAGTGTAAAATGTGAAGCTTGATTTTTATTTGATGAACTAATTTGAAAAATATTTTGCAATGTAAACATAGAGAGATATTCCTCAAAACATTGATGATCAGATACAAAATTTTGAAAGAGAAAGTGAAAGAGATATTGAACCAAAGATTGAAGATAGTGAAAATGTTGAGAGAAATTCAAGTGAAGAAATTGAATCACAATGTATATATATATATATATATATATATATATATATATATATATATATATATGTTGAACACATGCACATATTATTGAAATTATATTTATATTTATTAATTTAGTTATTTATTGAATATGTAAACTTATTAGGTACTATTCATTCGAATATGTATAGATGAAATCAATGTCGATGATGAGATGTTAGAAAATGTTGACACTCACACATATGGAGATAAAAAAGCTAACCATTATATACGATATCGTGTTAATTGCATTTTTGATAAGTATTTCATAAAGGAAAAGGTGACAATTCAAGCCCAAATGTTGAAAGGTATCCTATCATTAAGGAAATTAAAAGAAGCTACGACTTTATTGGGTATTCGAAAATCAACCAAAGATAAAAAAAAAAATGAAGGAAAATGTGATACAAAATATAAATAGTGCTATAAATTCAATTAGAAGATCTAGACAGAAAAATGTTTCAATTCTACATAGAGAAATACATATGGCATTGGTTTCATCAAATACTAAAGATAATCGCTTGGTAAAATCTACGACACGAGCATTAGGAACCTCGCGAAAAAATTTGCACAAACATCAGAACTTTCAGTTGCAAAAAGATGTAAATGATGAACTCGCTTGTTGGAGAGCTATTTGTAGGCAACCATACAAAGATAGACTTGTAGAAAATGTTAAAAAAATAATATATGAATATTGGAAGAACAATTCGTGTGTTTTTCCAACTGCAAGGCATGTGATGCGAAGAATAATAGCACGAAATTAGTACGAAGAACATGAAAAAAAATTCTTGGAAACTACTCAGATAGAGTTTTTCAACAAGTTCAAAGAAGAGAATCAAGAAATTCATGTTTCAATCAGTGCTTTTGTTCAACAAAAACCATGGTATGTAAAACCTATCACCGTACGCGACACTTGTTGTTGTTGTTATCATGTGGAATTTGAGTTATATTATGACACATTCCTTGATTTTGGTAGAACATTTTAGAAGGATTCAACTCCTTCCACTATTCGTGATTTCATATCTCAAATTCTATGTGAAAGAGAAAGCAATGAACTATTTTACGAAAAGAAATGTGTTGGTGGTAAAAAATGCGATGATTGTGGAAATTTGACTAAATTTCAAAACAAATATCGTACTGATATAAATGATCAATCATTGTCCAACATGAAAGTGAAATGGAAGAGATATGAATATATCCATACATCGATTCAAGGTGCAAATAGTGTTAAAAGAATTGAATTACGAGAAGAAGAAATTTTTGTGATAGACTTTTTGATAAATTTTGAGGCAGAAATTTACAAATACACCACGCATTCCCATAGAGCTCGATGGCAAGACTTGAAATTCAAAAAATCCCATGAATTTTTTCCACCAGGGACCATTTTGTCAGTAATTGATTTTGCAGAAAACTACACATTTGTTCCACAAAAAGAAATTCAGAGTGAATACTATCATTCTGACCAAGTCTCCATGCTCGTCCATATTCTATATAGACATGCTGAACAAAACGTCGATCATATAGAAAGAACCAGCGAAAGTCGACATATTATTAAAGAATATCACTTTTATATCAGTGAAGATCGTACACATGATACATATTTTATACAACATTGTTTTGGAAAAATTTATGATTCCTTGAAAAATCGTGGAATAATATTCAATGAACATTGGATATGGTCAGACAGATGCGCAGGTCAATTCAAATCTGCATGATCATTCTTTTGGTTGTGTTGTCTTCATAAGAAAACTTGCATTAAACATTGTTGGAATTTCTTTGAGACTAGCCATGGAAAAGAAGAACATGACGGTGTAGGGGCATGCATAAAATGAGCATTTCGAAGATATCAAATGAACCCCTCTGCAAGCCGACTTGTGGACGTGAAAGAAGTTGTTCAATGGTGCATCGCTACTCTAAGCCATGAGACGAACCGATCAAGGGAAGTGCGAAGGTACATTCAATTTCATTTTTATTGGATATCTAATTTTAAACAGTGTACATTTATCACAATGATTATCTTTAATTGTATTTGATATCATATTTACATTCTTCCTTAAATTTTCCATATAAAGCTTTTTTTGGCATATTGGGATCGAAGACATAGAGAGATCAATTGGAAATGATGTTGAAACAATAAAAGGGACTCGAAAATTGCATTCAATTGAAACAAAGTCGTCCAGAGATGTGTTTGCATTGGATAAAAGAAAATATTCTTGTTTTTTTCATGTTTGCATAGACAACACAAAATCCAATGACGTTTGTGAAAACAAAATGTATGTAAAAGATTGGAAACATACAGAGCTAAATACAAAGAGAAAAATGTCCATTGCAATGTTTGAAGAAATGCAATTAGAGGAGACTACAATATCATCCGATGGTGATCGAGTTTCTAATCTTGTTAGAGAAGGTAACATTTGAATTTCTTTCTAATGATAAAGATCTAGAAATAAATTTGAATATGTATAATTTTGTTAAGTTTGTTTTATTGTGCAGGAGATGTTTTTGCTGTAATTGCACCTACTAAAAATGATGAAAATGTGAAGTATTATTTGATGTGTTGCATTGAATGAAAAATGAAATTATTAGAAGACTACAATTATCACAGATTTCCATATGAAAGACGATCTATTATACTGAAAGGTTATTTTTTCAGACAAACTAATCAAAGTGGGGATTTTGTTTACTTTGAAGACTATGAACCTGATTTCATAAGTTGTCAATATAGTCACTTGGTGTGTGCAGCATGCATAAAGTTGATAGAGGTTCAATCAAAGAAAAAAATGAAAATTAAGAAATGGAAAATGTCAAAATCCGATCATGAACGGATTATTGAAGATGGCATTCCATTGGAATTTTTTTGATTGAACTGCCCAACAATTTATTCTCTTTGGATTATATGTTCTAGAACTTCCAATACTCAATTAAAAATTGAGCTGCCTTGTTATGTTATCTGTGCAAGTGTTTTCACATGTACAAATTGTTTTGGTACATGCACACTCTAGTATCAACTGAAAGTAGCTTTTTTATACATGCATTGATGAAAAATGTTGCATATATATATATATATATATATATATTTAGAATGAAATTAACTTTTCAAGTAGTTTTACTATGTGCATTGATGAAAAATGTTTCACATACTCAATATATATGTTCTAGAATGCAATTAACTGAAAGTAGTTTTTCTATGTGCATTGATGAAAAATGTTGCATGTACTGGATATATACACGAACTCAATGCACACCCAGTTTTTCTTGTGGGATTTTTTGGTAAAAGGTATCCACAATGTAAATAAATCATCCACAGTATAATTTTGTACGAAATTTCCTTTTAGACAAGAGACTTGGAGCACTTCTCCAACTTTTGGTGGGATTTGACCCACATCTCTATTCCTGATTGAAAATCTAGTACAAAATTTGTTTGTCAAATGGTCGAATATATTCTATGTGCATTGATAAAAAAATTTGTGCACGTATTGGATATATATATATATATATATATATATATATATGTTCTAGAATGAAATTAACTAAATGTCGTCAATTTACCAATTTATAAATCAACAAGGCTACCTAGTTGAGTGCATTAATGACATTGACCCCAATTCAACAAACATATATCTACTTCTTATATTTCCAATCAAAATTAAAGGGATTTATATGGGAAAGAGGCAGAACATATAGCCCATGAACTACTTTTTAGAGGTCAATGAAGGTATCATCATGTGGGAAAATGTTTCAAGAACACTTGATCGTACTTAAAAGTAATCTTAAGATTGTTTTTGATCTCTACATACTACATACTATTGTTTGAGTGAAAAAAAATTCCAATGAAAAGAACATAGCTTTTCAATCCAACTAACCATATCAATTGAGCTCTATTTCAAAAAAAAAGTAAAAAAAACCAAAAAGCCAACAAAATAACATCCTTGGTTGTTATTTTTATTGGAATAACTAAATAATATTAAGGATTCTCTTCATTGAAATTGTTTTTCAATGGATAATCCTTAAAATATGATTTAGCTATTCCAACAAAAATGACAACCACGAATGTTATTTTGCTGACATGTTTTGTGGCATGTTAACTTTTCTTTACTCTTTTTTCAATTAGAGCTCAATTGATATGGTTAGTTGCATTGAAAAGCTATGTTCTTCCCATTGGAAATTTTTTCACTCAAACAAGAGAAGAGTATGTAGAGATCAAAAGCAATCTTAAGATGCCAAATGTACTTCAACCATCCAAAACTTGAATTTTAAAAACTTTTTGATTATATCAAAACAAATTACTTCACATGTCATGCCAATTGTAGTTCAACTATACAATAAAAACATTTAACATTTAACATTATATCACATGCCAAATGTAGATTGAAACCATCCAAAACTTAGTTTTAAAAACTTTTTGATTATATCACAACATTACTTCACATGCCATGCCAATTGTAGTTCAACTATCCAATAAAAACATTTAACATTATATCACATGCCAAATGTAGATTGAAACCATCCAAAACTTAAGTTTTAAAAACTTTTTGATTATATATCACAACGTTACTTCACATGCCATGCCAATTATAGTTCAACTATCCAATAAAAACATTTAACATTATATCACATGCCAAATGTAGATTTAAACCATCCAAAAATTAACCTTTAATTTAACAAAAAATTATAGATCACAACATTACTTCACATTCCAAATGTACTTCAACCATCCAGAACTTGAGTTTAAAAAAAAAATTGATTATATCACAACATTACTTCACATGCCATGCCAATTGTAGTTCAACTATCCAATAAAAACATTAAACATTAAACATTATATCACATGCCAAATGTAGATTGAAAACATCCAAAACTTGAGTTTTAAAAACCTTTTGATTATATCAAACATTACTTCACATGTGAAATGTAATTCAACCATACAAAACTTAAGTTTTAAAAACAAAACAAATTATAACACATCATTACATAACATGCCAAATGTAGTTCAAAAGAAAAACATTAATTTATATAGATGACAACATTACTAGTAGTTCAACTATCCAAAACTTAAGTTTTAAAAACCCAACAAATTATATAACAACATTACTTCACGTTCACATGCCAAAAGTACTTCAGCCATCCAAAACTTAACTTTCAAAAACAAAACAAAGTATATTAACACAATAAAATATGTCCAAAAATTGTAGATCTCACAAGTATCAAGTATCAAGTTATATATATATATATATATATATATATATATATATATATGACTGTGCATCTAGATAATATATAAAAAAATAAATTTAAGACTAGAAATCTCAATCAAATCTACAAATCATGTCCATCAAATACAGATGGATGTAGTGTCTTTCATAGAAGAGTCTCAATCCGCGAGCTATCTTGTGAAGCATGGGGAACTTGTACACAATGCACGTACAAGCATTAAAATTTGATGTTTTAAAAATGAGTGAGAATATATAGAACTTCATGTAAAAAACAAAATATAAGAAAAAAATCATGCAATACCTCACGAGGTTCCCTCTCCATTTGTTGCTTGCCTGCTACAACTTCCCCCATGGGAACATCTCCAATAGTAAAATTTACAATATACATGTACAGTTATATATATATATTAAAATTTTCAGATGAAAATGCATGTATTTATAAACTTACTTTCAATAATATTAAAAAAAAAGTTAGACAACTTGTTCAAATGGTTGAAATGGTGTGGATGTTCCTATCTCCGTCGCTAGAGTCCGTGGATTAAAGAAATCTTCTATAGAAACCTAAAATTAAAAATTTTAAAAGTATAAAATAACTCAAGATTAAGATCTCAATTAATAATAAAACTTTTAAACTTCAACTTATAAATTATAACTTAAAAAAAAACATATATATTTAAAAGTGAAAAATTGAATACTTCTGCAGGTGAATTTGGGACATCTCCTAAGAGAGGCTCCAAAAGAAAATCTCCAAAAACCTAAAATTCAAAAAATTTAAAATAACTCAAGATATAGATATATATATCTCAATTTTTAATGGAACTTTTTGAGGTGGAATATATATATAACTTAAACATAAATTTTAAAAGTGAAAAATTGTCCATACTTGTTGTGGATCTGGCACATCTCCTAAGGAAGTAGAAGGTACATCTCCCAAGGAAGAAGAAGGTACCGCCATCCCAAAAACATCGGATGGAATCGGAATCTATTAAAACATTTTATTATTATATATGTACATGTACATGTGTGCACAATTAATTATTTTAAAAATATAACTTAAAAAACATTAACATTTGTCAACGTATCTTGATGGTGAGACCCATCTTCATTGTTTGAACCAGAGGCCCCGAACGTGATATTAAAATTTTCGTCATTCATCATGTGTGACAACTACAAATGGTGTTTTAACATATAATGATACATTTTTGTTAGATTAATGTACATACAAATAAATGTATACATGTACATACACATATATTTATTACAAATTGTACACATGTATGTGTTAAAATAATTGAACCCTAAGGTCATTAACACATACTGTTCCTGTGCCCTCTTCCTCATGAAGAATTAGGTCTTTCCAACCATTGCAACAATTCTTTGCATATATTCTGAGATCTTCAGCACTCATGTTGTCAATCTCTTCATCTGTACAATACACAAAATTGGCATGTGCATTCTCACGAGCTCTTTGTTGATTTGGACAAACATCAACTCCACCCAATCCACTGTGAACATTGTCGATGATGGCATCCCTTGCTTCTCGACTTATTTGAGAAGTCGCTTCCATCTCTGACCACAAAGTTTCAACCCAAAAAAGTCGACTCACCAATGGTGGCTCAGGGCGAGGCAACACCACATCTCGCCTAGCGCCCCTATGGTCACACAATTGACCTTTCACAGGACCAAAAAATTCTGACGGAAGGTCATTGTAATTGGGTTTCATTTCCAAAAAAAATTATGCGTAAAACAATTTTGTAAAATAAACAGGAACCTCGTCATTCCATGGGAGTCTTCCATAGGCCACAAAGTGCCTATCATACAAATAGTGAGCTATATTGGGGTGCTTGAAATATTACACCTTTAGCATCTTTCTTTTTGGCCCTTCCTTGAAATTAAACATTGACTTCGCCATTTCTTTTGTAACTCTTTGTTTTACATCCTCCTATTTATCAGGACCCATTACCATTTCTTTTCTCTTTCTCATGACTTCTACAAATGTATCAGTCGTTAGCCCAAGATTTCTATACACATTTACTAGTTCGCCCAATGAATGTGTAAATATTTCGAGGTTTTGT
This sequence comes from Pinus albicaulis, assembly GCA_034641835.2. Taxonomy (NCBI): domain Eukaryota; kingdom Viridiplantae; phylum Streptophyta; class Pinopsida; order Pinales; family Pinaceae; genus Pinus; species Pinus albicaulis. The sequence continues at coordinate 795,075,248 of CM076577.1, read as the reverse complement.
CGACTCTCAGCAGGTAGAGTCAAAGCCACGAGATCTCTCCGCAATTTTGCATGAAGTTGTTGACACCTTTCTAAGGTGCACTGCACCATGTTTCTTTCCCATTGTATATCAGAAATGTCGGCTGTATAAGTTGTAGTGGGTAGACAACCTTCTTCTTGAATGTAGCGTTCTGCCCTACGTCTATTTTGACCAACATTTGGAGCATTTTCAGCCTCTGCATCAATATATATATAATTTTGTATATTAGAAAAAACACATGTAAACAAATTTTTACAAATTGAATGAAAAAAATATTGAAATTGATGGCAACCTCGACGTGGTTGGCTAGCATCTTCTCCACCCTGAAACAGTTGAGAACCAGAACGACCCTGCTAAGAACCAGCACCACCAGTCATTGATTGGCCTCCAGGGGAATAAATATCACCACCTTCACGCAACCTGCTATCACTTATTGATGGCCCTCTAAGGGGATTTGAACCACCACCAACATCTCGAGAGGAGAGAGAAGCTTCATAAACAAATACAAATTTATAATCAATTGAAAAATACACGCATACATATAAATACATGTACATATTCATTGATTAAATTGTGTTCAAACCATACCACAACTAGGTAAACCATGGGCATGCTCCATGGATGGAGTAGAGACCCTTCTCTTCTTATTAACTCCTAAAAAATAAAAAATAAAACTTATTAACAATTAATTTAACTCACATAGTTGATAAAAAATCAATTCCATATGTACACTATGGAGATTTAAGATTATATTTAAATACCATGAACAACTCTCGATCCCTAATCCCCCCCTCTCGTAGAGATATGGGATTCTGTTGATCTTCGTCATTCATCCTCCATGATATACATATCTACGGTGGACATTTACAATTATTTTTTTAAATAACTATTTTAAAATAAATTCAAAATAAATTTCAGAAAATTAATGTAATTTAGTGTAAGAAAATTATGTAAAACACAACTTTCAAAGCACTAATTGATGTGTGAAACTCAATTTAAGCAAAAAAAGTTATAAAAATTATAAGTTCACCAAATTTTGTTTTACATGGTGGGAGCACACTTGGTATAAAATTGAAAAAAACACATTGTCATTAAAAAAGAAGTGAAACTCCATTTAAACAAACTCCATTTAAACAAAAAAATTTTGAAGTCCCCGCATTTTAATTTCAAAGAAATGTGAAGTTCGCCACTTGTTGCAAATGTGAAGTTCACCAAGTTGTGCTTTGCATGGTGTGGTGGGAACACACTTGGTATATAATTGAAAAAATCACATGGTAAATAAAAAAGACGCATTTATAAGTACACAACACACACATATCCAAGATATGTTACAATGTCGATCAATAAATTTTGAAGGAGAGCATCTCAACACTAATTCATCTTTGAGAGATGAACCTTGAATTTTTTAAGAAGAGTTTCTTAAAACTAATTCATCTTTGAAAGATGAATCTTGAATTTTTGAAGAAGAGTGTCTCAAAACTAATTCATCTTCGAGAGATGAATCTTGCATTGGCATTGCCCCGTATAATTCTAATTCATCTATTAATTCCGTTGTGAAACCAGCTCCAAAAAGAGAAGAAAAGAGATATCAATGCCTTAGAAATAAGCCACTTCGAGGGGGAAACCTCCAATACATTACATGAATGAACAATTCTTGGATGATACAATTTACAAAACCTCCTTTCTATATATAGGAGTCCATGGGGCCATAATGTAATCCTAGTGGGCCACAATGTAATCCTAGCCGACCTAACAATAATAATTTAATGGCACAATAATAACAAAATGGGGGTTACAAGGGTACAATAATAACAATAAGGGGGTTACACTAATAACAATAAGGGACTATACTAGTAATATATGGACCTAACATGCCCCTCTCCTCCAAAAAAGTGTTGTCCTCAATGCTTGAGTAGCTCTGGGTGCTTCTGTATAAACTTCTCATCCTCCCATGTAGAATCTTCGGTGGGTAAGTTCTTCCACTTGATGAGATACTCTGAAATTGATCGATTCCGTAGCTGTCGAGTTCTTGTTTCGCTTCAGGTTCCAATATGATTTTTCCTTCCTCATCAAGTTCTGGCAATATTGTTTGAACTGGAAGATTTTCACCTATAACCTTCTTTAAGCATGAAACATGGAAAACTGGATGCACTCGTGAAGAAGCAGAAAGCTCCAATTTGTATGCCATAGTACCAATATTTTGCAACACCTTGTAAGGACCATAGTACTTTGGCGATAATTTATTATCCTTCTTAGCTTGCTTGAGGGACATTTGTTTGTATGGTTGTGGCCGTAAAAATACCCAGTCTCCTACATCAAAACTTCTCTCACTGCGATGTTGATCTGCCTATTGTTTCATTCGATTTTGTGCCAAATTCAAGTTGTCCTTTAAGAGTTGGAGAACTTCTTGTTGATGCTCGATGTGATCTTCCACTGCTTGAACCTTCGAATTTTCTCTTAAAGATGATGTGATGGATGGTGGATGATATCCATAAAGTGCCATAAATGGGGTCATTTTTGCTGCGGTATGGAAGGAAGTGTTATACCACCATTCAGCGAGAGGTAACCACTTGACCCATTGTGTTTGTTTATCAGATACAAAACAACGAAGATATCCTTACAAACATTTATTTACTATCTCAGTTTGACCATCAGATTGAGGATGATAAGATGAGCTATGAGCTAATTGAGTACCCAAACAAGAAAATAACTCTGTCCAAAAATTTCCAGTAAAAATGGGATCTCTGTCGCTCACAATAACCCTTGGGTTTCCATGTAGCTTTTGAATTGTGTCCATAAATGTAGTAGCAATTGTACTTTCCTTAAATGGATGAGATAATTCACAAAAGTGTGCATACTTGGTAAGTCTATCAACTACCACCATGATGACACTCTTTCCTTCGGACTTAGGTAAACCTGTGATAAAATCCATTCAAATCTCCTCCCAACGTTGACTTGGAATGGATAAAGGTTGTAGAATACCTGGGGTCTTAATTTTCTCAACTTTATTCTGCTGGCAAACCAAACATTCTGCTACAAAATTTTGAATATTAGATTTAAAGCCATCCCAAAAAAATTCTTTCTTCACCCTGTGGTAAGTTTTTAAAAATCCTGAGTGTCCTCCTAAAGGGGAAGTGTGCAATTCCAAAAGAATCCTTTGTTTTAGTTGGGAATTATTACAAAGATATATGTGATATTTGTACCATAAGGAATCATTTTTCCAACTAAATGTATCAGATGTACTAGGATCTTGCTGCAACTTTTGAATGAGTTTCCACACTTCTTCATCCTTCTTCCATTCATCTCTTGCTTCGGTTATCCAATATGGTTGGATAATATAAATGGCACAAAGCAATGCTTCCACCTCTTCATTATTTCTTGAGAGTGTATCTGCAACAACACTTAGCTTCCCTTTTTTGTATATTATTTCAAAGTCATAACCCAACATCTTTGTGACCCATTTTTTCTGCTCTTCTAAAGATAGTCTTTGTTCCAAAAAGTGTTTAAGACTATCATGATCAGTTTTTACCTTGAAGTGTCTTCCCATTAGGTAAGTTCTCCATTTCTTTAGTGCATGCAGTATTGCTAACATTTCCTTCTCATAAATAGGTTTCTGTAAATACTTTCCTTTGATTGGACGACTTTCAAAAGCAGCGGTTCTTCCTTCTTGCATTAAAAAAGCACCAATTCCATTTCCTGAGGCATCACATTCCACAATAAAGGTTTTTGTGAAGTCTGGAGTAGCTAAGACTGGTGCTAGGCACATTCCCTCTTTAAGATGTTCAAAGGCCTTAGTTGCTTCAAGATTCCATGAAAATGCATCTTTCTTCAATAATGTTGTTAGAGGTGCTGCTATTCTCCCATAATTCTTAACAAACTTTTGATAATACCCTGTTAACCCGAGAAATCCTCGCAACTGCTTTATGGTTGTGGGGACTTTCCATTCCTTAATGGCTTTAATTTTTTTAGGGTCTACCTTAACACCCTCATGAGATACAATATGACCCAGATATTCCACCTCTTGTACTCCAAAGAAAAATTTGGATGCTTTTACATATAATTGTTTGTCCTGCAATAGTTTGAGCACCATCTCAACATGTTGAACATGATCCTTCCAAGACCTACTATAGATTAGTATATCATCAAAAAATACTAGCACAAATTTTCTAAGGAAGGGTTTGAAAATGGAATTCATCAACCCTTGAAATGTAGAAGGTGCATTGGTAAGGCCAAAAGGCATGTCCAAAAATTCATAATGACCCTCATGAGTTCGAAATGCTATTTTTGGAATATCTTTAGTCTTAATTCTAATTTGATGATACCTTGAACGAAGATCCAATTTGGTAAAATAAATTTCTCCATGTAATTCATCCAATAATTCATCAATCACAGGAATGGGAAATTTATCTTTAATGGTGAGCTTATTGAGCTCCCTATAATCCGGACACATGCACCATGATCCATCCTTCTTGTGTACCAATACTACAGGAGCAGAGAAAGAACTTTGACTAGGTTGAATTATACCCACCTCTAACATTTTTGCAATCATACGTTCAATTTCGCTCTTTTGGACATAAGGATATCTATAAGGCCTGATGTTTGGAGGAACACTTCCTGGAATCAAATGAATAGCATGATCATGATCATGAATAGGTGGGAGTCCTTTTGGAGTTTCAAAAACCTTGGAATGATTGTCCAAGACTTTTTGGAGATCTGCAAAAATAGATGATTTTGATGTTGGAACTTCTAGTGAGCGTAATTGTGCAATTATGCCTCGTTGTTCTTTCTTTAGAAGCTTTGTCATGACGTTAGACCTTATTATCTTTCCCAGCTTCCCTGCAATACCCTATAATTCGACTTCCTTTCCTTCTAAAAAAAAATTCAAGAAAAGTTCTTGAAAATTAAAAGCTACCGTCCCCAAAGATTGTAACCATTGTACTCCTAGTACAACATCAACACCTCCCATAGGAATGGAAAGCATTGGACTATTCAATACATATTCCCCCATGGTTAGCTTGATATTATGGCATTTTCTAGAGAAATTTATAGTCCCTCCATTTGCAACCATCACTTGACGTTCTCGTGCTTGGTATAGGAAACAATTCAATTCCTTGGCTACCTTACAATGAATAAAATTATGGGTACTACCTGAATCAATCAACACTATTAACTTTTTCTTCTTGATATGTCCTTCTATCTTGAGAGTTTGAGGAGTGGTAATTCCTGCCAATGCATTACACAATATGGTCGGACTCATTTCTTCCTCTTCTTGGGTTGGTTCTTGGTGTATATCCTCTTCTTGTTCATTTTCTTCTTCCTCTTCACAATCTATGTAAAATAATTTCTTCTCAGCACACTTATGACCTTTAGTGTATTTTCTATCACAACTGTAGCAAAGCCCTTTTGCTCTTTTTTCTTCCAATTTTTATGGTGTCAACCTTGTAGGTTGTGGAAATCTAGGAGTAGCAACACTTCCCTCTTTATAGAAGTGAGTGGTAGGCTTCCTTGTCGCCATAATTTTACATTCAATTTTCTTGCCAACCTGAATGCCTTCTCCAATGAATCAGGTTCCAAAACGCGAACTTCATGTTGGATGTTATCCTTTAAAGTGCCTAGGAAGAGATCAATCCTGTGTTCTTCTGTAAGATCAGTTACCCTTATATTCAATTTTTGGAAGTCCTCAATGTGCTGCCCCACTAAACCCTTTTGTTTGAGATTTATCAATTGGGTAAAGAAGGTGTTGCTCTTTGTATCCTCATAATGTACTATCATTTCCTCCGTAAAAATTGACCAAGTGACAATTTTTTTACGGGAGCAAAGCCATCGATACCATACAAATGTATTTTGTTCTAAATGTAAAGTTGCAATGCGTAACTTTTGTGTGTTTTTCACATTATGGAGATCAAAATATTGCTCCATCTGTAGTATCCATGTTACAGGATCCTTTCCATCAAACTTCCTCATATCCATTTTTGGAATATGGTGGTTCTTCCCGCCAACATTAGATTTTATGAAATCACAATTAACATTTATTTTGTTCTCATCATGAGTTTCCTCTACTATATTTTCACCATTAGGAAACATTTTTTGTATCAACTTTGTCAAACCTTCCATGTTTGCTTTTATATCATTCTTCATGTTTTCCATTTTCTCTTCCATGTCATCCATCTTAGATTCCATGCCAGCTTCCATGCCATCTATCTTAGATTCCATGCCATCTATCTTAGATTCCATGAAATTCTTCAAACCATCCATCTTAGATTCCACGCATTTCTTCAAACCATCCATCTTAGTTTCCACACCTTTCTTCAAAACTTCCATGTCATTTTTTGTTGCTCTTTGCGAGAGCGAAATTTGTTGCACTTGCTCTTGTAATTTTGATATGTCATGTTGCCATTCTTTGTCTTCATGAGTCATAGTAGAGATTTCTAAAGGCTTAATGGGTGTTGAATTATTTTTAGGGGCCATTTTAGAATCCAATACTGATATCTATTCTACAATATGCCCTTGGAATCAATTCAACTTGATTCTTTAAACAAGACTTATGCAATTCGGAAAAAAAAAATACACACCTTTTACTTTCTATTGAGGAGCTCGATATTAAAATTGAATTATCTCTATAATTGCGGATCTTCAATATCATAAATTTAGCCCTGTAGTACCCCTCTAAAGCTTCTTTCAAGTGCCACAAGTCTGATCTGATTTGAATTCTTGAAGGAAAAGTTATATCCAATCTCCCACAATGACCCAATTTTGGACTGGTTCAGTAGAGAAAAAATGTACGACTTGCCACATGTCACTGTTTCCTCCTTTGGCTCTAAATTTGATAGACCGAAAACTACAGTCTGTGTACTTGCGGCCAATTTTTACAGCATTCCAATCCGATGCTCAGAGAGAGATCTATGAAGATTTTCCCATGATCACCTCTTTGAGATGAAATTCAGAAGCCTCAAAAATCCCTAACTTCCACAGATCGAATCTCTGAAAATATTGCGAACCAATATCTGCAATTTTGCAACAATGTTCCTCGGGATTGTAGATTTGCACTAAAATAATTTCAGCGTCTGAACCTTTGTAGAAAAAAAATTATTATGAAAATACCATGATGACCTAGTTAGGTTAAATTAAGGAGCCTGTAAAATGACCTAACTTGCACAGATCAAATCTCTGAAAATATTGCGAACCAAGCTCTAAAATTTTGCGACGATGTTGCTTCGTACTCTAAAAATTTCAGATTCTAAACCTTCATAGAAAAAACGTTATAGCGAAAATTCCACGATGACCTGTTTGGAGCAGCAAAACCCTAGAATTTCAAAGCTTTGATACCAAATGTTGTGAAACCAGCTCCAAAAAGAGAAGAAAAGAGATATCAACACCTTAGAAATAAGCCACTTCGAGGGGGAAACCTCCAATACATTACATGAATGAACAATTCTTGGATGATTCAAATTACAAAACCTCCTTTCTATATATAGGAGTCCATGGGACCACAATGTAATCCTAGTGAGGCCAGAATGTAATCCTAGCCGACCTAACAATAATAATTTAAGGGCACAATAATAACAATATGGGGGTTACAAGGGTACATTAATAACAATAAGGGGGTTACACTAACAACAATAAGGGACTATACTATTAATATAGGGACCTAACAAATTCATCTTTGATAGATGAATCCTGAATTTGCATTGCCCACGCAATAGATCAACAGACATCTTATTCACATTTGTACAATGTCTTATACTAAAAAATTGAAATTGGCTAACAATATTTTTTTCTATTCCATGCAGTTCTTTTAGCCTCTCCTTCTTAACTTGGTACACTCCATTCATCGTGTTGCACACAAGTTCAAAATTGGTGAAAACTACAATTCCATTTGATCCATACTCCATCGTTGTTCCCAAGCCTTCTATCAATCCAATATAATATGCCTCGTTGTTTGTTGTTCTTCTTAGTATATTCATTTTCCTTTGGACGACTTTGCTAGTTGCAAGATTGGAAAGCACATATGTAATCATTGTTTTCCCTGGATTGGAATAGCAAGAAACTTCTATGCATAATTTCCATTTTTCAACCATATTTAATGGTTTTCTTATCCCTATAAAAAAAACAAATTCAATAAAAATATATATGAAATTGACATTTATTGCAAATGCATGGGAGAAATGAAAAACTTCTATTTAGATCTATTCCAGAGATTGACTGTAGGGGAATTTACTAGATATGTCACCTTTCATAAAAGATGAGATCCAGAGGCTACCTAGCCCTTTACAGACTCTGCCTATAGAACTTGTAGAAGTTAACACTACCAGTCCCAATCATACCCTATGAAGGGAAAATATCACAATTATATGTTAATGTGCATGTGTTTTACATTGAATATTTTTCATTTTGTTAAGAATCTATTTTCAAAATATTTAAAACTATATACTTGGTTAAAACCTATGTTTTGTATCAAATTAATTTTTGTTTCTAAATACTATACATGTTGAATATAAAAGGTTTTTTCTCTCTCATTGTTTGAGACCATGGACATGAAAAAGAAAAACTTATAATTAGATCTATTCTAGAGATTGAATGTAGGGGCATTTACTCTTAGGTTAAAACCTATGTTTTGTATCAAATCACTTTTGGTTTCAATGGGAAACTTTTATGGCTAATTTGTGTTTTACATGTTGAATATAAAAGGTTTTTTTCTCTGTCATTGTTTGAGACCATGGATATGAAAATGAAAAACTTCTATTTAGATCTATTCTAGAGATATGGCTAATTTTTGTTTTACATACATTGAATATAAAAGGTTTTTTCTCTCATTGTTTGAGACCATGGATATGAAAATGAAAAACTTCTATTTAAAACTATTCCAGAGATTGACTGTAGGGGCATTTACTAAGGTTAAAACCTATGTTTTGCATCAAATCAATTTTGGTTTCAGTGGGAAACCTGTATGGCTAATTTGTGTTTTACATGTTGAATATAAAAGGTTTTTTCTCTCTCTCATTGTTTGAGACCATGAATATGAAAATTAAAAACTTCTATTTAGATCTATTCTAGAGATTGACTATAGGGGCATTTACTGGATATGTCACCTTTCATAAAATATGAGATCCGAAGGCTACCTGGCCCTTTACAGACTTTGCCTATAGAACTTATAGAAGTTAACACTACCTATCCCAACTATAACCTATCAAGGGTGTAGAAGACTCGTGGAATCACTCAAACTACTTTACATAGACATAAGGGTGTATAAGAATGCATAAGAATGCATGTGTTTTACATTGAATATTTTTCATTTTCTTAAGAATCTGTTTTCAAAAAAATTAACTATATACTTGGTTAAAACCTTTATGTTTTGTATCAAATTACTTTTTGTCTCTAAATACTATGTTTTTTACATTGAATATTTTTCATTTTATTAAAAATCTATTTGAAACAATTAAACTATATAAGGTTAAAACCTATGTTTTGTATCAAACCACTTTTGGTTTCAATGGGAAATTTTTATAGCTAATTTGTGTTTTACATTTTGAATATAAATTTTTTTTTCTCTCACATTGTTTGAGACCATGGATATGAAAATGAAAAACTTCTATTTAGATCTATTCTAGAGATATGGCTAATTTGTGTTTTACATGTTGAATATAAAAGGTTTTTTCTCTCTCTCATTATTTGAGACCATGGATATGAAAATGAAAAACTTCTATTTAGATCTATTCCAGAGATTGACTGTAGGGAAATTTACTCTTAGGTTAAAACCTATGTTTTGTATCAAATAACTTTTGGTTTCAATGGGAAACTTTTATGGCTAATTTGTGTTTTACATGTTGAATATAAAAGGTTTTTTCTCTCTCATTGTTTGAGACCATGGATATGAAAATGAAAAAATTCTATTTAGATCTATTCCGGAGATTGACTGTAGGGGCATTTACTAGATATGTCACCTTTCATAAAAGATGAGATCCAAAGGCTACCCGGCCCTTTACAAACTCTGCCTATAGAACTATCAAATCACTTTTAGTTGCAATGGTTTGTTTATTGGCTAATGTGTTTTTATCAAATCACTTTTGGTTTGAGTATATTCTGGAATCTTCTGTGTATGCGGATTATATTATATGTTTACAATCAGGCTTGACACTTCAACTAATGTCCTCCTTTCGTTGCTGACCCAATCCAACACTTGCTGGTTGATTGTTGATTGATCAAACACCTTGTTGTACCAAAGCCATCCCTCGATGCTTAGAAAGCTAACTGATGGCCTCCCCACTGAGAATCATGTTCCTACTTTGCACACATATGCATTGGATGCGAGCTTCTCCTTGAAAACAACTTTTCCAAGTTAAGCCCATTTGAGTGAACTACAAAAATGAGTTCCAATATAAGTAATAACAATAGAAGAAATTACCATTATTTTTTACCTCCACAGTTACAAATTCCACATCTGGAACAATGCATTCCCCATCTCTTTCGCTTATTGGCTTCAACACATCAAATATTCTACAATGGTTATTGTTTTGGTTGCAATTGTTTTTGGCATATTTTCCCTCTTTCCACTTATTGATGTCATCATCCTCTAGTATTGACATTTTTCTCAAGCCATGATTTGAGAATGAAGGCTAATCATGAGCCCCTCACTCAAGAGTGGACCTTCCAAAATCCTAAGACATATTGTCACCAGAAAAACCATTAACTTGAAAAACACATCATGCAAGAAACACAACTTGATGACCTCTTCCTTTTTCTCCTTCAAAGATACAAATGTCACATCTTGTGAACATCTCCATGCATTCTTACATATTGGTGTACAAACCCATCGACAAAACACAAGTCGAAAAAACATGCCTCTTCAAACAACTGACTCTCAAGTCAAAAAAAATCATGTACAACAACTTGACGATTCTTCTCCCAAAACAACACGAATTTCACATCTCATGAAACAATTCGTAAACATATCATTTTTATATTTGGAGACAAAATCAACTCTTCCAAGTCAATATGACATGCACGTAACACACAACTGACCAACACAAGTCGACACTCATGCATGTACAAATGTTCAACACTCTCAAGTTGACAACATACATGTTAATCAAGAAATCAACCAACACAAGTCAATCACTCATGCATGTTCAAGCACAATGAAACTATCAAAAACTCCACTGTTCACATACATAAACTCTCATGCATGTATACAATGCTCAAATATCTCGCAAGTAAAATAAAAAATACAAGAATCTGATTAGTATGTACGAGTACTTAAGAGCTAAAATGACAAAATTTTGCTTCAAAAAAGTGAATCAACATACTCTACTTTCAAACACCTTCCTAGCGTAAACATGAAACATGCATTCTAGAGAAAAATAAATGCATTGACATGTAAATTGAAACTACAAATTTCTTTCTTTTCTGCATCTAAGTGAGTCAACATAACTCCACTTTTCCAACATTTTTCTTCGTGCAATATGCATCATACTTTCAAGAGAAAATAAAGGCATTCAATTGGCAAAGAAATGCATCAAAAGAAATGCAAGGAATTAATTGGTTAATAAATCTAATGATCTCTTTCCAAACCACTTCAAAGGTGCTTCTTTCAACTACACTTCATCACATGAATCATCCTAACTCACATCAATTATGGAATCCTCTTTTCCATTCTGGTCAAAATCTCACCCTCCACCTTCTTCAAATTTCATGGATGACCTGTTGGATACAAATTTCAACACTTGTCTACAAGATGACCCTACTTATGGAAATGAGTGAAAAATAATTGCATCTTCTTTTCAACATGGTTTTCATTGTCTATTGGACCTTTGGCTTTCTGTCTTCTTTTTTCTAAAAGTTTCCTATGTACGGCTATCTTATTTCAACACCTCGAAACGGTATGGTTATTCAAACCACAAAAGGAACATGTAAATTTTCTCCAAATCTTATGTAAATATTTTCCAAGTTTATCATAGTTAAAAGAAGCTTGATTAAAGGAAAATTTATACCCTGCAGATTCACCTTTATCGCCTTCTTGAGGAGGTGAATTTGATGAGGTAGTGGCTTTCTTTGGAATACCAACAATGGCTTCAATGGCTTTAGAGCTTTCAAAATCCTCTTGTTTTCCATTCCCATTATTTTCATGCTTATGATCATATTATTGCAAAGTGGGTGTAAAACTTTTGCATTCCTTATGAACACAAACTTCATAATATTGAGGTAGTGAACATGTAATGGAAGTATTTATTTCAACACCTTCATGTGCCTCCTTGTCTTTGGAGCATTCTCCATCATGTTGTCCATAACCAAGACCCAAAAACCTAGGCCTTTCCTCAACTATGTCTTGTGCATGTTTTCCTAACGCTTTACCTTCATAGCCCATTTTTTTTTAACAATTTGGACCCTATTCCTCTAGTGTGTATTTAAATACCACCTACACATTCATTTTGAGGGGAAATATAAGATAAACGTGATTTTCATACCTCATTTTCATGCACATACTTGGCTAGGGTTTCATTTGCAATATGGAGTTGAATCTCCATCTCATGCATCTTTTCAAGAAGTTCTTGCTTCTCCTCCTTCATGGCCATCAACTACTCTTGAAGTATAGTGCTCTCCTTCCTATCTTCAACCATATCTTGCACCATATCTCTCATGATGAAGAGATTCTGCAACATCTATTCATCAAAGAGTCTTGCTAATGAATATTGATTATAAACATCACTTAATGAAGCTACCATCACACTTGTAATTCATAAAAATATTCTTCATTGTGATTTGAGAGGTGGGTCCTCAATCTTGACCTTCTCCTCTCTTTAGCTTACACAAATAAACTTGCACACAGTTAAATTCTCCTTGCACAAATACAAAACCAATAGCTAATTTTCTAGCTAACCTTGGAAAACCCTGAGATACACTTAGGCTAAAATGATCTAAGATGCGCTCTCATACCAACTTGATCTGAATATGGACAAACTAGTTTTTATGTGTTAGCTTCCTCATCAGTATAAAATAAAAGTGTGTTTAAGGATCGTCTCAAATAACAAGTTATGAGAGGTTTTATGTGTCAAATTTGTGTGTATTTTATGAAAAATTCATGATGTAAATTATCTTTTTAAAAACACATCTACAAAAAGTAAATTGTAGAGAAATAATACACATCAAACACATTACACAAATCTGATAAAGGAGTACACCCCTCCTGGGCTACATCTCCTTGGACCTATTTCAATGGCTTGGCCCTCTTTGGATTAATGGTCAATTCTCATATTACATGCACGTATAGTGCTCCAATGGATTCTCTACCTACTCCAATGGATTTAGAAGACCCAAAAACCCTATTTAGCCTCTTCTAGCTCTTCAAATGGTTTTTAAGTGAAGTAGACATGGCCTCCTATCCTCGTGCCCCTGGCATATTTAATATTAAAAGTGGAAAAATCACTTCCAAAAGTGCTCCTCTGCCTCTGAAACATACATCAAACTACTCAGAGAATCCAAATTTGCTAGGATAGACTCTTTCTAAGACTAATTTGGTCGAAAAATGCTCAAGTTATGGCTTCTTCAGTTTCTCCTAGGAAAAATCCTCTAAATCTGGAGCAACTCCAGTTAACTCTGACAAATTTGGAGTTCCCACTGAAATTGGTGGACTCCCCCAAATCAATTTGCATGGATAAGTGTGATTAGTTGAGAGTTAAGCAGGGTTTAACTAATAGTTTAGCGCGGTAATGGTGTGTTTAGCATAATCTGCATTAAGAATGGATTAGCGCATATAAAACGTTATTAAGGGTTAAATAACCTGTGTTTAATGGTTAACTTTGCATTTATGGTTTGGAGATCCCACCATTGGTTATATTCCATGGTTTTGTGCATTAGGGCTGGCCCTCATTTCCTTCTGCCATAACATTATTTTGAATACAAATAAAATGTGAATTCTATCTATGGTAAGAACCATGTGATAGCTGACTTGATATGTCGTGTTGTTTGTATGGGGGAGGTCGCAAGGTCGAGCCTGACCTCTTCCAGTCTACCATATAACATTTTTATTCGATCATACATATGATTTCAACCAACCAACTTTACAATTAAATTCGACCTTGGGGGCATGTGGCAACCTCTGGGCTAGCCACTTGTCACAACCTAATTGGTCCTCCAAAATCTAATCAAAATTTGACATGTAGCTTAGAAATTCAATCCATCCAGATGTTGACAAGTGTCAACACACCATTGGCTGGAGGAAGACCAACTTTTGACAAAAAATTTGACCCGTTTGACACTGTTTGACTTTTTTTGAAAATTTGTTGTTTGGTCAAGCGAACAACAGGCTCTAACTTTCACATAGGGAGTCAGTTTTCGATGAAATGAAGTGCGCCAGAATCAAGAAGATGTGACCTATGCATTCATTCAAGTTTTGTGTGAATATGAGCACTTTATTTTTTTAGAAATATTTTGCCCCAAATTCAGTTTATGATCAATATTTCATCTTAATGTCATCCAATTCTATAGACAAGATGAAGGAAAATCTCAATATAAAATTAGAAAGGAACATCACCTACATGTACATAATCTGAAAACATTGTTCAAGTTCAATCCATATGCGCATGTGGTGGATAATGTGGTTCTTATTGATCCAAATAAGGTTCCCAACAAAAAGGTATTTGATAGGACACAATGTTTTGAATATAAATTTTATGTAATTGGAGGGAACCATTTAACAAAGGCTAGAGAATATTGATTGAGGAATATCCCAATAAATCTCTTTTTGAAATAGTGAAATGCATCGTTTATATTGGTTTAACATAAACATAAGAAAATTTATTGGAATGGGATCATATTGCAGATAATGAGCACATAATTTCTATGGCTTCCATCCAAAGGGTCACATTTATTGATAATGAATTTGTAGAAAAATGTGGTGGAGGTAAGACAAAAGTTAGTCTAAGATTTTAGAAGGAATGTTTAATGGAAAAAATTTATCAAATTAAGGATAAAATCAATTCAAAATGTGGTAGAGTAAATTAACATATATTTAGAGGCATGGATAACATTTTTTAGTTGCCATTTAGAATTGGGGAAATATTTGAATTTATTGATGAGATTTTTGAGCAATGGGAGAATATTTCCATAAAAAAATAGAAGGTTAAAAGGTATAAACCCATAATATGTGCCAACACTAAGATAGGTCCTGAAAGGAAGAAACTTCTAGTTGATATGACTATCACACCTTGGAGAACAATTCAAGGAGTGAATGATGAGAAACTATTCAAATCAATACTATGTCATGTCAGGACAGGTTAATTATCAATGGATGAAATGTGTGCAGAATTTCAAAAGTACAACTGTAAAATTATTTTTATTTTTTCTTTTATTATAATTATATTTTAAATGTAATGTATTTTTGTTGGTATAATTTTTTATACATCTCACTTTAATAACAATTTTCACCTTATTTATGCATTCAAAATATTTATATGAAAATACAAGAACACATGGTTAAAATGATGAACGAAGATAGTTGGGATGATGTTGTGCGCAACTGCCGAGAATCAAGTTCGACATAAACACTTAAATATTTTTATCTTGAATTTGATAAGGTATGTTCATTTATGCATTAATATTATTCACATGTAAATTATTTTTATTTTATTACTTATACATATATATCTTTTATGTCACTAAATATGTCGAAGAAGGATGAAAATGGAGTACTTAATATTTTCAAAATATTTATTAAAAAAATTAAGTTGGAAAGGATGAGAAAGCAACATCTTAGGAATGTTAAACTTGATCCTACTCTTACTCATTTCATTTGGAATGATCTCTACACTATCCAATATCAAATAATAACAGGTGATTATGAATACATTGCAAAACTCATACCTAAAAGGGAATATGGCCTAGCTATTGCAGATATTCCTCATGGTTTCAATTTCCCACACATTGAATATCATAGTGAACCTTATACTTATCAAGATTTTAGTAAAGCAGTTACAAGATCTCAAGAAGTCACAACATCACCACTTTGGAGATTTTTTACATTTCATTCAAACACACAATTTGAAATGTTATTAACAACCTTTAAGGGAAAATAAAACTAAAGGATGTAGCTTACATGGGAAGACATTGAAATTTTATGTTTGATTAATGTTAAAAAAAAAAAATTATGTTAATTGAACTTTTACTATGTCATATTACAGGGAGAAGTCAAATCTTGTTTCTTCCTAAGATCATCCTATTATAAATGATTGTGAGTTCATCAATTTTAAATGTTGGACATACGATGATAGCTATAAGTCTATTGTTATTAATCGAGTAGATGGGAAGAGTCATAGTGAAGTACTGTTTCATGATTTTTTCGTAGGAAAAATAACATATGAGAATAAATATGTAAAATGAGAGAGTTAAAATTTATCAAAAATCGCAAGCATTGATCAACTATATTATAGATTTATGTTCAAATCAAGGAGATTGGGTTTTGGATTTATTCTCAGGTTTAGGTAAGTTTTATTATATAAAATTGAATTTTAATATTTTAGTTTTAGTATTTATGTGTTTATACTAATTTTGTTAATTATTTCTTGTGTGCTTGATGATTAGGTACAACACTAGCATGTTGCCTACAAAAAGGAAGAAATTGCATTGCCATTGAAAAAGACTCACTACAATGTAATTTTGCTCAACAAATAATTAATTATCTTCAATTTATTGTAGATACAATGCAAGGAGTTGGTTTGAGGAAAGGGGATCTCAATGAATCACGTGTCGGAAAAAAGGAAAACAAACCTCAACCATCGTGCTATGGAATGACTGGAAAATGACACTTTGGAAGATTTGCAGACATCAAAGATCCATTAGAAGAGGAAACTGACTAAGTTGAAGCATTAATGTTGTGGAAGAAGACATTAATGAAGGTCTAGAAGATGTTTAACATGGATTAGTTGATATTATTGATTAAATTTAAGTTATTATTGCAAATAAAGCTCAATTTATAGAGTTATTCATCAGTTTTACTTGTAATGTTTAGAATTTGAAATTTTATGAGAAGAAACAGTAATTTTTTCAAAAAAACTATGATTGCTATTAATTTTTGACATACAATTCATAAAAATAAAATTTTAAAGATTTTTTGTTAATATTTTCCCATAAAAATCGTTTATTTAAATGTTATTTTTAACAAAAAGTCTCCAAATCTGTATTTTTTCATTGTATTTATATTAAAAATGTGTATTTTTTTCCATACGTTTAAAAATATTGGGTTTTCAATGAAAAATATTTGACGTGCATTGAAATATTAATTAACAATACATAAACATATAGAAAATCCTAACTTTAAAATATTGACCCTTTTATTATTTTTCAACTATGCGAAAAAATGAAGATTTCATTACAAAAAAAACTGAAAAGAATAAATAAAAAATCACAAATACATAAATACAGTTAAAAATAAATAGCTTAGGGAATAATAGGACATTAGAAAATGTAAAGTGTCAAAAATCAGCACTCTAAAAAAGACGGGTTGATTTTTCATTACCACTTCTCAAAATCGACATGAAAATCAATGACATTCAAAAAAAATTGTTCATAAGAAAACTTAAAGTGCCAAAAATATGCTAAAAAAAAGGTTATTCTCAATAACCACTTTTCAAAGTGCTTTTTTTGCTACATCAAAAAATGGGGTAATCGTTAACTTTCTCATTTGATCGGTAACTATGTTTATAGCAGAAATTTTCATGAAAAAATAAATTAGATTTCATGGAATAAAGAAAACTATTATATATGATAGAGATGCAAAATTTTCCTCCAATTTTTGGAAATAATTTTTTGTAGGAATGGGTACACAATTGAATTTAAACACTGCTTACCATCATCAAATTGATTGAGAGACTGAAAGAAATAATCAGATTCTTGAAGATATGTTTTACATGTATGTGATGGATCAACCCACTAAGTGGGAAGATTATATGCATCCTATTGAGTTTTCTTCGAACAAAATTTACTTGGAATCTCTTAAATTGACTCCCTTTGAATTCCCTTAAGGATTAAAATTTCACACTCCATTGAGTTGGAGTCAACCATAAGACATACTAGTTTTGGGACCTGATATTTTGTAGCATATGGAGAAGATTGTAAAAAATTTAAAAAGGTACCTAAAGGAAGCTATAGACAAACAAAAAATCTATGTACGTTAAATTCAAACCCATGAAAAGCACATTGAAACTGGGAAGTTGTGCTAAGTTACCACCTAGGTTTTGTGGACCATTTGAAATAATAGCTAGAGTAGGACAAGAAAACTACCAACTAGCACTACCAGCCCACATAAAATTACACAATATATTTAATGTATCACTTTAAGAAAATATTTTCATAAAATGACTCATATTATCGACTGTAATGTGGTATAGTTCAAACCAGAAGGTGAGTTTAGGTCGAGGCTCTGCAAATTTTAGATAGAAGATAAATTTTACTTTCAAATCTTGCCATCACCCACATTAAAGTGAAATTTAAGTACTTTAACCCCGAGGAGGATATGATACCCATGGTTAAATCACTATTACAAAATTTATTATTTTATATTATACTTATAAGATTGACTAGACATGTTGGCTATGTGGTGAAGTCTTAAGTTGATTGGTTTATGTAAATAAAAGTTATAATAAATAAATGTTTTCTTTCTCTCACGATGATATGGGAGATAACATGTGAGTATTTTTGGGTTCTCATTGTATAATAATTTGTTGAGTGTTTAATTACATATGGTGGACGTAAAAGATGAAAGTGACAAAAGTCACAGTTGGAACCTTTGCAAATTCTCCCAAAATTCCGAGGAGAAAGATTGTCATTGGGAAATAATACCATTAGAGAGAAATGTTATGTTGGTTAGAAAAGGTAAGCTTATATAGAGAGAAATTCTAAGTTGGGTTAAAATATAAGAATACACATATCTAGAGAGAAAGATATTAGTTTTCCTATTTAAAAAAAAACATGGTAAATAAAAAAAAGTGGGTAGACTTTAAAATGAGGACACCGATAAGAAAAATATACTGGGAAGATAGCAATATGTAACACTAAGTGAAAACCATTGAGTACTATTGGGAATAAAAGGAGGAAGGAAGGATCCTAAGCTCATGGGGGTTATATGGAATGAAATTCATTGGTAGTGAGGAACATGCCCTTTCCCATAACATTTCCAAGGGAGTCTATGTAATCAGATAAGTAAATGGTTGTGGTTATAGGAATAATTGTATGCTATTTTTTAAGAGAATTTTTTTACTTTAGGAAGAATATTTACTATAAAATTATACATGAACTAATTAATTAGTTTAACTTACAGTTCCAATAGTACAAGAAAGTAGTATTATAATAGTGATTAGTTATGAGAATGTTATTTCTAAATTATGACATCATACTTTAACTAATGTTATTGCATGCAGGTTATGAGAAAGGCAGAACCCCAAAAAGCATGTAAAAATAACTGTAGAAATAGGTGGATAAATTTTGGATATGATGTTAAAGCGAAGTAATAAATAAAAATAAATTTCCTACATGGTAAAGGAATGCATGATGTATGGAAAGATAATCTAGATAGATATGTTGTATTTTCACCTAATATTAAAAGGGTTAGGAAATATGGAACAAAAATTAGATAGGATTTGTAAATGCATGTAATATGTGTTTTAGGTGAAGGAAATCACTCAAACTCGCATTGATGAATTTAATTTTTTACTTATACGTTTTTAAGAAAATAAATCACAGTAACCATAATATTAAAAGATGGTAATTTATTATATTACTAAGGTCTGGTTACATAGGTCCTACGCTCGACATGGATGGATAATTGTCTAGTTAAAATAAAATTATCCCTACACTAGAACACAAGTTGATTGGGCAAGTGGACAAAAATTATAATTGTGGAAATAATGGTGAAATAAAATTATATTAGTGCAAGCACATAGTGTTTCAATCTTCTACCTTACAAAAATGTAGTGAGATTCTTAAGTAAAAATGTAATATATAAGACGATTGGGGTATCAAATATCGATCCAACCATTACGTCAAATAAAATTTAATTATATGAAACATTTATAGAGAACAATAAAGACGATATGAAATTTTAAAAATACATTTATGATGTATCGTTATGACTCCTACTATAAGTGTAGAATCTCACTACATTGTCATCAAACCCTGGAATGGATACATTTATAATTATTATAATTTAAGGGGTTGGAATATATTTATAGTTATTAGACTTTGTAGGGGATGGAAACCCCAACTAATTATTATTACAAGTAGTGTAATTCAAGAACACCAAAGGCTCATGTACATGTACAAGCATAGAATAAATAACAAAAATAACTTGGATAAATAAACCACCTCAAGAGTTATGATGGGTAATTAGTATTACTTTAAACTATATAGGATGAGCATAAAATGACATAGATAATAAATATATCCTTCTAACCCTATTAACCATGAAAAAATATAAATAGGAAAATGACATAGATACATAACCATTTCTAAACCATATATGTTGTTAGTGAGCATTGACTAGAAATAGAACTCAATAATTCTATTAATCCAAATTCAAGTTACAGATAGTATGCCTATAATGTTGGGTATTAAACCTGGCCTAAAAACATTGTACACATATACAAAACTGATAGGGAACAAAGTATAAAAACTATAATATTCTCTGTGGTTGAACCTAATCCAACAATTTATGTACTCAAGACATAGTGTTAGTATGAATCTTAATTCCGAGTGTACGAAAAAAGACCACTTTAGATGTGCATAACAAACAGCCCTAATAGCAGAAATGATTGCTAATATTTTCAGATCTGCAGTTAGGTGATCAAGATAAATGCTGCAAAAATCTAGATCTGTACATTAGAAGACATTAAACAGTAGAAAAACAAGATTTAATCCATGCATCCAATAGACAAGATAAGAATATATCAAATGAATTTTGTATTAATGGCATCTGGGAGGAAAACACAAGAGGGTGTTCCCGGTTCTCCTCAATGGGATGGGTTCTTGTAAGTCCTCAGAACTTTAGATTTAGAATTCCTCTCTCTTGATGGTGTAGAAAACCCAGAAAAAAAATGGAAAAGTATGGCTATGATGGTGGACCAATAGCCAGACCAAGAGTTGAGATCCAGAGTGATCTTTAGGCAACAAAAGGTGACAAATGAATGGGAAAACCCTTCTATTTATAACAAAATATTGAGTTAGTCTAGATAATGGTGCATAATTAAAATATTATTAACCAAATCAAGATCCAACTTTTATGGAATATTTTATTATATTTGTTGGAGGGAAAAGTAATTTGACTTGAGTCAAATCCCCTTATTTGTAAATAATAAATAAATAAATGATTTATTTATCATTTTAAGGATGTGATTAAGTAATAATAAATAAATAAATGATTTATTTGTCATTTTAAGGATATGGTTGAGTAATAATCAGATAAATAATGATTTATTTAATTATTTAAGGGAGATTTAGTCATATTTAACAAAGAATATTACTTAAGTAATGTTTAAATAATTATTCTTAGAAAATAATAAGATAAATAATGATTTATCTAATTAATTTCCTTATTTTGGGTTAAATATAACTAGGAATATTAATTAAACTATTGTTTAACTAATTATTCCTTGAGGAAAATCAAACAAATATGGATTTATTTAGTGTTTTCCCATGGGGTTTCCTGTTTAAACCATAAACAACTTAATAAAGGTGGTTTTACTAAGTTATTTTCATAGTGAATGCAATTATACTTGGGGTAAAATTGGTCTTACATGGTGTACTTGGGTCCATCTAATACCAATGGGTTAGATGACTAAAAAATGGTGTAACAGATTGCCCCCCAGCATGTGACCATTAGGAGCTAATCGTATGACCGAAGTACGTTGTAAGAACTCAATCACTAGACATAGAAGGGGAAGTCAAAGAGAGAGGAGTATAAGGTAGACCAAAGTGCTGAAAGAACTAGACCCTGAGGAGGCGATACTTATAGGTGCGACAAGTCTCTTTGATGAGTGAGTACATACTATAGGCGGCGAGGGAGGCATACCTATGCCCGCCGAGGGAATAGTACAAATAATAAGGCATCCGGAAAACCACGGACGAAATAATAAAGCATATGCTGGCATAAACATGAGCCAGATGAATAACATGAAAATGAATCCCACATACATATTGTGCTTGGGATAATAGCCAGGACTTTGTACAATAATATCTGAGTACATGAGATATGAATACAACCCAGATGCCCCTATAAACAGGAAAGGGATCTGAAAATCTGACTGATATATGCAATCAAGAAGGTGCTGCAAGCGACTGAGGTCGGTATCATCAAATATATGGAGCTGCATTGAAGGCTGAAGTGAATAATTCATCCAGGTATGTGGGGGGCTACCTGTAGGGCCACCCCCTCATGAGGGTTGAGACATCTCACACACACCTGGGAATCACCGATATCAGTTGCTGCATCACTAAACCATTAAGTATACGGATCTCGATCATGCTGAAGGGAGTTGGAGCTGAGAACCAATCAAGTCAAAGGGATATAAGGAGTCCCTTTGCCTGATTCGGGGCACCGAACAAGAGTGGAAGCTAGAACCAATGTACACTGCCCTCTAGACCTGTCTTCTGGAATGAATGAGTTGACGTTGACAGAAGGAGGTCTGCCATAGGTGAGGAAATAACGGATCCTCAACTAAGGCATGAGAGACAATAGTATATCGACTGACAGAATGACACCAATGATGATGATGAAATGGGGGGTACTGAGTAGCGAATGGATGACTTCCCTTGTTAGAGCATAAATGGCATGAATGACCTGGCAGCAATTGGCACATCATCATGAGGGATAGGGGACATTGGGACTGAAGCCCATAATGTGCGACACAAGAGAGGGACCAAGAAATAAAGGGTGGAGGACTATAGCGGGATGTAAAGGGACTTGGGATAAACTCCATGAAAGTAATGATGACTCAACTCGGTTGCTCTAAACAAGGGTGACTCGATGGTGTTGCCACATATGGAAAGGGTCCAATGGGGACCATAAAAGCATGAGTATAAGATGGTAACTCATGACAAAAGTCGACACAAGCGTGGACAAGTATGGAGGCAACGTGGTTCCCCCAATACGAGTGTTTCAAGTGAAGAAATTTGATTTTGAGGAAGGGTGAAGTGGCGCTTCTTGGAAAAAATGCATCCTGGTGAAGTATCAAATCACAAAGAGCTAATAGATAGCCATTTGAGGGCTTGGTGAGATCTTTCCAATGGTATAGATGGTTCATCAAACTGAGCTACGGTTTGGTCGCAGTAATCGAAAGAAAAATCAGGGGTTTTCTTTTAATAAGGCATTTTCCGTCTAGATGCACTCATTTACCGGTGGAGCTGTGGTGAATGTCATGAGGAGAGGAGGTCTTAAATCTTGCGGTGGTTGTAGCAGATAAAACGACCATTGGAATTTAATATCTGACAGTTGTAGGTAATATTCCTAATCCTACTCTTTCATTTTAGTGGGTTGAAAGTTCAACTTAGGTACCCAGAGCTCATGAACAGGTCAGGTCGCACTTTCTTGGGGTCTGTTCTGCGACCTGGGTAGTAGGTACTGGGAAGAAAACTACTACCTGTCCTAGGGAATGACTTGGAAAGTGTGACCTGTCTGAGAAAGGGGGTTTCAGTGCTGTTATGGGCTGAGATCCAGGATTTTATGGTTGAGGGGCATGGTGCCCCCAGGCATGTTATGGACATGCCAAAATGTATTTAGAAAAAGGGAAATCTAAACACATTTTAATGATGTGGTGTGCCACTTGTTTTCGGTATGGTTATGTAGTTTGAGAAAGGAAATAGACGATTACCAATATCTTTTGGTACTGCATATATGAATCAAATGGAATTTAAGTTTTTGGGTTGGCATACATGGTGTTACTATCCCAAAGATAGGATTTGGGGATAATGAACTGATGTTCTCCTATAAAACCCATAGGTTGGTCAACCAAAATGTCTATGAGACTGGGTTGCTGATGAAAAATGAAGGAATGATGAGGGGTATCATCCCTAGAGCGATCTTGAAGTGATATGGGACTCTAGAGGTTCTTCTAAATGCGGAAGAATAATGGGACTAGAGTTGACATGACTAGATTCACTAGGAGAGTGGTGGAGAACTGTTTCTCATGGTCTCTCAAATATGGGTACCCCCTTACCCAAACATTGGGTGTCAATGTAATGGCCACAAAGTGCATGTGGTTCGAATGCATGAGTTTGATGTAAGGGGGGATAGATAAAGTTAGGAGTGGTGGCTACTTCCATAATTTCATCATCATAATAGAATATGGGGTGATTGATGAAAGAAAGACCCCCTAATGCAATGAAGCTACCTTACTCCTCATCATGAGAGGAGAGGCTCACATGAGCATCGTCACAAGGGGTGATAGAAGAGTAAGCAGATAGAGGATCAACCGATGTTGAGACTAGGGAGGGTGTTGAAGGGAGGTCAGGTGAAACATCAGGGGAGGTATCATCGGGGACTTCCGACCAAGGTCCCATTATCTTGACATCATAAGGGGGAATGTCAATGGAAGCATCTGTGTCCTTTGGTGTTGTCGAAGTAAGATGCGAAAATAAGGGGGTGGTTGACTCATTGTGCTCGAACTCGAATTGGCGTAAGGCTTCTAAAGAGGAACGATACTCTTCGAGGTGAGGACAAAGGTGAGTGTAGTGGCCATGGAAATCACACAAAGCACAAGGGTTATTTGTGCACAATGGTTTGAGTTTCAGGATTGAATCGAGTATAGTGACATATACCTCTGGGATATCAGATTCCGAAAATGTCTCATTGACCATGGACTTGAGGTGAGGCAACTCCGGACAAGTATGGGTGGCGTGGCCGACAACATCACACAAAGAAAATTGGATGGTATGCTTTGGAGGCTGAGAAGGGGCAGGGTTTTTCGGGGTAGCCTATCCTTTGATGCCCCCTTACGAGCTTTGCCCTTCTTACCTGAAGCGGTCGCAATGGGAGGTGGTTCCTGTTGAGGTGAATGAGGCACTGTTGCAGCGGGAGAAGTCGTAGGGACCAGTTGAACCAGGGTCAAAGCAAGATAAGGTTTAGGTTGACAAAGGCAAGGTAGCGACTGGAGGATCGAGGTACCAGATGGGAATCCCAAGGGTCAGGTTAGGAAGATAGAGGGTGGCCATAACAGGTACTGTGTACAGTCCTGGTGGGGGAGCTAGAAACGATATCTGACCAGAGGGGTAATGACCAGGCGAGACGGCTCCAAGATGGTTGAGGCCTGGAGGAACCATTCCAGGAGGGTAAAGGGGATCATGAGTACCAACTGAAGGTAAAGGGCCGAGAGAAGGACGTTCAGAAGGCTGATCATAGGACATCATGAAAATCTAGTAATCAGGGGAACCAGATGGGAGAGGTTGAGTGGCCACCTGACCTTCAGGTGATTAGGTAGCCACAAATCCTTGCTAAGGGCAAGGATCCATAAGCACAGCCGGTTGACTAGGTGCAAGACTAGGAGGAATGGAAGGGATGGCTTGTTATCCTCTCAATGTTGCTTGAGACTCCCATAGCTGTCTCATTTGTGGCAGAAGAGTACAATCATGCGTATAATGACCATAAACATGACAACAAGAACAAGGATTGTTCGTACGAAGAGGCCTATCCTGCTTGGGCTGAGTGCCTTGTTGTTGGTTTGTAGTGTTGGGAGCATTACCTTGATTAGGTCCAAGATTACCAGGGGCAGCTTGATTTTGAGTGCCTTTCCTCTGCCTTTTTGAGGGAGGAGGATTAGTTATGCCCTGTTGTGCATACACATGCCTCGGAGGGGGCGGTGGTTGCTGTTGCGGGGGTTGAGAAGGCAAGGGAGGATGAGGTGCTAATGCTGGAGGAGCTGGAGCACCAAGTTGTGGATACGGATAATAAGGAAGTTGGGTAACAGTGTGGTAAACAGGAGGTTGGGAAAAAAGAGGAGGCATGCCATATCCTAAATACGTGCTACCGAGAGGGGGGAAAGTGATGGAGGTGCTGGCCCCGCCCTGAGAGAAACCATAGCCCATGGGAGGTTGAGCATACATATTAAAGAGAGATCCAACGATACTGTCGGTGGTGTGAGATGCCCCTGGTGCATTGGCACCACCAGGTCTGGGAAGATCAGGTAGAATGGTATAAACATAACTCGATTGAGCGTAGATCAAGTCATATTTTAACGCAATTCGGAGAGCGGCTTCTTCGGTTTGAGGAAAGTGCAATGTGACGTCTTTCCCGATATGCAGAAAGAGAGTCCTAAGGAACCAGTCCATGTAAACACGATCTTCGAAGGTAGGGGCTCGACAGAGGCTCCTTCTTCTTCGCCATTCCTAAACATGGTCAGATAGGCGAGTCACAGACGATTGACGGAAAGAGGTCAAGAGCTCGGTACCGGTGTCGTAACGAAGGGGAAGCTGGAAATAAGACAAAAAGGCCCGGGCGAGAGTCGCAAAGGTGGTATGAGAGGAAGGGGCCTGATCAACATACCACTTAGAAGCTTCACTAATAATATTTCATTGGAACAACCGAAGACGGACAGAGTCATCGGTAATGGAATTAGACGAACACCACATTTGGAAAGATTAAAAATGATTTGAAGGATCTTGTCCAACAAGACCTTCAAACTTTGGGATGTCTGAAGGGAGCTTTGTAGGCATAGCAAGCCAACTAGGGTCATGGTGTATAGGGTAATTTATCAACTGGTTGAAGTCGGGGAGGCTAAGGCCTGCCATGAAAGGGAGCAAGGGTGCAGCCGGGGTAGTGTCCGTTGCGGTCCCACTAGTGGTATTCCCGGCGGGAGGGCCGGGTTTACCACCAGTATTAGGTCCTGCACCAGAAATAATTAAGGTGTCAGGGGGAGAACCAAAGGCAGAACGAGAAGGAGAACCCAAAGGACCAAAAGAAGAGTCGGTGTGCGGACTCGGTGAAGGACTAACTCAAACCCTACGCGGAGGAGTGAGTTGTCCTACCGGAAACTAAGGATGAAGGCCACGAAGTCTCCGGGATAAATGTCGTGGTGGCGCAATGGTGTTGACACAAACACGACACAAAGGAAAAAGAGACCAACAAGGGCAGAGAGGTGTAGGATCAACTGATTACAATGTCGAAACAAGGGCAGAGAGGTGCAGGATCAATTGATTTCAATGTCTTAGAGTCTTTGCTTGGCAGTGTTAACCAAGCCCTTTTTTGCTTAGGGTGTGTGTGTAAAAGTGTGTAAATTTTAATTTTTAAACCCAGACGTTTGTAAAGAAAAAGAAAAAGTTTTGTTGTATAGCTGTAAATAAACCTGCAAATGACAGTATATAGGCCTGCAAAAACAGAAAAATAAACATATAATAATGCAATAATCTAAACCCAAGGAGGTGGGTCTCTCAAAAAATAGTCTATAGGTGAGTAAAAAAATAATCAAAACATACTAAAAAGGCCAATAGATAGAAGGTCAAGAGGGATAGGGATCTAAAAGACAAAATCTACTGGAAAGTGGTGCAAAAAACAACAACAAATCAAAGGAAAAATTGTTGTAAAAAGGGTGGCGAAAGGTTATCTCCTAGAGGGAAATGGAGTGAACCCTAGAGGAAAACCCAAACAAATCTAGATGAGGTGATTTGGATGGATAACAAGCCAATCTGAAGCAGATCTGAAGGTGAGGTATCAGATCTAAAAAAATGGCTGAAGACTTTGAAATTTCAGACAACCTGCAACATCAAAAACTCTTCCACAAAAAGTGGAGGGTATTGAAGCCCTAGTTGGCTATGTTCCCACTTAGTTGAGCGAAACAAAACAATTACAGGTCCAAAACGGGCGGAGACGGAGGTCAGACAACTCTGAACAGAGGCTCAGACAAACCCAGAAAACTTTCAGAAAAATCCCTGCAAAAAGTCCAGGTCGCAGTTTCTGACCTGTTTTTAGCAGAGGTCGCACTTTTTGGGCTGTAAAGTGCACCCTGGAGGTCCAGGTTGCAGGTTTGGGGTTGAAAAGTGTGACCTGCACTTTCAGCACTCTCGGCGGCAGATTTTAGAAAAATTTGTCGTCTCAGCTACGGCTGATGTCTGTCACCTGCGCAATAGGTCCGAAAACACACAGAAGTTAGAATTTTTAACGTTTTAGGGTTTTATAGATTAAAAAAAACATCAAGAAAAGCAAAAACAAGGGGCTGAAGAGAAATCCTAGGGTTTGAAGCAGTTGGATATGCAAGGATTAGAAAAATGACAGTGGTCGTAATCGTAAACCCATGTGGAGTCGCCAGTTGTTAGTATGAATCTTAATTCCAAGTGTATGAAAAAAAACCACTTTAGTTGTGCATAAAAAACAGCCCTAACAGCAGAAATGACTGCTAATATCTTCAGATCTACAGTTAGGTGATCAAGATAATTGCTGCAAAAATCTAGATCTGTGAATTAGAAGACATTAAATAGTAGAAAAACAAGATTTACTCCATGCATCCAATAGACAAGACAAGAATATATCAAATGAATTTTGTATTAATGGCACCTAGGAGGAAAACACAAGAGGGTGTTCCTAGTTCTCCTCAATGGGATGGGTTCTTGTAAGTCCTCAACACTTCAGATTTAGAATTCCTCTCTCTTGATGGTGTAGAAAACCCAGACAAAAATGGAAAATTATGGCTATGATGGTGGATCAATAGCCAGACCAAGAGTTGAGATCCAGAGTGATCTTTAGGCAACAAAAGGTGACAAATGAATGGGAAAGCCCTTCTATTTTTAACAAAATATTGAGTTAGTCTAGATATTGGTGCATAATTAAAATATTATTAACCAAATCAAGATCCAACTTTTATGGAATATTTTATTATATTTGTTGGAGGGAAAAGGAATTTGACTTGAGTCAAATCCCCTTATTTATAAATAATAAATAAATAAATGATTTATTTATCATTTTAAGGATGTGATTAAGTAATAATAAATAAATAAATGATTTATTTATCATTTTAAGGATATGGTTGAGTAATAATCAAATAAATAATGATTTATTTAATTATTTTAAGGATATGGTTGAGTAATAATCAAATAAATAATGATTTATTTAATTATTTAAGGGAGATTTAGTCATATTTAACAAAGAATATTATTTAAGTAATGTTTAAATAATCATTCTTAGAAAATAATAAGATAAATAATGATTTATCTAATTAATTTCCTTGTTTTGGGTTAAATATAACCAGGAATATTAATTAAACTATTGTTTAACTAATTATTCCTTGAGGAAAATCAAACAAATATGGATTTATCTAATGTTTCCCCATGGGGTTTCCTATTTAAACCATAAACAGCTTAATAATGGTGGTTTTACTAAGTTATTTTCATAGTGAATGCAATTATACTTGGGGTAAAATTGGTCTTACATGGTGTACTTGGGTCCATCTAATACCAATGGGTTAGATGACCAAAAAATGGTGTAACACGTAGAATAATTGCAAATATGACTAATTTTGTCTCAAATAAAAATTGGCAAGGGAGTAGAGGAGTTTAGCGATTCCGAGGGTACCTAGAAGGAGGATTTTTTTAAATAATGAGAGCGCATCTAGAAGGTGTTATGTAACCAATCCTAGAAAAACCAGAGATAAGAATCTCAATTAGAAGTTTGGAACTAAGCTTTTGGAGGAAAATTCAGCAAATTAAATTTAAGAAATTACATAGAAATGTCACTTATTATTTTTTCCTTGAAAACCAAGGTGCATAAGGACCTAATGGTAGAGGGTTACAATCAATACACCTCTCAAAATATTAGTAGAAAGAAATTCTAAGGTATGTATAGAGTTGGACTCTTAAGACCACTAAAATAACCATCAAAATTTAACAAGGGTAAGTTAATGTACAAGGCTTACTTAGGAGAAAAGGGAAGTCACATAGAGGAAACTTTGTTGGTCGCAAAAGGAGAAACCATGAGAAACCATAAAGAATGAATAAAATATTAAAACAATTTACATAAGATGGGAAGTCAATATATATAAAATAAAATTTCTAGAGTGAAAGGCTTGACAACGAAACCAACCTATGACTAATGTGAATAGAAGGGAAAAAAAATACAAAAATGGTATTTACCTGAATGGCTAGAGGAGGATTCATTGATCCTCTTATCTCAGGTTCAACATGTGTTAGAAACAAAACAAAAACCAACGGAATACAATATTAATAAACCCTAGGTAGGGAAAATTTTGAAAATTTGTACATAATAAAATAGGAAGGATGGGTGAGAAAAAATTTATACCATTACTTGAGGGGGCTCCATGCTCAATCTTACACTGGAACTAAAAAACTATAATTTTTCATGAAAAAGAATAATAAATTGGAGCCTAACTATTCTTTGCAATATGGAAAACATAGGCCAAGAATTTTTGGGTTCAAAACCACCAAAGGGAAAACACATCAGGAATAAATTGTGTGACAACCTATACACATGAAGACAAACTATTAGAGAACTAAGAGTACCATAAGGGAAACATGACATCTAAAGATAAAAGAAAACAATAACACAATAGCAAGAAAATTAATCTCGAGAGGAGTAGGCTTCATGGTTACCTACCATGACCAAGAATAATCCCTTACACAAATCGAAACAATGATACATATTTATAGGGCCTTTCAAACCCTCAGAAGTATTTTTTATATAATCAAACCATAGGAAACAACATATATATAGAGAGAGATATATCTCAAAAAATAAAAATAGTACAAACCAAATGATGATGGTTAGGTAGTCTATCTTTAAGGTTTGTATCATGATGAATTTCCACCATTTGATGTGAGGAATAAATCTAGGATTTCCATCTATGATAGGATCAAAAGGAGGTGCCTAAAACTTAATGTATTCACTTTTCTAAGGTATATACCTTCATTCCCTTGGTGTAGGAAACTTTTTAAACACAATGTAAAGCACCAAGACCAGAACCCTCATTAAAGATCAAACTCCTTCTCATTGAGACCCAACGGGCTCTTCACATTTGTATTAAAGCTTTCACAAAATGCATACAAGAAATTCTTTTACAGTCAATTCTTCCGAAAATTTGGAACCTGTTTTTCTCTTCTGATTTTGCTTATATAGATCCATCCATACATGAGCGAGAAGATATTTTCTGGAAAATATCTTCTTCGCATGCCAAAAAATTGTTAAAGGTCCTTATCAAAATAATCAAAACTTGTGATGAGGAATGCAAACCTCTCATCATTTGCGGTTAGGCACTAGGCCGTTTTGAAACAAAATTTTAAACAAACGTCTGGGCAGAAAGTAAAAGACTGAGGTGAAATGTAAATTCCACCGGAAACTTAAAAATAACTAACCAAAGTAAAAAGTAAAAAGGCCGCTTGGGCCGAATCATGAATTAACAGTGTTTCATGGATGAGAAGGGGTCGAGGCTGTTGCTGACACAGGTGGCGGAACATTTGCGGACGAGCTGGCGATTTGGCTGGCGAACTGAGTGCATCTTTGTTGGCTGTCCGCTGATGGTTCGGGCATCGCTGCGAATCCTTCCGCCTTGATATAGGCCTCTGTGAGGACGTTGAAACTTGCCTCGGTGGGGAGCTTGTGCTTTATAAGATGAAGAAGGACAAACTCTCAGCGGAGGGATGAAACAATCGTCTCGGCCTTTAACCGAGCGGTTTTATCTGACAGGATGTCCGTTCGGTCTCTTTCTTTCTGGAGGCATGTCTTATATTCTGTTAATGGCCGTAGCACAGACGGAGTGATTGGGTCCCAGCAAGATGGAAGCCCATCTATTGTAATCTCATCCCATACTGCATCGAACCGATCCACGCTTGCTACCACCTGCTGTAGGGCTCTCGAAGCCATAACTCGGGCCGCTTCCTTGTCGATGATTTTCTGACATTCAAAGGCCTCCATGAACCGACTTGGTATGCCATGATTTTCCACCTCATCAGACTCCAACTCTTTCAAGAAAGAAATGTAGCTTCTGGCGTGCTGGGCTCTGCCGGACAAGTTGAGATCTGCCTCCTGCAATTTCCTGTTGAGATAGAGTACCACAGATTTGGTTTCCCCCATCATTCTTAGGAAACCCCACTATTCTGTCACCGCCGAGATTACTTCTGACCATATTATACTTCTCGCCTCACTGAGGGTGATATTTCCCTTCAAGCAGCTGTTGAGGTCGGTGATAGTTTTCTGTTGGTCGGCTCTTGTCTTCTTTTCCTGCTCGATCTCTTTCTGCAGTGTCTCTATTTTCCTGGTATTTTCAGCCAGGGAGTTTTCCAAATCAGTGATCCTCTGCCTCGCGATGGATACTTGCTTTTCTAATATATCATTTGCAGCTTTCGCTGCGTTCAGCTGCTCTGACAGCGAACTTTTCTCTGGCGGGGTTGCAGCAGGTGCACAGCTGTGCGTGTCCAAGGTGTTCTGCAGCTCCGTCAACCTACTCTGAAGAGTGACGATTGTTTCGGCCATTTTTTCCTTGTCCTCCTTCTCCTTTGCCAGTGTGTCAGCCAATTTCGCTTTTGCTTTTTCTTCTTGCACCAATTCGGCCGTCTGAACATGATGGGAGGCCTGAATGCTGACCTTACTTTTCAATGACGTGACCTCCTTCTGCAATTGGTCTATCAAATAACGCTGCGGGTTTGACTCTCCAGTCTCTTTTCCTTTGATTGACTCCCGGAGGCCGCGTATTTGATTTGCCTGGGCACGGGAGTTGGCCTGTTCATTCTTGAGGGTTGCCCTCACCTGTTCATGCTTTTTCTCCAACTTTCTTAGTGCAATGGTGACCCGCATTACCTCGTCCTTCAGCATATCACCCACGACCTGAAATAGGTTACATTTGTCGAGTGCTAGTACTTTGGCCATATCAATCGCATGTTCTAGTACTCTGTAACTAGTGGTACCGGTATCAGGGTCCAAGATGGCCTTGCCCATAGACAATACTAGGTGCTCCGTGTCCGCATTCATGGAGGCCGAAACCCTGGTGTGACATTTCTCGACATACCCTCCCAACTCATCTTTGTACTTATCCCTGATCGTTCTGTATCTCTGAACCCTTTCAACTGCAGTTGGTGAGGTATAATCTCCGATGGCCTGTGAGACTTCAGAGAAGTCAGAGGAGGTAACACTGTCTCTCAATACTTTGATCCCTGTCTTGCTACTATCAGACTGGCCATATGGTGCAAACGGCTCAAGCAACTGTTCTTCTCCTATGACTTCTGCCTCGCTGGAGGCTGTTTTCTACTTTTTGCGGAGGGGAGAACTTGCTCCTGAGGGACCTACTTCTTCTTCGCCTTGGCCTTTATTGACGTCTTCTCCTTCCCCTGTAGTAGATGAATCTGTCTCCATCTGCGAAATCAAAGGCCAAGTTTCAAGGTTAGCCCTCCACTCTATAAACGACCTTGATTCATGTGCATAAGGAGTGGACTTGTTCCTCTTTCTTCTGTTTGAGATAATTTCCCGAGGATCATAGGGCCAAGCCTTTCCCTGTCTTAGGTCCATTCCTTGCAACAGCTTCTCAACAATGGGAAGGGCGTGTCTTGAATTCACAACAAAAGGGCCGATTGTGATAGGGAGTCTCAGGATGAAACCCTTCTTTGCAAGGACAAAGTGGAGTTGGTCAGCCTTGAGGGTCTGTCGAATATACTCCAGAGCATAAACTCGTCGAACAGGAAACACAGGCAGCTGATAAGGGGAAACCTCGGCTCCATAGACCCGAATTTCAGTTTAATTGTCAAATAGATACCAATCCCCAGTGCTCTGGGATTTACCGGCTTGTCGCCAGCTCTTCATTTCAGGAAAAACCCTAGGTGAGGGTGAATCATGGATGATATTATAGGCAATGGATATGAACTCATTTAGGAACCTGGAATAACCTTCCCCCTTTGGCAATTGGCGTACAGAACAGTTCCAGTCAAAAACTGGTCGGGGTTGGGAATTCTCCTCATATACCATATCTAAACCCAAACCCTCAAACTTATCAGCGTGTTGATACAGGAAAAGGTAGAAGACCATCGAACAAAAGCGGAAGTGACCAGTTTCTGAAAGCTCTTGGAACTAGGTCTGAATGTTAGCAGCAAGAAAACCAGGGATATCCAGAACTACCCCCTTTTGAGACATTAACCACAAGAAATAAACACATACCTTGGAAATTTCCCCCAAACCCCCTACACCTAAAAGACCAGCGATGAGGGCAAGGATGGGCTGCACTTCTTCTGTGAATAGATTCAACGGGAAAGGTCCTGCGGCGGTAAGAGACGTAGCCTGATTGCTGGTTATAGAAGAAATGAAGGTGTTTTGATGCTCCCATGGCAATTTGGTGAATTGGGAGGTTAAATCCACTTCATTGAAACTGGTATAGGTGGCGCTGGTGGGAAAGCGGAGGGCTTGCCTGATAATGTCGGGGGAAAGAGAAAAAATATTATTCCCCTATGCAGAGGTGAACGTGCCTCGGCGCTCATCATAGGCCTCTTTAAGCCAGCAAATAAAATCGACCACAGGGTAGACTTGGGGAGTAATCTGATGGTATAAACCTGATACGACTACCCGATATTGATCTCTATTGTTGATATGACGCCTAAAAATATCGGGTTTTATACTGCTGATGTGAAAAGGGTATTTGGGGTCGCAGATTCCAGCTTGCAGATCAATAAAAGGCTCGAACCCGGGAGTGTTTCTAGTTTCTCAGACCTGAGGAGTCTCTGGTTCAGTTTTCTTGGGTGTGCCCCTTCCCATGACTGACATACAAAACTTTTAAAAACGAAAGAAAAGCAGAGGGAATATGAGGGACAGAATACCTGAGTAGCAAGAAAATCTGCTCGGGAAAACAACGTGGGGGTGTTGATAGTGACTGGGTAGACTTTGGCACTGGCTCCCACTTAGTTTATACCGTAGCTGGAAAACCTGCGAATTTTACTGCAGTAAAATACGGGAAGACTGTTATCTATGACTGAGCAATCTGAGGTAAAAAGGTGGATAGGTGGAGTAAACAGGGGGAAAGTGTCGTAAGGACACTGACAGTGGAGCACGCGGTGCATAGGGATTGGGGTGTCAGCTAGACGCAGGTGAACACCGCGTGCCGGGTTTAATACTGGTACGGGTCTCAGTACCAGTTAGCCTAGAAACTTACCTTACTTCCCTGCCGCATAAACCATACGATCCTTGAAACACATTATTCGCAAACGGGTTAAATACACAGCATGCCAGTCTCTAGAGCCCGCTTCCCGTTCTACCATGTCACCGTAATTCCGCGCTTTGCTCTGCCACGTCACTCTTCACCTCGGGCCCACACCGTGGCACGTTACTGTAATTCCGCGGGGGTATGGGTCTCTTCCCTCCTGTGCTTCTTGACCCCTACGGAAATTCCCACATGGAGAAATCTCTCACGTGCACCTTATGGACGCAGCCAGCTTTTAAATAATTTTCGTTACTGTGTCTTTTGCACCATGTCTTTGCCCTTTTTGCACTACCTTTACTCTTTTGTTTTATATTTTAACCCTTCTCACACACATGCTTCCTTTTAGGCGCGATACTAGCCTCATCATCCTTTCCCTTTAATCGGCCTTTTGAGTGTTCCACCATAAACCATAACTTTCAATACATGTCTATCCAAAAGTTAACTCGGAAGAATGACTAATGTTAATTTATGATCAACATTGGCTCCACCTGGGGACGGCACGTTCATCCTTGAGCGTGTCGAGAACTTTGCAGACCACCTGTTTATCTTCTGTGAACACCATTCCTCTTCATGATTCGTCACACACACACACACACACATTATTCAAGCAAAGATGAAGATAGACACTAATATACAATATGATACAACAGGCTCTCTCGGCCTAACTCAAAACTAGAAATAAGGCTTGAGAAACTGGCCGTTTACAGGGGCGTTGAGCAGATCTCCCTGTAAATTTTCCAACCTGAAAGTATTGTTGGCACCTTGTTCTGCAATTTAAAATGGGCCGAACCAAAGGGGGTCGAATTTACCATGTTTACCTTTATCAGCCCTTCGAATGTCCCATCTGAGCACTAAATCCCCAATCTGTAATTTTCTGTCTTTGGCATGTTGATCGAAAAGGTCCTTCATTTTTTCTTGGTATTCAACTAGCCTCTGACTCACCTGGTTCCGCATTTCTTCTAGCTCCACCAGCTGGTTAATTCTCCTGGTTAAATCATCCAGTTCCTCCTGAATTTCTTGCATGAATCGAGCCACTAGTAATGCTAGTTGTACAGGGAAAACTGCTGCCCTCTCATATACTAATTCTTATGGGGACTTCCCGGTTGCTCTCTTGCTGGTAATCCTGTTAGCCCATAGAGCGAATTTTAACTGGGAATCCCAATTCTTCTGATTTTCATTAATAGCCTTCTTCAGTGCCCTCACCAGCATTTTATTTGATGACTCTGCTAGGCCATTTCCCTGTGGGTAATAGGCTGTAGAGTGACCTAGTGCAATGTTGTACTGTTGACAGAAGCTGACAAACTTTGCATATTTAAAGGCCTGTGCATTATCGGTCACAATCTTGGCAGGGCAACCAAATCTGGATATGATGTTTTCTTCTATGAATTTCATCACCACGGTGTCTGTTGCGTTCCTGGCAGGTATAGCTTCTACCCACTTTGTGAAATAATCCGTGGTAGTTAATATCCACTTATGCTGACCGCTGGATGGGGGGTGTATTTCTCCGATGAAGTCAATTCCTCACTGCTGGAACGGTTCATCTACATGGACAGGGATCATGAGAAGAGGTGCTAGCTTCTGTCTCTCGGCAAACCTTTGGCACTTCTCACAAGCTCTAACTCGGGTAAACACATCTCCAAATAGTTTGGGCCAAAAGAAACCAACCTTTAGGATTTTGTGAGTAGTAGCCCTCCAACTATAATGGCCCCCACAGATTCCTTCATGAAACTCAGCCATTATACCCTCTACCTCTTCCTTTGTCAGGCATAGGAGCAGGATGCCTGAGGGGTCCCTCGAATACAGCCGGCCGTTTGCAACCATGTACTTCTGTGACTTCAACCTCAGTGCTCTGTATTTAGCATTTTCACAACTGGGTGGGCAACTTAGTGTTAGCAGATATTCCACTATTTCCTTGTACCACTGGCTGGTGAGGTACTTCATATGTGTCTTCTGGGAAGCTATCTCTACTCCCTGTGGTTCTTCTTTCCCTTCATATGCCTCGTTTGCCACCATGGACAGATTTATACCCAGAGCCTGGCAATTTGACTCAGACAAGATTTTGGCTAACCCCTATCCCTTGATTAATTTAGTAGGGCGGATGTCCAGCTCATACTCTTGTATTTTGGCTATCTATTTCCCTCTTTTTCCTTCACTATCTCTCTGGACAAGGATATCTTTGACAACTGCTATGGGCACAAATGCATTGATGTGGGACTGGAGGACATACATACGAAAGGCTTTGATGGATTTCACCAGCGCATATGCCTTCTTTTCCAATATGTTATATTTCAGCTCAGCATCACGAAGCACCTGACTGAAAAAGGCAATAGGCTGCTCGTACCCATCTTCATTTTTCTGCAACAGAACTCCTGCTACTGTGTGAGGTGATGCAAAGGAAAAGATCATAAAAGGTTTGGCATAGTTTGGCCCGGCTAACACAGGAGCTTCAGCGAATGCATTTTTAATTCTGGCAAAAGCTTCTCTTGATTCTTGTGACCACTTAACCTCATTGTTCTTCTTTAGCATGTCAGTAATATGCCTAACTATCTCAGCATAGTTAGGGATGAATCTTCTTAGGAAATTTATACGACCTAGGAATACCTGAACTTCCTTCTTATTTCTGGGGAGGGAAATGCCGTTTATGACTTCTACTCTCTTAGGATCTATCTGTACTCCATCTTTGGTTACAATGTGTCCTAAGAGCTTGCCCTCTTCCAGTGCAAACAGAGACTTCTGCAAATTTAGGGAGAGGCCATACTTTCTGCACTTTTCGAAGGTTCTGCGCAGGTGTTCTATGTGCTCTACATCATCTTTTGAGAACACCGTGATGTCGTCCAAATATACCACCACAAACTTATCTTGCTCTCCGATAAAAGCAATGTCCATGGCCCTCTCAAAGGTGGCCCCTGCATTAATCAACCCAAAAGGCATCCTGGCATACATAAATGTTCCCCACGGAGTGGTAAAGGCAGTCTTCTTTTGATCCTCTGGTAGCACGGCCACCTGATTGTACCCAGAGAATCCATCCATCATCAACATTCAAGATGCTCCTACCACTTTCTGCAGGATGTGGTCCATCTTAGGTAGTGGATAATTATCCTTTAAGGATGCTCTGTTCAGATTCCTAAAATCAACACATAGCCTTATTTCTCCATTCTTCTCGTATCCTGCTCAGATTTTCCCTTGGATTTACCAGTGGAGGCAAAGTTTGCCTCCAGCTCCAGTGCATCTGTCTGAGCATCACCCAGAGTGGCTGGCTTTCTTTCTCTTAGAGAGAAGCCGAATTCTGAGTCAAAGGCTGCCAGAAACACGACCTTGGCAGCGGTCTGGTGCGGTTTCATTTCTGTGGGAAGGCTCAGGTACAACTTGTTAAATATCTTAATAAACTCGGCCACCCCTTCATTGTGTCTTTTCTTGAGTGTATTAAACTCAGTCAAACAATGCCCAAGGTGTTTCTTCTCTCCCCATTTTCTGAGAAAAGTGTCTTCCATTGCTTCCCACGTATTTATAGAACGGTCTCCTAGCGTCTTGAACCATTTTCTGGCTTCACCGTCAAGGGATTGCACAAATAGCCTTAGGAATACGTCTAGATGTTCCACGTTGAAATTTTCTGCAAAGGAGCAGAAGACCTCAAGGTGTTTTTGAGCTTCGATCTCGTTCTCTCCATTGAAACGAGGCAAGATCTTTAGATAGTCCTATGGCAGGTCGTTCAGCACTTGAGGTAATGCCAGGGGGGCATATTTATTCAGCAAGAAGCCCGGAACATTTGCCATCGGAGGAGGAGGTGGAGGACACAGGAGGATTTGATGTGTAAGCGGAGGAGGAGGTGGAAGTGAGGTATGAATGATGATGGGAATGTATTGGATAGCAGCTTGGGGTGATGATGAAAAAGGCGCAGTATTAACAGCAGATATTTCAGTGACTTCTTTTACTTCTTCAGCCTCTGGAGTGGGGTGGAGTATGTAATGAGTGGTGTCTATTGACTCAGCCTTGTCTTTAACTTGGATGTTTCCAGGAAGTAAACTGTCTGGGTAGTAACCGGTTTCTCCCACAATGGAGTCAGAATCTTGTACTTGGGCCACTTGAGAAGAGGAGGAAGGAAAGTCTTCTAAAGAGAATTGTGCAATCTCAGTATGGATAAATTGTCTCTCCCTCCAATTTCTTCTATTTAAGATTCTCTCTGGGTCAGACACAGAGGGTGTCTTTGGCTGAGACGTATCTGACCTAAGGTGTGGCTTCCGAGGAGCCAGGACTGCAAATAGATTTATCTGAAAAACGAATGTGGAGTCGCCAAGGTGAGGGGTATACAACTCTCAAATCTCCATGCTCACCTAATTGAAGAGTGAATAGGGTTTTGTCGAGGCCCAGGGATTTCAATTTTTCTCAACTTCGTTCCCCGGCAACGGCGCCAAAAAGATGTTGTCAATCCTAGAGACAGCCTTGAGTTGTGAAAGACCAGTGCCTAGGACATCTTATACAGCAAGGAGCAAAATGATATGGCAGGGATAATTAGTAAGACAAAGCTCTCATGCTTTTTCTTGTAACAGGAAAATTAACTTGAACGGGACCAAAACTTTCAGAAGTTTGATACAGAGAAAGTAATACTGCAGAGGCAAGATGCGAAATCTTAACATGAATTGTATCAGACAATTCAAAGGCAGCTTTACTGCAAAAAGGGCTGGATTCTACATACTTCACAGAGATTGATAATCATAGAGTATCTACTGCATACATAGAATAAAGAAAATACTAACTGTTGTTGAGACAACATCCAGAAATATATACCAGTACGTAGTGGGCTTATGAAATTAAGAATCCACACATGAAGACAACATTTGTAAATGACATCTCATAACAGCCAGTATAGCAGAAATACAGATGAATTGAAAATGAGACAGTATATCACACCTGAGCCATATTTAAAGTGCCAAAAAGCTTATGACATAAGTATCAACAAGGATAAATTTATATCAGAAACAGTGGGCTACTCGCATTCCATAATCTGATACAGGATAAATGGATATAAACGAAATGAACGGCTAAGCTACAACACATAGGAGAGAATTACACACTGTAAAGCACCAAGACCAGAATCCTCATTAAAGATCAAACTCCTTCTCATTGAGACCCAACGGGCTCTTCACATTTGTATTAAAGCTTTCACAAAATGCATACAAGAAATTATTTTACAGTCAATTCTTCAGAAAATTTGGAACCTCTTTTTCTCTTCTGATTTTGCTTATATAGACACCTCCATACATGAGCGAGAAGATATTTTCTGGAAAATATCTTCTTCACATGCCAAAAATTTGTTAAAGGTCCTTATCAAAACGATCAAAACTTATGATGAGGAATGTAGACCTCTCATCATTTGCGGTTAGGCACTAGGCCGTTTTGAAAAAAAACATTAAACAAACATCTAGGCAGAAAGTAAAAGACTGAGGTGAAATATAAATTCCACCTGAAATTTAAAAATAACTAGCTAAAGTAAAAGTAAAAAGTCCACTTGGGCCGAATCATGAATTAACAGTGTTTCATGGACGAGAAGGGGTCGAGGCTATTGCTGACACGGGTGGCGGAACTTTTGCAGATGAGCTGGCGATCTGGCTGGCGAACTGAGTGCATATTTGCTGGCTTTCCGCTAATGGTTCGGGTATCGCTGCGAATCCTTGCACCTTGATATAGGCCTCTGTGAGGACGTTGAAACTTTCCTCAGTGGGGAGATTGTGCTTTATAAGATTAAGGAGGGCAAACTCTCGGCGGAGGGATGAAACAATTGTCTCGGCCTTTAACCGAGTGGTTTTATCTGACAGGATTTCCGTTCGGTCTCTTTCTTTCTGGAGGCATGTCTTATATTCTGTTAACGGTCATAGCACAGACGGAGTGGTTGGGTCCCAGCAAGATGGAAGTCCAGCTATTGTAATCTCGTCCCACACTGCATCAAACCGATCCACACTTGCTACCACCTGTTGCAGGGCTCTCGAGGCTATAACTCGGGCCGCCTCTTTGTCAATGATTTTCTAACATTCAAAGGCCTCCATGAACCGATTTGGTATGCCATGCTTTTCCACCTCATCAGACTCCAACTCTTTCAAGAAATAAATGTAGCTTCTGGCGTGCTGGGTTTTTCCGGACAAGTTGAGTTCTGCCTCCTACAATTTCCTGTTGAGATAGAGTACCGCAGATTTGGTTTCCCCCATCAGTTTTAGGAAACCCCACTATTTTGTCACCGTCGAGATTACTTCTGACCAGATTATACTTCTCGCCTCACTGAGGGTGATATTTCCCTTGAGGCGACCGTTGAGGTCGGTGATAGTTTTCTATTGGTCGGCTCTTATATTCTTTTCCTGCTCTATCTCTTTTTGCAGTGTCTCTATTTTCCTGGTATTCTCAACCAGGGAGTTTTCCAAATCAGTGATCCTCTATCTCGCGGTGGATACCTACTTTTCTAATATATCATTTGCATCTTTCGCTGCGTTCAGCTGCTCTGACAGTGAACTTGTCTCTAGTGGGGTTGTAGCAAGCGCACAACTGTGTGTGTCCCAGGTGTTCTGCAGCTCCGTCAACCTACTCTGAAGAGTGGCGATTGTTTCGGCCATTTTTTCTTTTTCCTCCTTCTCCTTTGCTAGAGTGTCAGCCAATTCTGATTTTTCTTTTTCTGCTTGCGCCAATTCGGTTGTTTGAACATGGTGGGAGGCCCATATGCTGACCTTTCTTTTCAATGACGAGACCTCCTTCTGCAATTTCTCTATCAAATAGCGCTGTGGGTTTGATTCTCCAGTCTCTTTTCCTTTGATTGAATCCCAGAGGCAGTGTATTTGATTTTCCAGGGCGCGGGAGTTTTCTTGTTCATTCTTAAGGGTTGCCCTCACCTGTTCATGCTTTTTCTCTAATTTTCGCAATGCAATGGTAACCCGCATTACCTCGTCCTTTAGCATATCACCCACGACCTAAAACAAGTTACATTTGTCAGGTGCTGGTACTTTGGCCATATCAATCGCATGTTCTAGTACCCTATAACTAGTGGTACCGGTATCAGGGTCCAAGATGGTCTCGGCCATAGACAATACTAGATGCTCCGTGTTTGCATTAATAGAAGCCGAGACCCTCGTGTGATATTTCTCAACATACCCTCCCAACTCGGCTTTGTACTTATCCCTGATTGTTCTATTTCTCTGGGCCCTTTCAACTGCAGCTGGTGAAGTATAATCTCTGATGGCCTGTGAGACTTCAGAGAAGTCGAAGGAGGTAACACTGTCTCTCAATACTTTGATCCCTGCCTTGCTACTATCGGGCTGGCCATAAGGTGCAAACGGCTCAAGCAGCTATTCTTCTCCTATGACTTCTGCCTCACTGGAGGTTGTTTTCTACTTTTTACGGAGGGGAGAACCTGCTCCTGAGGGACCTACTTCTTCTTCGCCTTGGCCTTTATTGACGTCTTCTCCTTCCCCTGTAGAAGATGAATCTGTTTCCATCTGCGAAATCAAAGGCCAAGTTTCAAGGTTAGCCCTCCACTCTATAAATGGCCTTGATTCATGTGTATAAGGAGTGGACTTGTTCCTCTTTCTTCTGTTTGAGATAATTTCCCGAGGATCATAGGGCCAAGCCTTTCCCTGTATTAGGTCCATGCCTTGCAACATCTTCTCAAAAATGGGAAGGGCATGTCTTGAATTCACAACAAACGGGCTGATTCTGATAGGGAGTCTCAGGATGAAACCCTTCTTTGCAGGGACAAAGTGGAGTTAGTCAGCCTTGAGGGTCTGCCGAATGTACTCCAGGGCATAAACTCGTCGAACAGGAAACACAGGTAGCTGGTAAGGGGAAACCTCGGCTCCATAGACCCGAATTTCAGTGTAATTGTCAAAAAAATACCAATCCCCAGTGCTCTGTGATTTACCGGCTTGTAGCCAGCTCTTCATTTCAGGAAAAACCCTAGGTGAGGGTGAATCATGGATGATAGTATAGGCAATGGATATGAACTCATTTAGGAACCTGGAATAACCCTCCCCCTTTGGAAATTGGCGTACAGAACAGTTCTAGTCAAAAACTGGTCGGGTTTGGGAATTCTCCTCATATACCCTATCTAAACCCAAACCCTTAAACTTATCAGTGTGCTGATACAGGAAAAGGTAGAAGACCATCGAACAAAAGCGGAAGTGACCAGTTTCTGAAATCTCTTGGAACTGGGTCTAAATGTTAGCAGAAAGAAAACCAGGGATATCCAGAACTACCCCCTTTTGAGACATTAACCACAAGAAATAAACACATACCTTGGAAATTTCCCCCAAACCCCCTACACCTAAAAGACCAGCGATGACGGCAAGGATGGGCTGCAGTTCTTCCGTGAATAGATTCAACGGGAAAGGATCTGTGGCAGGAAGAGACATAGCCTGATTGCTAGTTATAGAAGAAATGAAGGCGTTTTGATGCTCCCATGGAAATTTGGTGAACTAGGAGGTTAAGGCCACTTCATTGAAACTGGTATAGGTGGCGCTGGTGGGAAAGCGTAGGGCTTGCCTGATAATGTCAGGGGAAAGAGAAAAAATCTTATTCCCCTATGCAGAGGTGAACGTGCCTCGGCGCTCATCATAGGCCTCTTTAAGCGAGCAAATAAAATCGACCATAGGGTAGACTTCGGGAGTAATCTGATGGTATAAACCTGATACAACTACCCGATATCGATCTCTATTGTCGATATGATGCCTAAAAAGCTGGGGTTTTATACTGCTGATGTGAAAAGGGTATTTGGGGTCACAGATTCCAACTTGTAGGTCAATAAAAGGCTCGAACCCGGGAGCATTTCTAGTTTCTCGGACCTGAGGAGTCTCTGGTTAAGTTTTCTTGGGCGTGCCCCTTCCCATGACTGACATACAAAAATTTTAAAAATGAAAGAAAAGCAGAGGGAATATGAGGGACAGAATACCTATGTAGCAGGGAAATCTTCTCAGGAAAACGATGTGGGGGGTGTTGATAGTGACTAGGTAGACTTTGGCACTGGCTCCCACTTAATATATACTATAGCTGGAAAACCTGTGAATTTTACGGCAGTAAAATACGGGAATATTGTTATATATGACTGAGCATTCTGAGGTAAAAAGTGGATAAGTGGAATAAACGGGGGGGAAGTGTCGTAAGGACACTGACAGTGGATCACGCGACACATAGGGATTGGGGTGTCAGCTGGAAGAAGGTGAACACTACGTGTCGGGTTTAATACTGGTATGGGCCTCAGTACAAGTTAGCCTATAAACTTACCTTACCTCTCTTGCCGCATAAACCATACGATCCTTGAAACACATTGTTTGCAAAACAGGGTTAAATACACAACATGCCAATCTCTAAAGCCCGCTTCCCATTTTTCCACGTCATTGTAATTCCGCGCTTTGCCCTGCCATGTTGCTCTTCATCTCGGGCCCACCTCGCGGCACGTCACTATAATTCCACGGGGTATGGGTCTCTTCCCTTCTGTACTTCTTGACCCCTGCGGAAATTCTCACATGGAGAATTCCCTCACGTGCACCTTATGGACGTGGCCATTTTTTTAATAGTTTTCGTTATTGCGTCTTTTACGCCATGTCTTTTCCCTTTTTGCACTACCTTTACTCTTTTGCTTTATATTTTGACCCTTCTCATACACATTCCCTTCTAAGTGCGATACTAG
Source organism: Pinus albicaulis (assembly GCA_034641835.2). Taxonomy (NCBI): domain Eukaryota; kingdom Viridiplantae; phylum Streptophyta; class Pinopsida; order Pinales; family Pinaceae; genus Pinus; species Pinus albicaulis. Next base: position 795,030,422 of record CM076577.1, on the reverse strand, counting down.
CCTCGTCATCCTTTCCCTTTAATCAACCTTTTGAATGTTTCACCATCAGCCAATCATTCAATACATGTCTATCCAAAGGTTAATTTGGAAGAATGACTAATGTTAATTTATGGTCAACATAGCACTAAATCCCCAATCTGTAATTTTCTGTCTTTGGCATGTTGATCGAAAAGGTCCTTCATTTTCTCCTGGTATTCAACTAGCTTCTGACTCACCTGGTTTCGTGTTTCTTCTAGCTCCACCAGCTGGTTGATTCTCCTGGTTACATCATCCGGTTCTTCATGACTTTCTTGCATGAATCGAGCCACTGGTAATGCTAGCTATACAGGGAAAACTGCTGCCATCCCATATACTAATTCGTATGGGGACTTCCCGATTTCTCTTTTGCTGGTAATCCAGTTAGCCCATAGAGCGAATTTTAACTGGGAATCCCAATTCTTCTGATTCTCATTAATAGCCTTCTTTAGTTCCCTCACCAGCATTTTATTTGATGACTCTGCTAGGTCGTTTCCCTATGGGTAATAGGCTGTAGAGTGACCTAGTGCAATGTTGTACTTTTGACAGAAGCTGACAAACTTTGCAGATTTAAAGGCCTGTGCATTATCGGTCACAATCTTGGCAGGGCAACCAAATATGGATATGATGTTTTCATCTATGAATTTCATCACCACGGTGTCTGTTGCGTTCCTGGCGGGTATAGCTTCTACCCATTTTGTGAAATAATCCGTGGCAGTTAATATCCACTTATGCTGACCGCTGGATGAGGGGTGTATTTCTCCGATGAATTCAATTCCCCACTGTTGGAATGGTTCCTCTACATGGACAGGGATCATGGGAAGAGGTGCTAGCTTCTGTCTCTCGGCAAACCTTTGGCATTTCTCACAAGCTCTAACCTGAGTAAACACATCTCCAAATAGTTTGGGCCAGAAGAAACCAGCCTTCAGAATTTTGTGAGCAGTAGCCCTCCAACTGTAATGGCCCCCACAGATTCCTTCATGAAACTAAGCCATTATACCCTCTACCTCTTCCTTGGTCAGGCATAGGAGCAGGATGCCTGAGGGGTCCCTCCAATACAGCCGACCGTTTGCAACCATGTACTTGTGTGACTTCAACCTCAGTGCTCTGTATTTAGCTTTTTCACAGCTGGGTGGGCAACTTAGTGCTAGCAGATTTTCCACTATTTCCTTGTACCAATGGTTGGTGAGGTACTTCATATGCGTCTTCTGGGAAGCTATCTCTACTCCCTGTGGTTCTTCTTTCCCTTCAGATGCCTCATTTTCCACCATGGACAGATTTATACCCAGAGCCTGGAAATTTGATTCAGACAATATTTTGGCTAACCCCTGTCCTTTGATTAGTTTAGTGGGGCGGATTTCCAACTCATACTCCTATATTTTGGCTATCCATTTCCCTCTTTTTCCTTCACTATCTCCCTGGACAAGGATATCTTTGATAGCTGCTGTGGGCACGAATGTGGTGATGTGGGACTGGAGGACATACATACGAAAGGCTTTGAGTGATTTCACCAGAGCGTATGCCTGCTTTTCCAGTATGTTATATTTCAGCTCAGCATCACGAAGTACCTGACTGAAAAAGGCAATGAAATTTATAATTGTATACTATTTTCTGCAACGGGAACTCACACTCTTTTGTGTGAGGTGATGCAAAAGGAAAAGATCATAAAAGGTTTAGCATAGTCTGGCCAGGGCTAACACAGGGGCTTCAGCAAATGCATTTTTAATCCTGGCAAAGGCCTCTTGTGATTCTTGTGACCACTTAACCTCATTATTCTTCTTCAGCATGTCAGTTATGTGCCTAACTATCTCAGATGAACCTCCTCAGAAAGTTTATACGGCCTAGGAACACCTGAACTTCCTTTTTATTTCTAGGGAGGGAAATGTCATTTATGACTTCTACTCTCTTAGGGTCTATCTCTACTCCATCTTTGGTTACAATATTCCCCAAAAGCTTGCCTTCTTACAGTGTAAACAAATACTTCTGTGGGTTGAGGGAGAGGCCATACTTTCTGCACTTCTCAAAGGTTCTGAGCAAGTGTTCAATGTGCTCTGCATCATCTTTTGAGAACATAGTAATGTCATCCAAATATACCACCACAAACTTATCTTGCTCTCCAACAAAAGCAATATCCATGGCCCTCTGAAAAGTGGCCCCTGCGTTAATCAACCCAAAAGGCATCTTGGCATACATGAACGTCCCCCATGGAGTGGTAAAGGTAGTCTTATTTTGATCTTATGGTAGTACAGCTACCTGATTGTACCCAGAGAATCCATCCATCATCGACATTCGAGAAGCTCCTACCACTTTCTGCAAGATGTGGTCCATCTTGGGCAGTGGATAATGATCCTTTAAGGATGCTCTGTTCATATTCCTGAAATCAACACATAGCCTATTTCCCCTTCTTCTCGTATCCTGCTAAGATTTTCCCTTGGATTTACCGGTGGAGGCAAAGTTTGCCTCAAGCTCCAGTGCATCTGTCTGAGCATCATCCAGAGTGGCTAGCTTTATTTCTCTCAGAGAGAAGCCGAATTCTGAGTCAAAGGCTGCCACAAACACAACCTTGGCAGCTGTCTGGTGCAGTTTCATTTCTAAGGGAAGGCTCAGGTACAACTTGTTAAATCTCTTAATAAATTCGGTCACCCCTTCATTGTGTCTTTTCTTGAGTGTATTAAACTCAGTCAGATAGTGTCCAAGGTCTTTCTTCTCTCCCCATTTTCTGAGAAAAGTGTCTTCCATTGCTTCCCACGTATTTATAGAACGGTCTCCCAACGTCTTGAACCATTTTCTGGCTTCACCATCAAGGGATTGCACAAATTGTCTTAGGACTACGTCAAGATGTTCCACGTTGAAATTTTCTGCGAAGGAGCAGAAGACCTCAAGGTGTTTTTGAGCTTCGATCTCGTTCTCTCCATTGAAACGAGGCAGGATCTTTAGATAATCCTGTGGCAGGGCGTTCAACACTTGAGGTAATGCTAGTGGGGCATATTTATTCAGCAAGAATCCCGGAACATTTTCCATTGGAGGAGGAGGTGGAGGTAATAGAAGGATTTGATGTGTAAGCGGAGGAGGAGGTGGAAGTGAGGTATGAATGACAATGGGAATATATTGGATAGCAACTTGAGGTGATGATGAAAAAGGCGGAGTATTAACAGTAGATATTTTAGTGACTTCTTTTACTTCTTCAGCCTCTGGAGTGGGGTGGAGTATGTAACGAGTGGTGTCTATTGACTCGACCTCGTCCTTAACTTGGATGTTTCCAGGAGGTAAACTGTCTGAGTAGTAACTGATTTCTCCCACAGCGGAGTCAGAATCTTGTACTTGGGCCACTTGAGAAGAGAAGGAAGGAAAGTCTTCTAAAGAGAATTGTGGGATCTCAGTATGGATAAATTTTCTCTCCCTCCAATTTCTTCTATGTAAGATTCTTTCTGGGTCAGACACAGAGGGTGTCTTTGGCTGAGACGTATTTGACCTACGGTGTGGTTTCCGAGGAGCCAGGACTGCAAATAGATTTATCTGAAAAATGAATGTGGAGTTGCCAAGGTGAGGGATAAACAACTCTCAACTCTCCATGCTCACCTAATTGAAGAGTGAATAGGGTTTTGTCGAGGCCCAGGGATTTCAATTTTTCTCAACTTCGTTCCCCGGCAACGGTGCCAAAAAGATGTTGTTAATCCTAGAGACAGCCTTGAGTTGCGAAAGACCAGTGCCTAGGA